>CM051480.1:7058789-7658789 GCA_028015225.1 Carex myosuroides
GGCTATGCATAGCACCAATGGCTAGTGTACTACGGCTCAATATGGTACTAAAATCCTAACAGTCGATCCGAACCGTTCAATGTGATATTCATATGAATATGTACTTGCAAACTAAATTTTATATTTTTTTGAATTTTTTTTACTATTTTTTTAGATAGGTAGAAAAATCAGTGTTTTCTAAAAATTCTGGACCATCAAAATTCTACCTATCTAAAAAAATAGTAACAAAATTTGAAAAAATATAAAATTTAGTTTGCAAGTACATATTCATATGGTTATCACATTGAACGGCTCGGATCGACCGTTAGAATTGTAAAAAGTATCATATTGAGCCGTAGTACACTAGCCATCCGTGCTATGCTAGCACCATAGGCTCACTCAAAAAATATACTTCTATTTCTCAATTTTTTTTAAATATACTTCTATTTCTTTGTCTTATACAAAAAAAATATAATATACTTCGGATATATGAAATTAAAAGTTTATTCCTCACGCTAACTTTTTTCCAAAATATCCATTTATTTATGTATTTTTTCTCAATAAGAAAATATAAATATACTTTATATTCAAAATAATTATAAAATTATACTTCATCTTGGCTTCACCTAATCAAATTCTTCAGTTTTTTATTTGATGATCCTACGTACCGTCCATAACAATTAACGGAGATGGGCCATAGTGCATTGCAATGCATAGGCATTCTTGTGCATTGGACTCTAAACCGTTAGATTCAAAGTCCGAACAGTTGATCCAAACCGTTCAACTTGATCTCCATATTAAAATGTGCTTGGAGACCAAATTTTACATTTTTTTGAATTTTTTTCCTATTATTTTAAATTTTTTAAAATCGTTGTTTTTCAGAAATTTCTGGACCATTCAAAAACAGTGATTTTCAAAAATTCTAAAATAATAGCAAAAAAATTCCAAAAAATGTAAAATTTGGTCTCCAAGCACATATTAATATGGAGATCAAGTTGAACGGTTTGGATCGACTGTTTGGACTTTGAATCCAACGGTTTAGAGTCCAATGCACAAGAATGCCTATGCCCGAAATTTTTATTTATAACATTTTCACAAAATAAATTAATAAAATAACCATCGTTTCTGGTCAATTCTAAATCTAACACGGCCGCAGAATGCTGGAGCGGACCCCCATATGGGTCCGCAGAATGCCGGAGCGAACCCGGGTCCGCACTATGCCGGAGCGGCCCCTGTTTTTTTTTTTTTTAATCTGATTCTGAAGTTGATTATGATTTTGTTTTGGAAATTTTTATCAAAAATGTAAAGTTCATACTGTCGTTTTATCTGAAATTGTTTGAAATGTCGTTTAATCTGAAATTGTTGTTCGTCGTTTGTTTGATCAAAAGAAACATTACAATAGAAAGCCATATAAAGAAGCATACAATAGAATAATGCTAATGTTATCGGAAATTACAAATACGTCTAATTAACCGAAAATAAACAACATTTCTACGAGTACAATTAAAAAAGCAACATTAACTCTCAATCTCGTGCAGCTCGAGCAGCTCTGTTTTGTCTTTCTTGTGTATCTCGGCCGGCTTGGTGTCCTCTTCTCCTATTATGTAGAACGTCCATCCACATCGGAATTCTGTCGTGCTGTCTTCTGCCCACAGCAATATTTTTTTTCTCTGGAACAAGGACCGGGCCATCGTGTTGAGGCCATTCCGACTGATTTCCATAGACATGCCATTGTGCGCTCCATGTGTTGATAAGTGTATGGATGTGATAGTAGTGACTTACAAATACGCCAGGGTCGATGCCTCGGAGACGACACACGGACAGAACATGAGAGCACGGTATTCTCTCCAATTGAGGCTTCTGGCATGTGCAAGTTACCGTGTGATCATCCCCGATTATCACCGTGTATTTGTAATTGGCCTTGGTAAACCGACCAGAATCGTCAGGTATGAAAGCGTGAACTCTCTCCTGTGTGGAGGTTACCTCGAACTCGTTGTTGTTTCCAAAGCCCCCCAGCGTCTTCATTTTATCGGACCTCTCGAACCGTTTGTTGATCAGCTACGAAAAATTAAAAAATAATGAAGAAGTCAGATTTTTTTAACAAAGTTCATTAAATTAAAAATTATGAAGAAAGAACTACAAATAAAAGTTCACGAGAATTGTTGACCTTGACTGACTTCCCATTCTGCTTTGGCCCTCCTTTGCGCAAACCATGTCATACATTTGTAAAATGTGTCTTCAATTATTGCTGCAACCGGTAGCCTACGAGAGGACTTGAAGACCTTATTAAGCGATTCGGACCCGTTTGTAGTCATGATGCCCCAACGGTAACCACAGTCCAGTGCTTGGAATATCTTCCATGGTTTGGGGCACTCGTTCTCATCTTGATCCAAATATTTACCCACCCCGTCCAGCCAATTGAGGGCAATGTCACATGCCTGCCCCATTGCTTGCATTCCTTGCTCGTACCTCCTCATTTTCCTCTTAGCCACACATATTCTAAAAAAACGGATTGCCTTATCACTGCAACCGTTCTTCTTCATGTTCTCGGCTATGTGAGTAGCACAAAGACGGTGAACACATTTATCCTCATCCTCCTCATTCCACCCCATATCATCTTGTCTGAACACCTTTTTGATACCCTTTCCCCTATCAGTGATGACACACATGAATCTGGAGCGGATTACATTACGGCGCAACCATTTCATGAACCATGCACAATCGTGACAACTCTCTGATTCTACCAGTGAAAAAGCCAACGGGAGGAGCTGATTTTCAGCATCGTACCCGGTTGCAATCAACAGCTTGCCTATGGTTAAAACCCATTTTTGTAAGAGCCGAAATCAACTAAAATAAATAAAGTGAAAACAACCAAATTAGTTACCTTTATACCGGCCTGACAGGAAACATGCATCAACTGTGATGACCGGTCTGATATGTTGAAAAGCAGCTATGCACGGTCCAAATGCCCAAGCCGCCCTATGAAAATACCTCCATGGTCCAGGTTCACCAGTGGGATATGAGGTCACCTCAAACAATGTTTCTGTCAAAAAATTTAAAAAAATAAGTTCAATTTTTGATTGAGAATGAAATGACATAAAAATTGAAGGAACAATGTAGTACCTGGGTTGCTTCTTTTGATTGCCTCCAACAATGGAACTACAAGAGCGTATGACCCCTCCCAACTGCCAAATTGACGGGCTATTGCCAACTCACGGCCACGCCATAGTTTGTTGTACACCGGTATCTGACCGTTGTACCTTTCAGCAACAGCAATTCGGACAGCCTGAATACTCAAGTCGACATCGTTCCTCATGTGAGCGGATATACACTCGGCAACCATAGCAGCTGACAACTGGGCGTGATCTGTTCTTGTCGCATCCACGTGGCATGAATGTTGTGTTGGGCACTTGGAGACACGCCATTGTGTTCCATAACCGGTGGCCCTTGCGAGTATGTACCACTCACAGTAACTGTCCTTGCACTTGAACCTCATTCTTGTGCGGTCACTGTGCGTAGGTTTTACCTCTTTGTTGCAAAGGATGTGAAACCTGGCAATTGCGCTCTTCATTTCCTCTTTTGAGTCATATGTTTGTCCCTCGGACAATTCATTCTCATACTCTGCCCTACTTCCAAACAAACCCGAATTGGCTTCCATAAACCCTGATGTGTCGTTGAAAGCATTAATCGGGTGTTGAAACCCGCGATCCATTATCCGAAACCCGCGATCCATCTTGAATTTCTTTGATAGTCCGAGCACAGGCCCGGTATCTTCCTGGTCAGAATAATCGCTCATACCCTCAGGATCAACAGGACCCCAATTTTCCTCTGCCTCTAGTATTTCCGGATCCACTTCTTCATCGGATTCATCCGGATCACAAGTTTGACCCCAATGAGCGGTCCGACTAGATGAAGGCTGGTCCCTCTGAACTGGGGCCCGACGAGAGGGTCGGTCCCTCTGAACTGGGGCCCGACTACTGGACGGTTGGTCAATTTGGACAGGGGATGGACTAGAGCTGGATGAGTTACCCCGACTACGACCCTGGATTAACCTCATAACTGGGTTCGAACGCCGGGCTCTGGTAACCTCCACATATAGGTCAATTATCTTGTATGCACCCCCAGAAAAACTCATGGTTTGGTTGTACAATACTTGCCAGACTCCCTCATTCTGAACTGGAAATAGTTGGAACCAGGTTTGTGCCGAACTAGTCGGCATGCTAATTTTGGCATCAATTTTGAGGTCATACTGACCTTGATCCAACCCCAAATTCTGACTTATACTTGATTTAAGTCCCAAATAATCAGTACCCGGCAATACCGGGATCACAGTAACAGGTCCAATACTATAGTAAACCCCGTTAGGACCTGTTAAAACATCCCACCAGTGTAGATGGATACCATAAGAGCCATTTTTCCAATTCAATACAGAAAAAACCTACAATTAAAAATTAACTAAATTAATTATTCTAAATTAATTATTCTAAATTAATTATTCTAATTAAATTATTGCTAATTTAATTATTGCTAAATTAATTATTCTAATTAAATTATTAATCTATGAAATAAAAATAAAAATTTAAAAGAAGAGAGAAAAAACTTACAGATCAGAGAGCTAACTCAGGAGAGAGAAGGTGTGAGAGTGTGGAATGAAATTTCTCTGTCATTTTCGGGATATAAAGAACAGGGTCCGCTCCGGCATAGTGCGGACCCGGGTCCGCTCCGGCATTCTGCGGACCCATATGGGGGTCCGCTCTGGCATTCTGCGGCCTCCCCCATATGGGTCCGCTCCGGCATTCTGCGGCCGTGTTAGATTTAGAATTGACCAGAAACGATGGTTATTTTATTAATTTATTTTGTGAAAATGTTATAAATAAAAATTTCGGTGGCTATGCATTGCAATGCACCATAGCCCAGCTCCAATTAACGCATTGCTATCATAGAATAAATAATGATAGATAGGGACTTCATGATCTTGTCTCTTTCGGATTATCCCTTGATCATTACATGATCAAATCTAATCTTGGAAAGGACAAGCGTTGATTAAATTAGTAATTAGTAAAAGCCCTGTTATAATTAAGGATTAGGTTACCAAAGTCAAAGATAATAAGCACATGGCAAGAGATTTTAGGTGCATTTCCATAAGAGGCGTTCTCATGTGACTTTTATAGTGCTCATAAATGGATAATAAAATACATTAATTTTCTCAGATGATTATCAGGATGTCCCTAATAGTGAGATGGTATAAGTTTTTTATTTACATGGTATCAAATTGTCAAAAATTTGTATTTGTGCATCTCCATTTTTTTATTTTTTCATATTTATTAAGATATCCTCATATGTTACATACTTGTTATCCCGCTTTTTTTATTAATACCCCAACAAAAAACAAAATATCAAATCTGCCCTCAATCCCAATTTTTTACTAAAAATACCCTGACCGCCCCACTAGGGGCGGTCCACTATCCAGACCAGACCGCCCCCCCATGGGGCGGTTTGGTATTTTTTTTTAGAGACAATATGAATAGCAAGATACTGAAATCTAATGCTAAAAATTCGAATTTTTTTCAAATATTTGTTAGATTACTTCTTTCAAGCATATTTATACTAAAATACGCTAAATTACTTGAAATTATGTTAAATTACGTTGAATTACACTAAATTACGTTAAATTATGCTAAATTACAATAACTTCGCTAATTATGCTGAAATACGGTAAATTACGCTAAACTATGCAAAATTACGCTAAAGTAGACCGATTTTGTGCCATCTTTCATGAATCATAAAAAATAGTAAACAAATTCCGACAATAGTAAAAATTGGTATTCTACAAGTTCATTATGTAACTAATTTACTGAGCTACTTAGATTGAATAATATAAATGAAAATCTTGATCGAAAACTTCAACTCAAGTTTTGAGGCTCTTCTCTTTATTTTTTGGCAATTTTGAATTTTGAAATCCAGCATCGTGGGCACTGACGCATGCGTATTTTTTCAAACTTTCCGAAAAGTGGTCATTTGCTAAAATCGGACACTCGAGCGTCGTTTTATGGCCGTTTGAAGTTTCATCATCGTTTTTCGCTTTTTCAGTAAAGATATCGTCCCTATTCATATGTAATTTAGCGTAATTTACCGTATTTTAGCGTAATTTAATGTAATTTAGCATAATTTAACGTAATTTAGTGTTATTCAGCGTAATTTAACATAATTTCAAGTAATTAGCGTATTTCAGTATAAATATGCTAATTATATATCAAAAGAAGTAATCTAACAAAAAACCCGGCTAACGTGGGTATATTTATTAATAAAAATGTCAGAAACTAGGGTTTAGAAATTAGAGTTTAGGGTTTAGGTTTCTTTTAAATATCACTAATTTTTATAATTATGTTATGTGAAAATTGTAAATCATTTAATGTACAGTAAATTTTAGGATTTAGGGTTTTATAAATTGTCCAAAATAAGAGTTTAGGGTATAGAGTTTAGCGTAATTTAACGTAATTTAGTGTAATTCAACGTAATTTAACATAATTTCAAGTAATTTAGGGTATTTTAGTATAAATATGCTTAAAAGAAGTAATCTAACAAATATTTCAAAAAAATTCGAATATTTAGCATTAGATTTCAGCATCTTGCTATTCATATTGTCTCTAAAAAAAAATTACCAAACCGCCCCAGGGGGCAGTCTGGTATGGATAGTGGACCGCCCCCAATGGGGCGGTCAGGGTATTTTTAGTAAAAAATTGAGATTGTGGGTATATTTGATATATATATATATATATATATATATATATATATATATATATATATATATATTGGTATTAATAAAAAAAAGCGGCTTGTTATCTAATGAATGCCAACTAAAATATGTATTTTTTTATTCACTTTTGTTATTTTTCTCAATAAATACTTGTTTTATATGTGAATATTTTCTAATATTCATTAACTACTTGTTTCCTATATCAATATATGTATTCATATCCGTCAAAAAATCACTTATTATCTGTATCCGTTTATGCAAATTTGGTTCAATTTTTTTTCATCCGTCTAACATTTACATCTGTATTTGCCGGCATTTTTATTAATACCTCAAAAAAAAAATTATCAAATCTGCCCTCACCCCAAAATTATTATTAAAAATGCCCTAACCGACCAGCCACTAGGCGGTCCACTTCCCATACCAGACCGCCCCAGGGCTGGGCGGTCCACTATAAAACCCCTATAAAAGGGGGTTTTCTCTCTCCTGACCAGCACAGTTTCATTCTAATAACCCCAGAAAAGAAAGAGAAAGAAAGAGAGGCCATTTTGAGGCCATTTTGAACAGTAGCTATCAAACAGAAAGATGTTGGTTGCACTGTATGTGGGCGGGAAGTTTACCCGGGGTGTGGAGGGAGCACAATACACTAAGGAAGCAGCATATGGCTTCGATGTAAATGAAAATACCTCATTTGTTGAACTGAAGGGAATAGTGTAGGAAAAGATCGGTGTGAACCCCAACCGGTATGATATAGATTTAGCTACTCGGATTAACACAGTAAGTGGGGGTAGACCTTACTATACCAGGTATTCAATAACAGATGAGTCGTTATGGAGGAGTGTTTACAACACTTTTGAGTCACAAGGTACCACGGTAATGGACTTATATTCCAGGAGAGTTCCGCGTAAACCCGGGGTTGGAACTTCTAGGGAAAATAGAGGTTATGATCACTCGGGTTATGACAGCCCGCGTCACTCGAGTTATGACAGCTCGGGTTATGTCAACTCGGGTTATGACAACTCGGGTCATAAGCACTCGGGGTATGACAACCCCCGCCACTCTAGTTATGACAACCCCCGCCCCTTGAGGTATGACAACCCCCGCCACTCGAGTTATGAACCGCACGTACCACCTGTTTATGAGAATTATATACCTGATTTTACCACCGAGCTACCACCACCACCACCTCCTCCTGAAACCCCAATCCAACCCAGATTTCCATCTGTACCACCATCAATACCTATAGTGGCACCCATTGTTACCCGGAGAGACCTTGACCTTGATGCTGAGATCGATACCATACCAGAAAGACATTTGGAAACGGGTGACGAATGGAACGGGGATTGGGATTCTGATCACATGTCAGAAGGTGATGGAGATTATTTACCTAAGGAAGGCAGATTTCCGATTAGAGGTCGGATAGATAGGCATCCGTGCCCCCACATTCAATGATACCACTGCTTTTGAAGAGGCAAACATAACATTTTTTGGGCCACGTGTCAGATACAATCAAGAGCTTGCTCTGCAGCAGGTTTACACCAACTTAGATGAACTTGTGAAGTAAATAAATGAGGTCCATGTTCACGGCAACTGGGAGTGCATAATTGAAAAAAAGGACCGAAAAAGGTTAGTAATTGTTTATAAAGACGAAGCGCATTGCCACTTCCATCTTTATGCAACCCCTGTGGGTAAGGGCGAGGCATAGATTATTAAGAAGTGTGAACCACCTCACACATGCAAGTATGCGTCATCAAGGACAGACCATGCACAACTTATGGCTTCACTTATTGCCGATGTAATTGAGCGTGACGTTAAGGAGGACCCATCGATGAGCCTTAAGGAGGTCGCTAGACATGTCAGACGCATTTACTTGCATGTCACCCTAAAATACAACAGGTTGTGTGTTGAGTATTTTAGATATAGAAATTTGGTACTCTTTTTGCCTTTAATATTTATAAACCTTCGTACTCAATTAATAGGTTAGTTGCAAGCGCAAAACCTATCGATCGTAGTATTTAGGTGTCGATCCGCAAGGAGATAGGGAAATACTAATTTTTAATAAAGAAAACTACTTCTAAACTAAACAATAAAAGTAAAGGGGGATTTTGTGTAAAATCGTTGTTTGAAGGAAAATTAAAGTAATTAAAAGTTCGTAACAAAAAGCAATAAAATCGGGTGACAATCAAGTTTGAGAAGTCTAGGGGTATTCGGTCCACAATCCCTTGCTAATTCTATCTACTCGGTTTGTTTAAATTCATGTTTGATTATGACGAGGTTTCTAACCTAAGTTAGCCTTTGGAACAAATATTAATACGAATACTTTGGGTGGACGGATTAATGTGCCTCGAATTCTAGGGCTGTCACTAACCTAGAGGGATATTTAATCACGTGCTTCAAAGTATATATCGATATTTGTTCTAAGGTGTCCTAATTAGGTTTTGACTTCACCGCTAAGTCCTTCACCAAACCCTAATCTTAATTTCTATATTTCCAGATTTGAATATCAAAGTACGGTCGCTTCGAATCCAAATCCTAAGGTATTTGCAATCACAATTTATACTATCCTATATGATCCTAATCTACTTTTAATCAAGAAGACTTAAGCGGGACAACTACAATTCAAGCACAACAAGTTGCACTATCCTATATGATCCTAATCTACTTTGGGTCTAAAAGATCAAAGCGGGACGACTACAATTCAAGCACAAATCATGGAATATCGCAAATAATAAATCACAGAAATTAACATCAAATCAAACAATCATAATAAAAACTAAAATCCGAGTAAAATAGAATTAAACAAGTTCATGCTACATGACCTAAACCCCTAGAGAGAAACTAGCCTCTCATGGAGAAGCAAGTATTCATCATGAATTCAAGTACAAAATAAGTAAAGACAAAGAGAAAATAACTAGAGAAATAGAATACACCCTTCTCTAATCAAAACCTTAGTCTTCCTTGCAATTGCTGTGAGAATTCGCCTTCCTTCTTCTTGATTCGCTCCTGTGGTTGATGCTCTATCTCGTGAATTTCTCTCTTAGAATGGTGATGATGATGGAGAAGAAAATCCCTTTCTTTTATAATGGATCTGGAGCATATGGACGTGGGGAATCATTCTAAATCTGTCCCAACATGTTCCCACGTCTCCACTTTCTATTTCCCACCTTTGGGTCGTGGTCTGATGCGCCGAAAATAGAAAATCCTCCGAAATGGCAGTTTTTAGGCTGAATGCGGGCCAAGTGCGTCCGCACTGTGGTCGCACGCGTTTCAGTTTCAGTTCAGATTTTTTTCTCTAAGTCCTAAGTGCGTCCGCACTGCTTCCCAGTGCGCCCGCATTCCTCTCGGACTTTTCTGTTCTTCTTTGGCTCAGGAGTCTGAATTTCTCTAAGCAGAAAATGCGGGTCAGGTGCAAGTTAGTGCGTCCGCACTTTTCTTCTATGCTGCTAGATTTCTTCTGGAAAATTCGGCTAAGTAGGAAATGCGTCCGCACCAATATTTAGTGCGCCCGCACTCCTCTCGGACATTTCTTCTGGAGCTTGCTGGAGCTTGGTTTTTCTTCTAAGTATGAAGTGCGGCCGCACTCTGGTGCTGTGCGTCCGCACTTTGCCTCTGTTTCTTGTTTTCCTGCGAATTTCACACAGACAAATGCAGTAACTTGATTCTAGGGGTATTTAATCCTAAATTATACTAAAATACATGATATTTGGTGTCATTATGTGATGAAAACCAGACCGAACATATATATAATTTAACCCTATCATTGTGGAGAGGACGTGAACTTGCGATCTGCCAAATGTTCGGTAGCTGACATGGTTAATACAACTTGCTTGCACCATTGCTCCAGGCCATAACAAGTACAAATCCCGGCACTAAGTATGAATGTTGGAATCTGAGCGTAGAGGATGTCGACAACGCGTTGCAATTCAAGGCCATAGCATGGGCTTTCGGTCCATGTATTCAAGTTGTGCCATACATTAGACCGATCATCAGTGTAGATGCATGATTCCTGTCTGGCCATTACGAGGGAAGACTGCTGATAACATGTGCATATGATGCTGAAAACCAGTTGTTGCCTTTGGCCTTCGCAATTGTTGAGAATGAGGATGAGGAAAATTGGGGATTTTTCATGAGTTTCTTACGAAGAGAAGTGATTGGCGACCGGTTCTTTTGTGTCATATCAGACCAGCACAAAGGAATCAAATATGTTTTTGATCGCACAGATTTTGGGTGGTCGACAGCGAATGGCGATTGTGTGCACAGGCTGTGTATGCAACACGTTGCAGACAACCTAAACAAGAACTGCTGATACGAAAAATAGGTTGCAGATACATTCAAAATTGGTTGCAGGAGGAAGAAGCCGAGAAGGGTGGAAGAGATGTTCAGAGATTTTGCCAAGATATGTATATTTTTATTTATTTACTTATATTTTCTGAATTATTTACTTATATTTTCTCATCTGAAATTGATTTCTTTTCAGTACTGTCCAAAGGCAAATGCGTACTTACTCAAGGTGGGAAAAAATAATCCCACCAATCTTGTTGAACCACCCGCATATGAGAAGATATTGCAAGCCCATGATGGAGGTTTCCGATGGAGAATTATGACCACAAATGGGTCTGAGTCTTTGAATGATGTTTTCAAGCAGAGCTGGATGTTGCCCGTGGCAGCAATTGTAGAGGACATATTTTACAAGTTAAATGCATGGTTTATTGCACGGCGTGTTAAAGCCCTCGAATTACTGTCCAGGAATCAAACGTTTTCAACAAGGGTGGAGGGGAAAGTAAGGAAACATATGGAGAAAGGTGCAGTTATGAAAGTTGTCATGTACGGGGAGAACCAATTGGAATTCGAAGTGCATTGTCCAAATGAGTATGCTCCAACCGGCGTAGACCGGATGGGACTATGGAGTTTGTGAAAAGAATGTTCAAGTATATTGTTATTTTTGGACCTGACAATACTGTAACCTACACTTGCCAAGGAATCCAATTGGCCCACCTATCTTGTTCTCATGTTATGGCGGTGTGCCGAGAGAGAAACTTCTCTGAGGATGATTATGTCGCAGACATGTACCGTACCGAGTACCTGGCGAGTACTTGGGGTGCATCTTTTTATCCTTATCCCAACCAGTATCAGTGGCCGACCTATGTTGGGGACAAAATCATGCCCGCAAACGGGTGGATCAGAAAAGGAAGAAGACCCCACAAGCGTGCTGTAATGACAATGGAAGGTTGGCGAGTGGGACATCAGGCCTACCGTTCAACTACTGACAGGCAGCGAGCAGGTACAGTTGATTTTATTTATTTACTTACATTTTATTTTATATTTTACGATTTCAATATCATACCATGTTTATTCCAATGCAGATGCCATTAACGAAGCCAATGAAAGAGAAAATGCTAGAGTTGTTGCTGAGGCAACCGGTAGTAGCCACCGCACTCATGAAAGCCCAGGAACCGGTAGTAGCCATGGAGAGACATCCGGTAGTGCCGCACAACCAGCTGCACCCAGACTGAGACGTCGGCTGAGTTTGTTCGGCCGTCGTCGCTGATTACCAAGTTTTGTTAAATTATGTTATGAACTTTTTTAGATGTATGTTGTGA
This sequence comes from Carex myosuroides, assembly GCA_028015225.1. NCBI lineage: Eukaryota > Viridiplantae > Streptophyta > Magnoliopsida > Poales > Cyperaceae > Carex > Carex myosuroides. The sequence continues at coordinate 7,071,123 of CM051480.1, forward strand.
ACTATTCTAATTGATAGTTTGTGAACTATTTAATTTTTTATTTGCCTCGATTATTTTATATGCTTCAGTTTTGTTATTTTCAATACTTAATTACATATACAAAAACTAACAGCATAAAATATAAACACACACAAAATTGATGAAATAAAGTCTACGACATAAATTCTTAATAAGCCTACTTCTTACAACGAGCCTTGAAAGTGCATGGAACAAAGTCATCATCGGAATTTGATGGATCTGGATCAGTTACAGCAGACGAAGTGGTGGCCTTACCAGTATAAGTACACGGAACAAACTTATCGTCCGATGCTGGAGGCTCTGGATTAACCTTCTTCTTTTTCAAACCAAGACCATAGGGGTTTTCCAAAAAGTCATCGTCTGAAATTTCATATCGACCATGCCGTCTACTCCATTCCTCCATCTTACATGTCACACAATTAAGAAAATCACGACATACTTGACACTTGTAATTTTTCTCTCATTTTTACCTCGATCACTAATTGACCATCCTCTCGCTACGCCACGATCTCGGTTGCTCTCTTTCTTACCTCGATTGTTATTGTCCATACCTATACTAGCCTTAAATTGTTCAAAATTATCACAAAATCGCCTCTCTTTCTTTTCTGGGGTTGTTAGAATGAAACTGTGCTGGTCAGGAGAGAGAAAAATCCCTTTTATAGGGATTTTATGGCTGACCGCCCAGCCCTGGGGCGGTCTGGTATGGGAAGTGGACCGCCCAGCCCTGGGGCGGTCAGGTATCCAGAGTGGACCGCCCAGTGGCTGGGCGGTTAGGGCATTTTTAATAATAATTTTGGGGTGAGGGCAGATTTGATAATTTCTTTTTTTGAGGTATTAATAAAAATGATGGCTGTATTTGTATCTGATTAATTAAATATGTATATATGATTTTAGCACTGTGTTTTTTAGCTTTTTTTTAACCAATTCTTGCTCCTGGTATTTGATTCAAATGAAAGGACATTAAAAGAAATCTCCAAAAAATTGTGATAATTTAAAGTTTTTCAGGAATATGTAAGAAATTATTTTGTGAATCTTTGTATGGATGGGACGACTGGAAAGTCTGAAATTAGAGTTTACTTATAAATTAATCTCTCTACTGAGGAATTCACATACTCCTCGGTAGTGGTTTGACACTGCCCGGGGGGTGCCCGAACCCGGTCCGCTCGTGCTCGGTGCCCGGTGCCCGGGGTACCCTTACCCGAGCGCGGGTATACCCGGGTAAACGGGTACACGGGTATGGGTCTCAAACGGGCAGGTCATCTATTTTTGGAAAAAACCCGGATGTACCCGTACCCGCCGTACCCGAACCCGAATACCCGTGTACCCGAACCCGCCCCGGGTGTACCCGCACCCGTTTACCCGAACCCGTGCACCCGGACCCATGTACCCGTGTACCTATTTTTTTCAAAAAAATTTCCCTCCCCCCAAATAGTAATTGGTTCAAATCAATCAAACCGGGTGGGTCCCACCTGTCATTTCAAAAAATTTCAAAAATTTTAAAGTAATTGATTTAAGATATTTTTTATTTATATTTTATTTAACCTATTAAAAATAAATGAACGTTTAGAAAATATATTATCAATTTAAAATGAACGTTTACAAAATATATTATCAATTTAAAATGTAAACTACAAATTTCGAGATATAAATAAATTATGAAACTATATAATTAGAATGCCGATATTTTTATTAATATCCAAAGTTTAATACAAAATATTAATTATGTTGAATATTAATATCCAAAGTTATATTACTTCTTTTGATATATAATTAGCATATTTATACTAAAATACGCTAGATTAATTGAAATTATGTTGAATAACACTATATTATGTTAAATTACGCTAAATTACATTACATTACGTAAAATATGGTAAATTACGCTAAATTGAATAGGGGGGTAATTTTCATTGAAAAGGCGAAAAACAGCGATGAAACTTCAAACGGTCATAAAACGGCACTCCAGTGTCCGATTTCAGCAAATGACCACTTTTCGGAAAGCCTGTGAAAATGCGCATGCGTCTGTGCCCGCTACGTTGGATTTCAAAATTCAGAATCACCAAAAAACAAAGGGAAGAGCCTCAAAACTTGAGTTGAAGTTTCCGATTAAGATTTTCTTTTCTATCATTCAATCCAAATAGCTCAGTAAATTAGTTACATAATGAACTTGCAGATTACCAATTTTTACTATTTTTGGAATTTTTTTACTATTTTTTATGATTCATGAAAGATGAGCAAAATCAGTCTACTATAGCGTAATTTTGTGTAGTTTAGTGTTTTTTTTACCGTATTTCAGCATAATTAGCGAAGTTATTGTAATTTAACGTAATTTTGGTATAATTGAACATAATTTATTGTAATATAGTGTAATTCAACATAATTTCAAGTAATCTAGCGTATTTTAGTATAAATATGCTAATTATACATCAAAAAAAGTAGTATAACAAATAATTTAAACAAAAATTTCAAATTTTCAGAGTTAGGTTTCAATATTTTGTTCTTCATAGTCTCTCTCTAAAAATAAAAAATAAATAAAAAATGGAGTAAGCCGGCCAGAAAATGGCCGGTTTACCTAAGCCGTCCATTTTCTGGCCGGCTTGGGTATTTTTAACGAAAGTTTGGAAATCTGGGCATAATTAATAATTTGTATTAAACTTTGGATATTAATAAAAATGTCGGATTAGAATGAGAGTTTGAAAATAAAATAAAATTACTCGTGTAAAGAAATAAATAATTAGACTTGTACTTAGCCGAATAAATATACAAATTTTCGCACAAATAATTTTTATATATAAGTTACAAATTTTATTTATTTAGGAATTATAAAGATGTGACTTGATAATTTTATGTATATATATATACAATATTTGATATTGAACTATTCAGATTTTAAAAGTCGAATTATAAACAAGTGACGTAATAATATTCGTATGACTTTGTAAAAAAAATAAGAAAAACAAAACAGAAAACAAAACAGAAATTTTTGGCAGAAACAGAAAAAAAAAAAAAAACCCGTCTACCCGTGCCCATTGTACCCGAGTACCCGTTGTACCCGTGCCCGTTGTGCCCGCTACTCGTTCCGGGTTTTGCCCTGCCCGGCCCGAGGTACCCGAGAGCAAATGCCTACTCCTCGGTGCCGTAATAGAGAATCTTTTACAATTATTAGATCTGGACTGTTCTTTTTAACTTGGCACGAACTTCAAAGTCCAATAATACTGCCCCTGCGCTAGCCTGAATCTCAAAACGGATGAGATCAAAACGGATGAGAGTTAATCTCAAACCGTAAAGTAAAGGAATCTTTTACAGTAACGGAGAGGATACTTTTTTCCTCTACTGACGGGGGTGCGGCAAAATCAAGCGAACAGAGTTCTTTTCACAGGTGATTTGGTATGAATACTGATAACCATCTCCAGTTTTTAACCCCTAATGATCCATCATACCATTTTCCATATTTGTTACCCGACTTCAAACATATATGAATATGAGTAACAATTGCTTGAATCCACCAAATAATAATGATGGATTCAGAAAAAATAATTTTAGGATAATTTTACATGTTTTGAAGCTACTTAATTCAATTAACTTTAAATTAAATAAAAAGACCAACAACTATTCCCGATAGGAGTGGCAAAAAAGCTTGTGGATCGATCGTGACTCGCATCTAATTCGCTTGCTAACAATTTATTTGTTAGTGGACTGAGTTGTTAACGAGCCAGTTCGCTACTAATTCGGTCTATAATTAACGAGTTTGAGCTAGGCCTAGCTCGCTCTCGAGATGAAGAGCCAGCTCAATTCAGATATGAATTTGTGAATTTGTATGACTTTGCTCATATCTGCTCAAGTAGATACTAAGTAAATTTGCATGAACTTTGATAGTATGAATCTTATTCTCTTTCAACAACAGTGGCACAATTTATGACTGTTGACAACAATTTCAAACTCTCATAAATTTTGACAACTAGAGCATTCATTTAAGATAACTACAAAACACACTAGTAGTATAATAAATATATGGGAAATTTCTTGTTTATTCGTTTATCTAAAAAAATACTTCTTTTAACTAAGTTATAAGGGAAATTTCACGTGTATTATTTAAATACTTTCAAAATTAAGTATTTTTTCTTATAAATTCATAATATCATATTTACTCTTCTAAATTTTAAAAGCTCACAAATTTATCTATTTTATTGCCAAGTATACATGAAATTCTCCCAAATTATAAGAACTTAAGAGCATCTATATTCCAGCAACTCAAATGAGTTTCTAAATAACTGTTAACTACTTTTTAGAAATTAAGGTCTCAAAAGTTTCTAAACTCTACATCTTTGAAATTAATTTTAGAGTTTCTATTAAGGCACGTCAGCAATAAATTAAAAAGGAGAAATAATTTGAGCCAATCATTTGGCCAGCATAGAGTTTATAAACATTTTCTTAATAAAAAAACTTTCATGCATAGTTTCTAAATAATAAATTCTCCCACATCTCCGAGACTGAATTAGAAACTGCCACATCAGATTATAAACTCTAATAATACCAGGGATGTAGATGCTCTAATAGTAAAAGAAGAACTAATATATTTTAATTTATTTAGAAACGTATGGAAATTCAGTTTTTTACCTATGCGGAAATTATTTGGGATCAAATATGAGGTTAATTACAATTATTGATCAGAAATTATCGATGGTCTATTCTAGAATAAAGCACTGTCATATATATATATTCTGTGCGTGATGATTTTGGGGTCCTACGTGCAGCATTAAAACCCTTCTAGAATAATATCTTCAAAAACAGAATTAGTAAGATCTGTGATCCAGAGAAAAGGCAAAAAAAAACAAAAGGTGATTCATTGGATTTTAGTATTTATATATGGGTCCTGCAATTAGGTACGTATGTCACAAATTTTCTTATAAAATTTTGCAATTATCGATTATATTTAGGATCACAAAATTTTACAATAATCCAATTATTTTTACACAGTATTTAGTTCATATATAGATGTAGTTCAGGTAAGAAGCTTGTTTTTTTAACAAATAAATCCTAAAATAATCACGCACAAAATATACAGGATACATTTGTCAAAATTTACAATATTTATCTCTTTAATAATATCTGTTATTTAAAATTGCATAACGATCTGTGAGGATATACATATTAAATCTTCATTGTGCTTAAACCCAAGATAATTCTTTAAAACCCAGGATACATTTTTTTTTTTTCACATCTACATAACTGCATGCATTTCCCAAACACATTATGCAAATATTAATGTACTTCAGATATCTGTGCATAAAGATCTATCGCCATATATGTGAGCAATTTTGAATTCTCATTAAAAAAAATATTTTGTACATGGTACTATTCCCGTTAATCCTTCCCAACATTAGATTTTTAGCGTGGATTAAGACTACCTACAATATAATTACATATTTGTTAAATGAAGAGGGTTCAAATGCCTCTATTTTTCATGCCTCCACCTGCCTCTATTTTTTAAAACTTTAATAACTCAAAATTTAAAACTTAAAAGTCAAAAGAAAACCGTTGGATATGATCTACATCATTTTATCTATACATGTATAAAAAATTATGACATTTAAATTTTGCTTTAGTTGTCATCAATAACTTGTAAAAAACGTACTAATGTGGATAATTTCTAGACGTTGATTTTTCAACTTATTGATTCACATAAAAATAAAATCGAAATGTGATAAATTTTTATGAGCACATAGATAAAATGATGTAGATCATATCCAACGGTTTTATTTTGACTTTTAAGTTTTAAATTTTGGGTTATTAAAGTTTTTAAAAATGGAGGCATTTGAACCCTCCTCTTGTTAAATAAAATACATAATTATCAACGATATAAATCTACATAAATATAAACATATAAATAATTTTTAGTAGATAAGTATTAGCAATTATATTATTTCACTTTTAAAATAATGATTATTTTCATATAAGAAAATAAGCTTAATGTGGACTCTTCATTAACTGTGCCCTAACTACAAGCCATGAATTTCAACCTAACCACAGGGCCACAGGCACTTTATTATTATTTTTTTTTTAAAGATAATTAAATATGCAAGTCACTTGAACCTCACCTGATGACGTTGCATGCATGACCTCATAAATAAGAGTGTTTTTTGTCGTCTAGGGAAATATTCCACTTTCCATGTTATTTCCTATCCTTATCCTCTGCACTTCCCTTGCCTACATATGCCCCCTTCCCTACAATTTCTCAAGCCTAACTATCTCCTCTTATAAGAGAGACAAGCAACCAACTTAAAGAGGCAAGTGAGAGGAGGTAATTTGCAACAGAAATTAGGGCTTCAATGGCTCAAAATTCAGTGATCGACATGCTACGAAAAGGCCAAGAGTCGACTGAGAAGCTAAAGGTGGTGTTGGTACAACACAAGCTACCACCGGAAGTTGCGTTTCTCCTTGAACATATTTCAGGGGTTTTCACTGAAGCAATTTCCATGTCGCAAAATGTTGTAGCATCACCTGAACCGTTGCCAACTAGGGATGAAAATGACATGTACACAAACTCAAGTAAGAAAAGACGCACACAAGTGGCACCTAAATTCGGCGGTAGAAAAAGGTACAAAGAACTTCCTTGATATGCATTTTCATAATTTTTAGCATAAAAATGTAGAGTGAAGTTGTTTGATTTTACTTTTCTCAACTTGGCAAATGGTTATAGTTGTTATTTTCATGTGGATGCATGATTTCATGAAGTAAATTTGGTTGCAGAGCTGATCCAAATTTCTGCAACAAGGTGATAAAACAGAGCATAGATGATGGATTTACATGGAGAAAGTATGGTCAGAAGGAAATTTTCAGTGCAAAGTACCCTAGGTAAATTTTGGCACTTAAATGATTGCTTTCCAACAGAAAAAAAAATTGTTCAAAAAAAAAAATTACAATACCTTAGAACAATGTTCTTTTCTGAATTTTAGATGTTGTGACAACAGTAGTACAGTGAATCCTTATCCTAATATAACTCAATACAAATTGTTCTCAATAAGTTTTGTGGCAAAAGGAGAAATTGATATACAATTGCTAAACAAAAACCAACAAAGTTAATTTAACAAAATTTCGAAAGGAAATAAAGTTATCAGAAAAGTAGGGTACTAACATGCACTTTGTCACAATAAATTTAACATGTGCCATTGCAATTTGCCCAATTGGTTGTTGGCTTGTTGCTGTCTAGCCGATCATAGACCAAGTTTAGCATCATTTAATTTTGCTATTATATATCTATCACGGTATCACCTATTCAAGGTGGGGTCCAGTTTCCTTTGCTCTTCAAAGAAAGTTAAATTATAACCATTAATTACCAGACACGTACTTGTCCATGTCCAATGCATTCCTTTTTTATTTCACATGCATACAAACAGAATATTTTTTAAGTAGAGATAAGGTGTAGCAATATATGTGTTATATATTGAACTTAATTCTGTTACATAATTAATTACACTGCAATATAAATCTGACCTATATATAAATTATAATTTTCAGGAGCTATTTCAGATGTACATACAAACATGGAGAAAATTGCCAAGCAACCAGACAAGTGCAGCAATCTGAGCAACAACCTGGCATGTATGAAATCACATACATAGGAGACCATACATGCAAACAAGCAAAGAAACATTGCCAAGAACAAGAGCAAACATACAACATCAATTTCAAATCCAACACCAACAATCCAATTAAACATTTCCCTTCACCTCCTCTCTCTTCTTTAATCAAGCATGAGCATGAAGAGGAGGTTATGAGCAACCAAACCTCTTCTGACAATTTTACCACCTGTCCTGAACAAGTGATTACTAGTAGCATTTTCTTGGGCTTGGACTGGGAGTCTATTCCAAGTGATAGTTTTAGTATGGAGTTCGATGGCACCTCGCAAGAGTTCGAAAATATTGAGAGTATATTTTCTTATGATCAGGAGTTTGGATCTCTGTTTCAAGAAACAAGAATAAATGGTTAATTTGCATGTTATCTTAGATTTAAACTGTATTTTTACTTGGTTGCCTATAAAGCCATGTTTATACTAGCTTAGTGGAAAAAAAATTGAGGTTTGAATTTATTTTTTTTTTGGCTTTTTCAGGACTTTGAAATTTTGTCCTATGATGTATAATTATTTAGATTAGCATATGAAATCATAATTGTGGTCAAAGTTCATCTACTGTAAATTACTCCTGATATTCCAATATTAAAAATAAAATTGCTTCAAAGCAATCCATTACATCAGATATTTAGCTGCACAGACCATTCCATTTTTTTACCTGACATATTACTTGACACATTAGTAATTAATTAAGACATGGATGGAGAGATGAAAAGCAAAGCCTTACAAAGTTGAACAAAGAAAATTTTGATAAATATATCCTTATTAACTAGACAGGTGTATTCCTTGAATCATTTCTGTTTACTGTACTTTGTACTTCTGAAAACATCAATCAAAAAACAGGGGAAGACCCCTGTTTTTTCTCAAGGAGGAAAGAATGAACATGTTTCAATTAGTCCGATTTGAACATGCATTTTCCCCACGGAGAACCTATTTATTTGCAAAGAATGTAATCAAGCTCAACATTTCATATAACGCAAAAGTTATATGTATTTGTAGAGATTACATTTACACATTATTTCAATTAGAACTAAATAATATCAATTAAATGGTTAATATAATTATTTAAGAAGTTTAATTATTAATAAGATAATTAGTAATTTTGTTATAAGTCTATAAACTAATACAGAGAAAGAAAATTAATAATAATATACTGATATTAAAAATTAAATAATAATTATTTTAAATCAAATAAATATATTGTTATATTCATAACTTACCTATATTAATCAATTTAAGTCATACAAATAATTGCATTAATTTATGAAAGCGTTAACGACCATCCTTATTGCATATAAAGAGACCTTTAAAAAATGTTTAAAAAATTAAAATGTCTTAATCCATTAATAATTAAAATGTTTAAATTAATTAGTAGGTAAATTTTAAGTCATGCATTTGAAGTGATCTAAGAACTTTAATCTTTATCTCATATAACAACAAAAAACCATCTCATACTAAAAAAAATCCAAACTTTTGCATCAGTTTTATGGTTATTTAAAAAATATTTATTACTTTTCTAACAATCAAAAATGTATATATACGGCAACAATCAGGTGCCACATAAGTACCAATCTAGCATTTCCAATCAATCTGAGCAGTGACATATTTTCTCCTTCCTTCTAGAGAGAGAGAGGAGAGTTAGAAAAAATGACATGTTCACACTATCTTTTTCTTTTAAGTTGAACATCCCTTTTTAAGGATCAGTCGAACATTCTAATTATTCAAGTAGTGCACTAAACAAAGACACATAATTTAATTTTTTATGTGAGAGGTTATGAATTCTAAATTCGAATAGAATTTTTTTTATTAAAATAATATGATATTAAATAGTGCAGTAACTTCAACCTTTATTAAAAAAAAGACACATAATCTTCAACCTTTATTAAAAAAAAAAAACTAGTGCACTAAACAAAGACACGTAATCTTCAGTCTTTATTAAAAAAAAAAAGTAGGGCACTAAACAAAGACACATAATCTTTAATCTTTATTAAAAAAAAAAAAGTAGTGCAGTAACTATGTTGTCTGGTCTTCCGGGCATAAAAGATACATATTTATTTGAAAAAAAAATAGAAATTAAGGGTGTGGATATAAAAATTCTACCGTAATTCGGCTTTGAAATGCAGCGACATAAATTCTTAAAAAATCATTTTTTAGAATATAAACTTTAAAGTTCTACTTTTTTTAAGGATAATGATATTATAGTCCTATCATTTTTAGGATAGAAATTTAAAATTCCGACAGAGATTTGAAAAACCAGCTTTAGTATAAATTTAGTTTTTTTTAAATCACAAGAAAATGATTCGGCTGAAATTAGACCACAATTAAAAATTATTTTAATATTACTTTAGAGATTTAATTTTAAATCCGCAGATTTTCAAAACAGTATTTTAAAATATTAACAGTATCTTTCGGTTAAAAAGGTTATCTTTAATTTTTTGCTTTCAGCTCCAGATTATTGATTATTATTGCATAATGCGGTGGAATCCGCTTATGTCATTTCTAATCAAAGGCATGAGATCATGGTAATGATTTTATAAAATAATCTTCTAGAAGATTTCTGAGTAATAGAATAATGTAGGAAAATTAAAGAGATATAGTATGAGATCACCCGATTCCCCCACCTCATTTTTATTAATTATATTTAAAACATTTATTAGTTCAGATGCGCGGGATGCCGGATGCACGGTTTCGAAAATAAAAATATTTTTTTTAAATAAAATTAAAAATCAAGCCACTCAACTATTAAATACTCTTATTATTACAGCAAAAGTTTTTTCCTATCTGAGTTTTGAACCCATGACTTTCCACATAGAGACCATAATAATAAAAATATTTTTTTTAGTAAAATTAGAGGTCAAGCCATCCAACTATTTAATACTCTTATTATACAAAAGATTTTTCTCATATGAATTTCGAACCCATGACCTCACACATAGAGACCATGATAATAAAAGTATTTTAAAATGCTTTTGAAGAATTAGGTTTTACAAAAATAAATGATCTTTTTAAGTATAAAAGCAATGAGGACTAAATGTTACTCTAATTCCGGAATCCACAGGTAGAGTAACTTATTCCGGATTAATTAAAATGTTACTCCATCTTACTCTTTAAAATTAACTTTCTGTTTGATTGCTTAAAAGGAGCGTTTTAGCGCTTCACACAAGGACATAGCTACATATTGAGGAAAGATGCCTAAGCTCCCCTCAATCAATGAAAATTTTGCCCCTTTGACCTTTAAAATTTTAATTTTTACAAAGAAATATTACTATTAGCCCTCTTCATAAAATGAAATTATATTACGCTTATTCATCTAGCCTCTCCTATTTCAATTTTCTAATTCTGCCCCTGACTTCACAACCAAAAATAATCTTTACGTGTATATGTGAGACTTTGTTGTTGGGCTTTCTAAAATAAATAAGAATACATAATTAAAATCGATTAAATACTTATCAAAATAAAATAAAATTTTAGACATGTTATTTAATAGGTTGTGAGTCAAATTTAATGCAATTTGAAAAGCGTCTGTTTGCCAATAAAATAGCGATAAAACCGAACTAGTAACTTTTGCAAAAGCTCAATGGATGAATAATCAATTATTATATTTAATACATAACTGTCTACACCATTTCGAAATGGCAACATATTCTTAGTGGCATTTGAACCTCCGCAAAAAGAAAATGGTATCAATAAAATATCTTCCCGAAACTTATGCAACATAATTTAAATTCAAAATAGTTTCTTTTCGTGTGGAACACATGCGAATTTGATATTGCGTAAGGTATCGAAAATAAGTGGTCCAAAAAAAGACAAAAGCTAGAAGTGTTAACCAAACAAGTTGTTTCAAAATGGGGGAAAATATATATCATGATCCATCCCACTAGACATGAAATTTTTTTCGTAGGCCCTTTTCATGATTCTGATAGATTTGTGCCTATCATAAGCTTTTTACTTTTATAGTACGCATAGTGATTTATAATTAATGGGTAAGATTATTTGCATGTTCAAAATTGGAAATTCTCTTTAATATTAAACAGTTAAATAGCTTGATTTTTATTTTTTAAAAATATATTTTATTTTTTATTTGTTTTTTCTTCGAGAAAAACATATTTCTTAATAATAATAAAAAAGAGACAATATTGTTATGGTTCCTTATGAAATTTTCTTATAAACTCAAGAACTCAAGGACCAATCATTGATCTAGTGACTAAAGACAATGTAAGTTATGTGAAAAGTCACATGTTTGAAATTAGAAAGAAATTTTTTATAAATATTTAAAGGTGAGAGACTAATTTCCAATCTTTATTCCAAAAATTAATTGGTATGAGACAATGTACAAACTTCTTTCTCAGAGATGGATGTTTGACTTTCCAAAGAACTCGCACCAAAGTGCATAAAAAAAAAAAAAAAACAAACAATCCAATCCAATCCAATCCAATCCAATCATACTTGTTATTTATAAAAAAAATTGGGTTACCGGAAATAAAAATAAGTTGTATCATAAGTTGGTGTAAGTGGAATCAAAACCACTGCTTTTAGCCTTTTACTTGCCCAAAATAAAGGCACCTCTTGTTCCACAAAATTAATTTTTTTTATCAATGTCTTGTCGGAAGCATAGTAACACAATTAATAAATAATATCCGTTTGATACCCGTATTATTCGCTTTATTGAGCTTTAAGAATAATGCACAATTTATATCCATAATGGGTGCGGAATTAACGAACTTTTTTTTTGTTTGGTGTGTAAATGTATAAATATTTTAATATATTATTATTAAAAAGAATTATTTTGGAGAACTAGTATTTGATCTAGCAACAAAGACCCGAAATTTTTATTTATAACATTTAAAAAAAATAAATTAACCAAATAACCCTCGTTTCTGGTCAATTCTAAATCTAACACGGCCGCAGAACACCGGAGCGGACCCATTTGGGGGCCGCCGCAGAATGCCGGAGCGGACCCGGGTCCGCACTATGCCGGAGCGGACCCTGTTTTTTTTTTATCTGATTCTGAAGTTGATTATGATTTTGTTTTGGAAATTTTTATCAAGTTTGTACTGGAAGTTGTGTGTAATTACTTATGTTTGAAATGTCGTTTAATCTGAAATTGTTGTTCGTCGTTTGTTTGATCAAAAGAAACATTACAATAGAACAAGGAGCCATATAAAGAAGCATACAATAGAACAATGCTAATGTTATCGGAAATTACAAATACGTCTAATTAACCGAAAATAAACAACATTTTTACGAGTACAATTAAAAAAGCAACATTAACTCTCAATCTCGTGCAGCTCGAGCAGCTCTGTTTTGTCTTTCTTGTGTATCTTGGCCGGCTTGGTGTCCTCTTCTCCTATTATGTAGAACGTCCATCCACATCAGAATTCTGTCGTGCTGTCTTCTGCCCACAGCAATATTTTTTTCTCTGGAACAAGGACCGGGCCATCGTGTTGAGGCCATTCCGACTGATTGCCATAGACATGCCATTGTGCGCTCCATGTGTTGATCAGTGTATGGATGTGATAGCAGTGACTTACAAAGACGCCAGGGTCGATGCCTCGGAGACGACACACGAACAGAACATGAGAGCACGGTATTCTCTCCAATTGAGGCTTCTGGCACGTGCAAGTTACCGTGTGATCATCCCCGATTATCACCGTGTATTTGTAATTGGCCTTGGTAAACCGACCAGAATCGTCAGGTATGAAAGCGTGAACTCTCTCCTGTGTGGAGTTTACCTCGAACTCGTTGTTGTTTCCAAAGCCCCCCAGCGTCTTCATTTTATCGGACCTCTCAAACCGTTTGTTGATCAGCTACGAAAAATTAAAAAATAATGAAGAAGTCAGATTTTTTTAACAAAGGTCATTAAAAATTATAAAGAAAGAACTACAAATAAAAGTACCTGATGCACACGACACGAGAATTGTTGACCTTGACTGACTTCCCATTCTGCTTTGGCCCTCCTTTGCGCAAACCATGTCATACATTTGTAAAATGTGTCTTCAATTATTGCTGCAACCGGTAGCCTACGAGAGGACTTGAAGACCTTATTAAGCGACTCGGACCCGTTTGTAGTCATGATGCCCCAACGGTAACCACCGTCTAGTGCTTGGAATATCTTCCATGGTTTGGGGCACTCGTTCTCATCTTGATCCAAATATTTACCCACACCGTCCAGCCAATTAAGGGCAATGTCACATGCCTGCCACATTGCTTGCATTCCTTGCTCGTACCTCCTCATCTTCCTCTTAGCCACACATATTCTAAAAAAACGGATTGCCTTATCACTGCAACCGTTCTTCTTCATGTTCTCGGCTATGTGAGTAGCACAAAGACGGTGAACACATTGATCCTCATCCTCCTCGTTCCACCCCATATCATCTTGTCTGAACACCTTGATACCCTTTCCCCTATCAGTGATGACACACATGAATCTGGAGCGGATTACATTACGGCGCAACCATTTCATGAACCACGCACAATCGTCATAACTCTCTGATTCTACCAGTGAAAAAGCCAACGGGAGGAGCTGGTTTTCAGCATCGTACCCGGTTGCAATCAACAGCTTGCCTGTGGTAAAATAAATTTTACAAGAGCCGAAATCAACTAAAATAAATAAAGTGAAAACAATCAAATTAGTTACCTTTATATCGGCCTGACAGGAAACATACATCAACTGTGATGACCGGTCTGATATGTTGAAAAGTAGTTATGCACGGTCCAAATGCCCAAGCCGCCCTATGAAAATACCTCCATGGTCCAGGTTCACCAGTGGGATATGAGGTCACCTCAAACAATGTTTATGTCAATAAATTTAAAAAAATAAGTTCAATTTTGAATTTTTGATTGATAATGAAATAACGTAAAAAATGAAGGAACAATGTAGTACCTGGGTTGCTTCTTTTGATTGCCTCCAACAATGGAACTACAAGAGAGTATGACCCCTCCCAACTGCCAAATTGACGGGCTATTGCCAACTCACGGCCACGCCATAGTTTTTTGTACACCGGTATCTGACCGTTGTACCTTTCAGCAACAGCAATTCGGACAGCCTGAATACTCAAGTCGACATCGTTCCTCATGTGAGCGGATATACACTCGGCAACCATAGTAGCTGACAACTAGGCGTGATCTGTTCTTGTCGCATCCGCGTGGCATGAATGTTGTGTTGGGCATTTGGAGACACGCCATTGTGTTCCATAACCGGTGGCCCTTGCGAGTATGTACCACCCACAGTAACTGTCCTTGCACTTGAACCTCATTCTTGTGCGGTCACTGTGCGTAAGTTTTACCTCTTTGTTGCAAAGGATGTGAAACCTGGCAATTGCGCTCTTCATTGCCTCTTTTGAGTCATATGTTTGTCCCTCGGACAATTCATTCTCATACTCTGCCCTACTTCCAAACAAATCCGAATTGGCTTCCATAAACCCTGATGTGTCGTTGAAAGCATGAATCGGGTGCTGAAGCCCGCGATCCATTATCCGAAACCCGCGATCCATCTTGAATTTCCTTGATAGTCCGAGCACAGGCCCGATATCTTCCTGGTCAGAATAATCGCTCATACCCTCAGGATCAACATGACCCCAATTTTCCTCTGCCTCTAGTATTTCCGGATCCACTTCTTCATCGGATTCATCCGGATCACAAGTTTGACCCCAATGAGCGGTCTGACTAGATGAAGGCTGGTCAGTTTGGGATGGGGCCCGACGGGAGGGTCGGTCCCTCTGAACTGGGGCCCGACTACTGGACGGTTGGTCAATTTGGACAGGGGACGGACTAAAGCCGGATGAGTTACCCCGACTACGACCCTGGATTAACCTCATAACTGGGTTCGAACGCCGGGCTCTCGTAACCTCCACATATAGGTCAATTATCTTGTATGCACCCCCAGAAAAACTCATGGTTTGGTTGTACAATACCTTCCAGACTCCCTCATTTTGAACTGGAAATAGTTGGAACCAGGTTTGTGCCGAACTAGTCGGCATGCTAATTTTGGCATCAATTTTAAGGTCATACTGACCCTGATCCAACCCCAAATTCTGACATATACTTGATTTAAGTCCCAAATAATAAGTACCCGGCAATACCGGGATCACAGTAACAGGTCCAATACTATAGTAAACCCCATTAGGACCTGTTAAAACATCCCCCCAGTGTAGATGGATACCATAAGAGCCATTTTTTCAATTCAATACAGAAGAAACCTACAATTAAAAATTAACTAAATTAATTATTCTAATTAAATTAATTATTCTAATTAAATTATTGCTAAATTAATTATTATAATTAAATTATTAATCTACTGAAATAAAAATAAAAAATTTAAAAGAAGAGAAAAAAACTTACAGATCAGAGAGCTAACTCAGGAGAGAGAAGGTGTGAGAGTGTGGAATGAAATTTCGCTGTCATTTTCGGGATATAAAGAACAGGGTCCGCTCCAGCATAGTGCGGACCCGGGTCCGCTCCGGCATTCTGCGGACCCATATGAGGGTCCGCTCCGGCATTCTGCGGCGGCCCCCAAATGGGTCCGCTCCGGTGTTCTGCGGCCGTGTTAGATTTAGAATTGACCAGAAACGAGGGTTATTTGGTTAATTTATTTTTTTTAAATGTTATAAATAAAAATTTCGGAACAAAGACAATGCTCTCCGTGTAAAAAATTATAGGTTCAAAACTCAGATAAAAAGTTTCTTATAGATATTAAATAGTTAGATAATTTGACCTCCAACTTTTACTTCAAAAAAAATACATCTACATCAATTTCCAAACTCATAATTAAAACTCAGCAAAATACACAATTTTAGAGACTCTAATCATATGTTTTAGTAGTGTCACAAAAACGAATCAGATCGGACGGATGAACCGAAAAAAAATTGAACTAGGATACCAATCCGTTTTGTCCCAGATATAAAACCGAACATACATTTAACTAGAAAATATAAAGCAAACCGGCCAGTTTTATAAATTAAAAAACCGGGGAACCAACCCAAAAAAAAATCGGGATTTGTTTTTGTGTTTTGATTTTTTTATGATTATACTTGTCATTTTTATTCTAGTTCTCAGCATTGTTTCGCCAGTCGTGGTCAAGAATATAATATTTCAATGACATAATAGTTTGATGGAAGAACAAGAATCCTCAAAGAAAAAATGCAATATCATTTTAAATATGCTCATAATTTTCTTGTTTTCCATTAAAAAGGGATTGATAATAGAGGAGGGTTCCAATGCACCAAAATTTGGTGCACCAAAATGCACCAAAAACTCATAATCTTCATTTTCAAAGTTCAAATAGTCGATTCGATCCTTTCAGCGTGTTCTTCATATTAAAATGTGCTTGGAGACCAAATTTTATATTTTTTGGAAATTTTTTACTATTTTTTCAGAATTTTTGAAAATCACCAAACAATAATTTGAAATTCAGCAAAGTGGTGATTTTCAAAAATTCTGAAAAAATAGTAAAAAATTTCCAAAAAATGTAAAATTTGGTCTCCAAGCACATTTTAATATGAAGAACACGCTGGAAGGATCGAATCGACTATTTGAACTTTGAAAATGAAGATATATGAGTTTTGGATGCATTTTGGTGCATTTTGGTGCACCAAATTTTGGTGCATTGGAACCCTCCTCTTGATAATATATGTTTTTTGGAAACATTTTACAAATTTATATTTCTATAATAATTGTGCTCTTACTAAGAAACTACCGATTTTCATATAAAAAGTAGTAATTTTGTACCTATAAAAAAAAATAACAATTTATTTAAAAAATATATAAAATTTGGTCTTTAAGTACATTTTAATATAGAGATTATGTTGAGATGTCCATATCACCTTTTTTATTTCAAAAATAAAAATAAGAATATAAATATGATTGGAGCCGAAATTTTTATTAATATCCTCAAAAAAAAAATAGCAAATCTGTCCTCGGTATGAAATTTTTTTCAAAAACACCCTGACCGCCCCATGTTTGGGCGGTCCAATCTCAGTACCAAACCGCCCCACAGTGGGGCGGTCACCTCTTCATACCAGACAGTGGGGCAGTTTGTTTTTTTTTTTTTAAATTGCTATTTTGGTCCAATCTCCTATGGGTCCGCCGTACACAGTTATCTTTGCATGAGGAGGATCGCTGGGCGGCCGGTGCGGCGTCGGAGATGGATGTGGACGATCTCCAGGATGACGAGGGGGGAAGAGGAGGTTCACTTGATGCGTCAGTTGCCGCCCAGGGACCGCCATCCACTTGCTAGGTTGGATCTCTCCGGTCGCCGCCGCCGTCGTCGTTAGGTTCTTTATGTTTTTTTAGTTAGATGAATTTGTAAGATTTTATGTTTAGATTGTTAGATTTTATGTTGTAGTCTTACCGCCTCACAGTGGGGCAGTCTGGTATGAAGAGGTGACCGCCTCACTGTGAGGCGGTTTGGTACTGAGATTGGACCGCCCAAATATGGAGCGGTCAAGATGTTTTTGAAAAAAATATTCTTACCGAGAACAAATTTGTTATTTTTTTTTTAAAATATTAATAAAAATTTGGGTGATTGGAGCACCAAATCAACAGTGCATTTGAGCCTCTTCATTTAATAATTATGAATCAGGTTTAAAGATATAAATAAAATTCGATCAAATATGATCCATCATCCATGTGTACATCTCTAGGACCTATAGGTGAGAGAATAGGGACCCCTTTTAAAGACGAAGTGGTGAGTGGTCCATTCAAAATTTTCAAAGAAGGCGGCTCATAAGGAACAAAAAAAGATTATGTGGCACTAGATTTTGTAGTACTTTGTGTTGCTCACCAAAATACAAGCAACCTATACAGTTCTAAAAAGTAGACACAAAAACACAGGTGTGGCCTGGGGGCCCTAAGAACTGCGAACAAAATCTTTCCTGCATCTTTTCTCCTTGGAATTATTTGATCTCTCTCACCAAATTTTCAGACCAACCTTCGTCGATGGTTTTTTTTTAATTCTTTTATTTTTCAAGTTTGATATAATTTTCATGAGAGAATTTGCAAGAAACGTCCTGCATTGTCAATAAATTTCAAATAAATTCTATTGCTTGTAATATGAATATGTTTTTTTTATGGAAAAATATTCTTTTTTTAGAAGAAGGCGTTCAAATAACCTGTCTAATATTCACATCTTTATCCTGGTTTCAAATCACACGGAGAGCACTGTTCTTTTTTGCCACTAAATCAAATATTGATTTTTGAAAATTTTCTAATGTTAGTTGTGTACCAACTAGAACGTTTCTAGAGCAATATAGTGTACATGTATATGTCCAGGGGCAGAGGAAAGAAGAGAAAATTTTTATATGATGTACTTTCATAGTTCGAAAGTCTAGCTTCGCCTCTGTATATGTCCATTTAATTCCAATATGTATTGTACTTCAATTTATCACTACACAACAATGAGGTCCGTATTAATAAAGAGTAAATCAAAATGAAGTGTTGTATTGTGTCGTGTCATATCTATACAGACTCAAATAAATTCTCAGTCCTTTTGCACTTGGTATTGTATTTTTTTTAAGTAAAAATAAAGATTTTGTCCTTATTTCTTTTTTATTGAATGATTAAAAAAGTTACAAGCAGGTTTTCAACTGAAACCTGTTACAATAAAAAACAGTTAGCTCTAAACATTTCAGCATGAAATAAACATGAGAAAAACAGAACCAAAATAATTTTTCAAAGAAAAAACAGAAAGGAAGAAGCAGAAATATAATCTGAAAAATAAAAAATAAAAAATAATTAATTTCTAAACTGTTGCAGCATTGACCATTCCATTTGCACTTTGAACCGGAATGGACTCTGCTGTTTTTTTTAGAGACAAGCAGAATCTTGCTTTTCCGATTCCAACTATTCAAAATCGTTAAGATTTATGTATGAAAAAGTTCATTTATCGAGATACGTGAATGGAAAATTTTGAATAGTTGGGATCGGAAAAGCAGAACCCTGCAGCAGAGTCAGATCCTCTTGAACTAACTCCGACATTTCCTTTTCCTGATCTCTGAAGATTCAAGCACATCTCCTCCAGACTATGAATTGAGAAATCAATAGCAATTCTCTTGTCCTCTTATCCAATTGCTTATCCACCAGTGCCTCATTTAAGCTTTTATGAACTTTTGAGTTAGAAAAACTTTAACAACAATTAATTTTGAAGATCTGTCCAACTTTATCAAAGCACTTGAGATTCATAAAAAGAAGTCCACGGTTGTTGACTGTTAACAGCTATCTATAAAAAGTTGTAGAATGGTTTTGAATTAGAAATTCAGATTGAAAAACCAGAATTTTATAAATATAAAATAAGTTATAATAGAAAAGACATTAAATTGAGTAAATATGATATTTTTAAAATTTAGAAGAATATATGATTTTTAATTAAAAAATATTATATTAATTTGAAAATTTGAAAAGATATACACATCTGTCCTTAATTTTTGTACAGTTTGCTCTATTTCAGTATTCCATGACTCTCACAAAATAATCTACATGACAGATGAAACTCAAAAGGAAACTAATTTCAAGGCCCAATAGTAACATACAGAAATAGCATCCAACACAATCAGCCGAATCAATTATTTTAGTTTATTGGAATAAAGACCCATGAATCAAAAATAGAAAGCTTCCAAAAATGGAACTAAAACTATATTTGATGAGCCCAAAAAGAGAAATTTTGACTAGATTAAATCAATAGCCACAATGAAATACCGGCCCATTAGTTGATTTGCTTCCACAAATAAAAGAAGTCCTTTATTAAATAATTTTCAAACAGGCCCACATTGACAGCGACGTCTTTTGGTCTCAAAGATTTTTTTTTGTAATGGGCAAAGTGCTTCTCTGTCTGTGAATCAAGAATTTCGACCGTTAGATATTTTCCGTCCAGATCCATGTTGAATATTTTATATTTTTTATTAAATATTATTTAATTAATTAATGGGCGTGAGGGGATAACCAATAAATCTACATCCTCTGCATTTAGGTACCGTTTGAATTAATTTTTGAATCATATGATCTAAATTCGGAACAATCCGGTCCAAACTTCTAATGCATGGGGTCCTTTTAATATTAGTGCATATTTAAATCAGATGGTCCATATCTTAACTCAAAATTTGAGTTAACTCAAAGATACAATTCTAACCAATGGGCATTTGTATATTGTTGTTGTTGTTGGTATTATGTTATCAATTCTAATTTATTTTATATATATAATCCTAGAAGGGTTTTCTACTGTTCATTCAAGTGCTGTCATTATCTGGCCCGTCCGATTGTATCTTACGGTGAAAAATAAACTTCTTCGCCAACGCTCTCTTTTGCTCTCTTCGTTAATCGACACCTGTTCTCCCCTCTCTCCTCGTCGGATCCGCCTTCATCTCCAAACCCTTCTCCTCCATCTGAATGCGTAGCTGATTCTCTCTCCTCTTTCCAGAAATCTCCATCTCTTTCCCGACCTCTTGCGTGTTTAGTGCTAGGTTTTTTTCTCTCTCAAGCGCATAGCGCGTTTTCTTGGTCTCTCTTGCTCGGTTTTTCTCTCTCGAGCGCACCTCTGTTTCTCCTCCCTCCGCCGCTGCTTTCTTAGTTGCATGAAGTAAAAGATACAAAAGAGGTTTGCTGAGTTATATACTCATTTTCTTGAAAATATACTTCTTATTTACCAAACAATTTCAACTTTTAAATGGTTATGAGTTTAAGTCCTTACGTGCAAAAATTAAGGCCTTCTGAGTTCTGAGCCTTCCCCATCTAATTCCTTTTTTTCTATTTTCAAAGCAGAAGATCATGGCATTCATAAAATTATATTAATTATTATGTATGGTTCATCTTTCATTATTCTTGCTGAGTTTCATTAAGAGTAAAGCGTATGTTATTCAGCAATAGTGGATTTACCAGGTTAGACCATCTTTTCACTAATTGCTGATAATGTGCTACAGTTGGTCATGTGGAAGTGAGCTGGAATAGGCGCCAGATAAGGATGGAAATCTGTAGGTGCGCCTATTAAGGGCTGATTGCATCTCTGGCATATTTAGCCCTTCTATATTTAGATTGTGTATTAATTATCTTTTACAAAATAAGGAAAAGAATAATAGCCTGCCTATGTTCTGTAAAGGAGGCATCTCTCTCTGTGTAAGAAATAAGTTTGAAAGAAATAAAAAATTAGGTGTGTGTGTGTAGAGGTGGATGTAGGTACGAATTGTACCGAACCACGTTAAATTACTGTGTCAACTTGTGTGATTGATTCTGTTAACATGGTATCAGAGCCAGGTTGAAGATTCTGAGTTGCTACTACTATTAACCCACGAAAACTGACAACAAAGAACCACCTGAACCGGTCTTGACCCAGACCGGTTGTTTGACCACCATGACACCGCCTCCATCACCAAAGAAACTCACCGAGCAACCTGAAGCATTTACCCTTCTAGAACGACTTACACAACTCCTATCACAACCTCTACTAGGGCTGACACAGCAAGTAATACCGCCACCAGTACCAAACCCTGCATCGGCACATGATACAGGAATTCCACCAATCTCTGTTTAACTCAATGGGCAGAATTATGGGTTGTGGGTTCAGGTGGTTGAGATGCAGCTAGCAAGCAAGGACAAAACCGGCTACATCGATGGCAGCCTTCTTCCTCCTCCTCAGAATGATGCACTATACAAGAAGTGGAAAGTAGAAGACTACTGTCAAAGGTTGGTTGATCAACTCTATGGATCCAGCCTTGATCAGTAATTTTATCCGGTTTCCTAGTGCAAGGGAGGTGTGGAAGGCTGTCACTACATCATATTCTGACTGCAATGATAAATCACAAGTGTATAACCTCAAACGGAAAGTGGCTCGACTCAAACAGTCGGGTAAACCCATTGAGGAATATTATAACCTGTTGCAAGAACTTTGGCAGGAAATTGATTTCAGGCGCTCAAACCCAATGGAATACGCGGTAGACATAGAGAAGTATAACTCTATTGTTCAGGAAGATAGAGTATACCTCTTCCTTGATGGTCTTGATGACCGCTTGGACAGCGTGAGGGCAGAAGTGATTCGCATGGACCCGTTTCCCACTGTCGAAGAGGCGTTTTCCAGAATAAGACAAGAAGAAATAAGGCAGAGTGTCATGCTCAATAAGGAGGAGACAACCTCTCCAATGGTGATGCTAGTCAGAGAAAGAAGAAGGACAGAAAAGAAAGATCCAGTCGAGGCAAATCTGACTCTGTCAAAACCGAACCAGGGTCACCTACGACCTACTCCTTCTGGACCATGTACACACTGTGGCGGCGCCAAACACACCAAGGAGAACTGTTTTAAGTTGAAGGGGTATCCAGATTGGTACAAAGATCTGAAGAAGAAGAAGAAGAAGAAGAAGAAGAAGAAGAAGAAGAAGATATGATGGAAACAAGGGCAAGGCGGCACTGGCTTCTGGTGGTAATGTTTCCTTAGTCCCTCTGATTGATGGTGAGAAAGTACAATCTGATGAAGGTAACTCCCTCTGTATTGATAAACCTCATGAAGAAAGTAGTGAGGAAATAAAGGGCTTCAGATTAAATACACACTCAGGCTTTAGATTAAATACTTGTGACTCCCGTTGTGAAAATTGGGTAATTGACTCGGGTGCGTCAGATCATATGACGTTCTCAAAAACAGACTTAGTGGAAAATACAGAACCTAGAAAAAGGGAAATTGTGAATGCAAATGGAAAATCAAGTCCAGTAACAGGTGCTGGAACCGTGTGTATATCCCCCTCTAGGACTCTGACAAATACCCTTCTGGTTCCGTCTCTCTCCACCAAACTGCTATCGGTTGGACAACTCTGTGAAGACCTTAACTATGCAGTGCTAATATACCCAAATTTCTGTCTATTTCAGGATATCCTCACGAAGGAGATTATTGGGCGTGGTAGAAAAAGGGAGAGGTTGTATCACCTAGAAGACATGAATGGTGCCATTGCTTGTAGTGTTTCGGGTTTGTCTACTAATAGTAAAAATAAAGTGCTAATTTGGCACAAACGGTTAGGTCACCCTTCATTCGGTTATATGAAGAGACTATTCCCTGAATTGTTTGAGAATTGTGTTAATTTTAAATTTGAATGTGAAACCTGCATCAAAGCTAAAAGTCATCGTGTTCCATATCCGAGCAGTGTGAGTAAGAGTAATTCCCCATTTGATTTAATCCATTCTGATGTGTGGGGTCCCGCTCCAATTAGTTCAAAAACCAGAAACAAATGGTTTGTACTGTTTATTGACGACTGTACGAGAATGACCTGGCTTTACCTTCTCAAAACCAAGGATGAAGTTGCAAATGTGTTTAAAATATTTCAAAAAATGATACAGACTCAGTTTGGTAAGAATATAAAAATGGTTCGAAGTGACAACGGTGGAGAATTTGTGAACAGAACATTGAAAGATTTCTTTGCAAATGAGGGTATCATTCATGAGACCTCATGTGCCAGAACGCCACAACAAAATGGAGTGGCGAAGAGGAAAAATCGGCATATTCTGAAAACAGCGAGAAGCTTGCTATTTGAATATAGTGTTCCTCAACGATTCTGGGATGATGCCGTCATGGCTGCTGTGTACCTAATCAACCGAATGCCATCTGCGGTACTAAAGTTTCAAACTCTGTTACAAAATCTTTCTTCATTTTTAACTATTCCCTCGATCCTAACACGACCACCAAGAATGTTTAGGTGCGTTGCGTATGTTCATGTCCCAAAGAATCAAAGAAAAAAATCGATTCTTATGCTGAAAAATGCATTTTCTTGGGATATGGGCTCCAGAAGAAGGGATATAAGTGTTACAACCTACTCTCTGAACGTGTCTATGTAACAAGGGATGTCACTTTTCTAGAAAACGAAGGGTACTACTAGCCAAACAAAACCCATTTTCAGGAGGAGAGTAATTATGGTGAAAATGTTTTTTTGTTTGATATTAACCATGGTGAAAATGATATTAACCATAGTGAAAACGGGAGTCCAAATCCTTGAGCAAACCTTGGCCCTGATTCCAACTCAGGCCAACAGACCTTGGCCCTGATTCCAACTCGGGCCTAAAAGGAAATACTCCCCACAACCTCGGTCCAAGAACAAGTACCGAAGCCTCACCTGGCCTGGATCAAAGCTCGAGCCCAATGCATTTTTCTGATCCAAGCACCACAGACCGACCAGAAGAGTTGACCCGATCTAGAGAACTATTTGGAAATAACCCAGAAGCAAGCTTGAAATATTACACCAGAAGGAAACAGGGGGTATCTAACTCAGGTCCAAATGTTGAAGGAATTTTTCTGATAAGTAAGGAAGATGCTGATGTGATACAACTCTCCCCTTCACCACAAGGCCCAGCTCCAGAGGTAAATGAACTCGACTCTATTACTAACCAAAATTTAGGTTATGAGTTGCCCCATAGGTTCAACAGAGGAAAGGCACCATAACGCTTCATTCCGGATGAATGGAATAGAAGAAGCTGCTCGTATCCAATCAGCAATTATGTGAGTGGAGAACACCTACCTGAGAAACTGAAGGGCTTTACTGCAAATGTTTCGACAATAAGCATTCCAGAAAGAGTAGAAGAAGCACTAAAAGACCAAAAATGGACCGAAGCAATGAAAGCAGAGATGGAGGCTTTGGAGAAAAATTGCACGTGGAAATTGGTAGAATTACCAATAAGGAAGAAGACGGTGGGTTGCAAATGGGTATTCTCTCTAAAATACAATGCGAACGGAGAAATTGAACGATACAAAGCTAGATTGGTCGCAAAGGGATACACTCAAACTTACGGTATTGATTTTCAAGAAATTTTTTCTCCTGTTGCAAAACTAAATACCATACGAGTGCTTTTGTCTATTGCAACAAACTGTGACTGGCCACTACATCAATTTGATGTAAAAAAAACGCATTCTTGCACGGGAATCTCGAAGAGGAAATATACATGGATATTCCTCCGGATATGCACACTCCGGGCCCAAATCAATGGTATGCAAGTTGGAGAAATCACTATATGGCTTAAAGCAATCACCACGAACGTGGTTTGGAAGGTTCAGCAGGGTTATGAAGGAGTACGGGTGCCGACAAAGCGACTCAGACCACACCCTGTTTCTCAAACACAACCACGGTAAGCTCACAGCCCTTATTATTTATGTGGACGATATGGTGATTACAGGAGATGACACAATTGAGATAAAAAATCTGGAGGAAAGGCTATCAAGGAATTGTTCTGTAGTGCACTACAGTGCGGCAAGCTTTCTAAAGAAAAAATGAGGAGATTTCTGCTACAAAAGCAAGAACTGATAAGAAAGCAAGAAATGCTAACTAATTGTTTGATGTTGCTTGTACCAAATTGCAGTTGATATCATTATATAAATGAATTGCTTTTATATTTTTTATATGCATATTCAAACTTTTATACTACTGTTTGTCAATTGATATTGTTCATGTTTGGAAAACTAATTTTGTTAGAAGAAAATTTTCATGACAAAACTTGATTACGGAAATAATCTATTACATATTATAAAGAAAAATTCCCAAATGACCCTCACGAATAATATCCCTTGTCAGCATAACAGTTTACCTATTTTTTTTTCTTTTTAAAAAAACATAACAGTTTACCAAATCAACATACATATTATCAAAGCTTGCTCTAAACCGAAATCAGCAGGAAAAGTATCATAATCAGAAAAAATAAGCAGAAAAATATCAGTCTCGTACTATAATATGTCTGTTCTACAAAAGCAAAAATACAAAACCTGCTCTAAATCAAAATCAACAGGAAAAGTAGTATAATCACACAAATAAGCAGGAAAATACCAGTCTCGTACCATAATATGTCTGATCTACAAAAAATATAAAATGCATGGAAAATCCTTCTTTTAACTACCAGAGACTTATTCCAATAGTCAAAACCTAAAGAAAATTATACCAGAAATCATTGGATGCCAAAACAAGTGAAACAGTAATCTTTATCAGAGTTGTAATAGTTGTACAATTGTTAACATAAAACATCAAAATATCACAAAAACAATGAACTTTACAATTTGGACCATAACTTAGAAAAAGAAACGGTGCATTAATGCTAAAAAGCATTGCATCCAATTCTTGACAGAAATAAAGTTCAATACTACTCAATTACCAACTTAAACAAAATAATAGTAGTTTCAAAACAGCCCTAGTCTCAATTAAAAAGCACAAATCAAATACTGTTTTAGTTTGGAGAGAGAGGGGCAAAATGGAACAACCCCTAACTTCGCCAAGCATCAGCAAAAATAAAACATACACTTATACATATCATCAGCATTAGTTTTTGCTGAACAACCTTGACTTCACCAAGCACACCAAAAAGTTTTCATTACCTAGTCTAAATTGTAATGCACCCAAATTTGCACAAAAACTATACAAAATATTTCAGTTGTGTTGCTTGTCCCTTTATTAGCCTATGAGTTCTTCTAGGCCAAATCTTCTTATGATTCTTCTTCATCACTATCTTTCAAGTTCACCATCTCATCCCTCTATCATCTACATCAGTATAGAAGAATCAACATCAGTAAAATTCTAACAGGCTTACTCATTCATAAGCACACTTGTATTTTTCTCAAGCTAAGCTTGAACTTTTCTCAAATTCTGACGGTCTTCAATTAAGCTCAAATTCATAACCACACTTTCAATTTCTACTTTGATGATGTAGTAGTAAATTTATATAGAACTGCTATTTAACGACTTCATATAAAGATCTATCGTAAAGAGAGTAATCAATTTTGCACTTCTCGTCAGGTTTAATACTTTCCATGTATGCTAGTAAATCAAAGAAGTTGCAATTTAAACCAGAAAACATTCAATAGCACCAGATAAGCAATAAATTAGGAAATTTCATAAAATTGACGATGGTAAAAGACGAAATTTTTTTCTTGCCCTAAAACCGATAACGAGAGAGGGAGACGGAATTGGGGTCACTCACAGGGTTGCGAACGGAGATGGGCATTGTGTAGCCACGATGCAATGTAACCGGAGGCTTCAGTCAGAGAGTGCGACCGGTGGGTTCGGAGGGCAGCGGAGCGGTATAATTAAGTGCCTTCGACATACTTCTTTGTTCTGTAGCGGACCGAGAGAAGAAAAAACAGAGAAGAAGAAACCAAAAAAAAAAAAAAAAAAACAGAGAAGACGGAGTCACGGAGAGACGGAGAGACGGAAATGTGGGTTTAAGTCCGATTACGAAAGAGAATCCGTTAATCAAGCAAAAAGTAGTTAAAATTAGATCGGACGACAGCGCTGGTCATCGAACTCAATTTGTTTTAATTGTACGATCTAATTTTTAATTAAAATAATATATATTTTTTGTCTTTACAAAAATAATTGGTACTAATTCAAGAGTAGAACTAAGGTTTTCTTAAGCTCACCAAGGTCCTTCGTGAGTTTAATTCAAAAAATTATCGGATTGACTTCAAACGATGCATTCAAACCGTTGAAACTGATCTACTTCATGAGTAATGCGTTTACATGTTAATTTTTTAAAATTTTGAACTAATTTAGTATGAAGTCAAGCGGTAAAAAAAAGATGAATTATAAGTTAATTTTAATGATTTCATTTTTTATCATTTTTTTACCGCTTGACTTTATACTAAACCAGTTCGAAAAATTATAAATTTGACATGTAAATGCATCACCCGTGAAGTAGAACGGTTTCAACGGTTTGAATGTGACATTTGAAGTCAATCCAATAAATTTTGAGTTAAGCTGACAAAGGAACTTGGTGAGCTTAAGAACACCTTAGTTCTACTCCTTAGGGCTGCACAAAAAATTCGTAGTTCGTAATTCGATTCGAGTTTGATTCGAAAAAGTTCGTAAAAAATTCGATTTGAAATTGAGTTCGTTCGAAATTAATTCAAACCAAACTTAGTTCAAAATTAATTCAAACCAAACTTAAACTGGACCTAGTTCGTTCGAAATAGGTTTGCAAACCAAACTTAGTTCGAAATTAACTCAAACGTAAACCGTTAATTTCCGTTGATAATGAATGTTTTATTTAGGATAATATTTGGGTTTGTAATAATTCTAAGACTTTGGTGATTGTTCTGTACTTCTATTGATATTTAAATTGTACTTTGAATACTTTGGATATTTGAAAACTTGGGTGATGTTGCTCCTATTGGCTATTTGGAAAATTTTGGATTTTGTGATTGTACTGAACTTTGATTGATTGTACTAAATTTTGGTGTTTGATATAAATTTTGGTATTTGTAATGAACTTTGACATAAACTTTGGTGTACTGTGTAATTAGAATTCAGGCATTTTTATTGAAGTGCTGTAATTTTGAACTATAGCCCAGCCATAAGTCATAACTCGTAAGTCGTAACAAAGTTCGTAAATGTTCGAAATTGAGTTCGTAAAAAATTCGATTCAAAATTGAGTTCATTCGAAATTTTATTCAAACCAAACTTGGTTCGAAATTAATTCAAATCAAACTCAAACGGGAGGTAAGTTTGATTCGGTTCGTTTGCAGCCCTACAGTACTCCTAATTCAATCAGTGCCATCACGCTTCTCGAAAAGTACAATTGTTGACCACAAGTCAACAACCATGATGCCACTTTGGCCCTAGGGTGTACATTTCATAAAGATTTCTCAAAAATTCTATAATTTTTTTTTCTTAGTTTGTAAACCTCATTGAACGAGCAAACGCTTTGATTGAGCATTAAAATTGACAATTGAGATTTTGAGCCAAAGCATATGAAGGATGTTTGTGCGAATTAGAAGATAAAGTAACAACTCTATGATCCTCTTTTACAGAAAAAAAAAAAAGCAGTTATCCTCTTATCCTTTTATTTTAGCCTTCTTTAGATATTATCTTAAAAAATAATGATAAACAATTTATTTTAAAAATTAGGCAATACTAGGTTAGAGTGATAAATGTTTCGATGATCTGTGCCATGTATAATGAATTTAAACAAAATATAATCTCTAATTAAAATACAGTAATGTTCAAAATTATTTTTGCAAACATGAACTTGATGCAAATTTAAATTTATACAGAATCCACAATCAATCAATAAAATATATAGTTCTTATTTATGGTTTTCACACATCCATATTCACTCGAATGCATTAATTTCGTGCTAGTAGGAGATAGATAATGGGTGCCTAACAATAAAATTCATTTCCAATTTTGATACATGGATCGGACCGTCCTCATTTAGTCCATCAAACCTTTATTTCCTCTCACAAAATCAATGCCAAGATGAATTTATGAATTTCCAGCGTGGTTGCAACAATGGAGCGGATAATCACTCTAGAGTCTAGAGCAGTGACAAATGAATGATTCGGGAAAGGTCCAGTGGAGTTAAAAATTCGTGATTCGAGAATAATTCAAATATAATTCGGAATTATACATTGAGTCTGGATCAGAGATCTTAGTCTCAATAGAGCACAAAAAAAAATTAGAAAAAATTCGGAAAAATTTCGAAAAACCAAATAATACATGAATCTTGTCACTGTGGTCTAGACGTAAAAAAAAATATATACGAGTAATAAGGATCTACATTAGTAAAATTAAAATAAAATTAAATACAGATGTTATAAAAATTAGAAATTAACTTAAAGTACCTTCATTTCTAAAATCAATTAGAGATTATCATGTTAGATTAAAAGTTACAAAAGTCCAATTTAGAATTAACAATTAGAAATTAGCAAATGAGAATTTATAATCCAGTCAAAGTGGAAATTAGAACGTAATTTCTTTTAAAAAAAACTTATTAATTATTAAATTTTTATACATTTCAGAAATTGAAAAAGAAATTGTTGCATTAGATATAAAAAATTAAAATAAAAAGTTTAATTTAAATGCTCTAATTAATGATTTACTACAGAATATTACTTAGTTGATAATCTTGACCATAACTCAACAATCATAACACATAAAAATAAGCACGCAAGAAATATGAAATGTTTATTTGTCTAACCTCTTTCATCCTTAGATGTCACATGCAAAAATATTTCCAAGGTTGGTTAAACTACATTGATGAGATTGAAAAAGACATCAGCCAATAATTAGTTTTGTTGTTATTTGTTAACTTCTCCTTTAGATGAAATTGAGAGATCAATCTCCAAAACGAGTAAGATGTTGATTGCACAGATTTCAAATTAAACCTTTCCAAAAATAAAAAAATTATATATCTAAATTATGGGTCAGATTGTCAATGACACCCTTTTATCCGTTTACCCGATCCGTATCATATCCGAAAAGACGGATAAGGGAAAGATTTTTTTTTTCGTTAGCTTATCGGGTACGGGTAAAGGTAACCATTTTTTTTCGTTATCTTACATGTTATCCCATAAGATAATTTTAAAAAAAAATTATATCTATAGATATATAGTTGTATGAAAATAATACATGATACAATAAATTTTTGTATTTTACTAAATTTTCATAATACAAATTAGTTGTATTCACTATTATTTTTTTCTTTTTTTTCTTTTTTTGAAAAATATTTTATCGAAACCACAAATCGAGATGTTAATGGCACTTTTTTATTCATTTGCCAGACTCGTACCGTATTCGAAAAAACGGATAAGAATAAAGATTTTTTTTCATTTTCATAACGGGTACGGGTACGGGTATGAAAATGCCTCCACCCGATCCGTATTGTAACCGTTGACACCCCTAATTATGGGATGTGTTGTTTGATTTATGAGAGAGTTTATTGATGACAGCAAAGAGAATATATGAAATAATTAAAAATAAAATAAACAAATATATGAAATAATATAGCACACTCCAAAGAGATCAGTCCTCAATAGTGTATTGAAATAATCCGGCCGGTCCAGGACTGGACCGGACAACCTGTGGTTCGGACCCGGAACGTGCCCAAATCCGGACCGGACCGGACCTTGGCTAGAAACGGGTCTAGCAAGGATTTGGGTCACTAATTTTCACTAGAACCGTGTAGGACCGGACCGGACTTACCTGTGGAACCGTGTAGGACCGGACCGGACTTACCTGTGGAACCGTGTAGGACCGGACCGGACTTACCTGTGGAACCGTGTAGGACCGGACCGGACTTACCCGTGGAATCGTGTAGGACCAGACCGGACCAAACCCGGACCAAATCCGGACCGCACAGTGTAGAACCGAACCCAATCTGAATTTAACTATTCTGACGTCTGTTAATTAATCTTTAAAACTGTACTAATCTGTAATATTTTTATATAGAGAAATTATATTATCTGAAAACTAGACTTTCATACCTTTATTTTGATATAAAGAACACAAAAATCCATATAGCTACTTTCTCTAAATTGAATTTTGAATCTGGTCAAAATTATAGAACTGCTCACTGGAATTTCAGCTTTTCTGATTTCTGACCTCTGTCAATTAATCGTTAAAACTGTACCAATCTATAATATTTTTGTATAGAGAAATTATATTATCTGAAAACTAGACTTTCATACCTTTATTTTATATAAAGAACACAAAAATCCATGTAGCCATTTTCTCTAAATTGAATTTTGAATCTGGTCAAAATTATAGGACTGCTCATTGGAATTTCAGCTTTTCTGATTTCTGACCTCTGTCAATTAATCGTTAAAACTGTACCAATTTGTAATATTTTGTATAGAGAAATTATATTATCTGAAAACTACTTTCATACCTTTATTTTGATATAAAGAACACAAAAATCCATGTAGCCATTTTCTCTAAATTGAATTTTGAATCTGATCAAAATTATTGGACTGCTCACTGAAAAAATAAAATAAATAAAGACCAAAACTCGGACCGGACCCGGACCGACCTTGGACCAGACCGGACTGTGTAAATTTGGACCACGTTCCTAGCACGGATTTGGGCCAACCACAAAAAATCAGACCCGCCGGACTCGGACCGTTTAAACCCGCAGACCCGTGGGAACCGTGGACCGGACCGGACTGGCCCTTTTGCAAAACACTAGTCCTCAATAAGGCTGTAAACGGATATGGATATCCGCTCCGAATTCGCTTATTGTCCGAAGCCGGATTTAAACGGATACGGATCCGGATAATTATTAAATATCTAGAAGAGATCCGGATTCAGATTCGGATACGGATAATAATACCTAAACGGAGCGGATATTCGGACCTATCCGAAACCCAATAAATATGATCTCTACTACTAACCCATCCGAAACCCATTAAATTAAAGTGGACCCACTAGTGTAAAAGATTTTTTTTGTCCTTCAAGGGGATTCGAACCCTTGTGCTGTGGCATGAATAATTGTGTTACTACTAGTGGGTTCGAATCCTTGTGCTTTGTAAAATATTTTTTTTGTCCTTCAAGGGGTTTCAAGGGGATTCGAACCCTTCAAACTACTACACCACACTATCTTTTGTTACTACTACTTATATTTTGTTTATATATTATATCAATAAAATATCTCTCATCTTTCCAACATCAATATCTTCATCAACTTACAATTATTCATTTATTTTCATATTTATATTATTAATTATTATTTATATCTTAAAGTCCATATAACATTATTATCCGACAATTATTCGTTTTGTATTTGTATTCGAATCCGTATTCGTAGATTATCCGCTTCGTATCCGTATCCATTTAAAGTGGATTTGGTTTTACATTTTGATATCTGCTTACTATCCGTATCCGTATGTGTATTCGTATCCGCTCTTTAAAATGTGAATATGGATATGATTTTACCCCTATCCGCTCTGTTTTCACCCCTACAATCCTCAAACATTAAAAAAAAAGAACAATTTAGGGGTCAATTCCCCGGATTGAGATCTACTGTGATCCGAATATTGAGCACAATAACCCTGCAATCCCTGCTTTTCCAAATCCAGCCGTCCAACTTTTTAGTACACGTATCTCAAAACAGCTGATTTTTCTGTGCACGCATCTCGAAACAATTCGACAGCTGAATTTGAAAAGACAGAGATTGCAGGATACTGTTCACAGTATCCGGATCGCAGCAGATTCTCACCCCAATTCCCCACATCAGTTTTTTAGCTCATCTAATAATAATTTTACCTTGTAATTTGTGTAATTGCAGAGGATAAATCTTATTTAAGAGTCAGAATATTGTGCGGCCTTATAAGGTCACGAAACAGTGTAGCGACTCCTCTGCTTTATCACGGAAACGTGGGAGATCAATTTGTCAGTAGCGTGTTACACCATCTCCTACTTGTCTTCACATCTCATAAATCTTAGCTATTTAGAGATGTACACAGAAGGGAGAGAAGGGAGAGGAGATTACCGAAACATATCGCCCGAGGTACAGAAGTTTTGAATTAGTTGTCACCGTCCGATCTTCTTTGACACGAATATTAATGGGACCCGGGCATTTTATTTCGGGACGGATTGGCTCGGATTCCAATCGGACGGTCACAATGTAAACTCAAATAATCTGTTACCTCAGAGGATGCGGGCTCGGAGATTACCAAACCCAACACGTTGCACTTGCGGTTTCTCACTTCACACATTCTCTCTCGGTGTGTTTCTCGTGCTTTCTCTCCCAAACATTTACAACAAAACAAAAAACCTCTCTACCACCTCTGCACGAAACCCTAAAATCCCAGTTAAGGAAGGAACGAAGAGGGGTTTTGAGTCGCTCTCTCTCTCGTTCGCTCTCCCTCCTCCTTCGCTCTCTGTTTTGGGGCCTTGCGAGGTTATTTGAGCTTGATTTTTGCTGGATACTGTTCTCTCGCTCTTTTTTTCTTCGTTTGGCGTGATCCAAGGTAAATAGTCTGAGTTTCCTTCACTTCATTCGTTAGATTGGTTTTGAAATGATAAAAAATTGGGGTGTTTTTTTTTCCAGTAGATTTATTTCGTAATTTAAGCCTAAAAGTTATTGAATAACCCAATTCTATTCGACATATTGTTTTCCTATAAACCACGGTACAATTTAGATAATTTTATAATTTTGTGAGACAAATTCGGAAGAAGTCGATAAGTTAGTTTTTCCCTTGCTGAATAAATTAAAAGCTTCTCAATTTTTTTTTAATATTTTTTAGTATTTTGGGGCCAGAATTTGCCTAAAGATCGAGTTTTTACAATCTAGCATTTCAGCTAGTATATTGGGGCTTTTATCTTCTTGTAAGTAATTTGAAATACGGAATTGCTGCTGGTTAATTTTTTATTACAAATTGCTGTCAATTAAGATAAAATTAAAAATTTCAGTGTGGTCAACAACAAATGTTTAAAAATTGTTACTTGCAGAATTTGAGGAATTTATGTGTTATTTATTTGTTATTCCTTCTGCAACTATCTTCCTTTGTAGTTTTGACTTTGTCATGTGGGTTTTCTTGAGTGTTAAGTTTCTTAAATTAGGCTGAATAGAAAAAATAATTTGGCGTATTTTTAGCACAGAATTAAGTGGAAATGTAATTAAGCTGTTTGCTTCTCCATTAATGCAAATTTAAATTACATTGTTTTCCCCCAATTTTTTTTTTAATATAGCTTGGTTCTAGATATATGCTTTTGACCTTGTTTTAGCCAATAGATAATATTACCTTATTGTTGGTCAGGCTTTACTAGTTTACTTAAGATAAATTTGATAATATCACCTCATTCCTAAAATTATCAAAATATCATGTTTTTATTGATGCTTTCTGTACTGAGGAATTAGTGTTTTGCTTCACTATATTGGATGTTTCGGTCAACTACTTATTTTTTTTAAGGTTTTGACCCTAAAATGTGGGGTTCCTTAAGTGTTAAGTTTTTTAAGATAAGGGAAACTTAATTCTTTCAAAAGAGAAAGTTAAATCTAAAATATGCAACTTATGTATTGGTACCTCATTGAGCAAAAATATGTATATTCTTTTTGCTATTAGTTGCATTTTTATTTTAAGCTAATAGCTTGGTCCCCCCCCCCCCCCCCCCCCCCCCCCCCCCCCCAATAAAAAAAGAAAACAAATAAATTAAAAGAATTATTACATTTGATCAAAGTTCAGTTTATGGAGCTTTAGTCCCCATCAGATTTGAAGACACACAACATCACCCTTTGTATATTACTATACTATCCTTTTTTTAAATGGTAATTTGGCGACTTCAAATTAGTTAGGACAGGAGCATATGGACTTCTTGTTATTTTGATGTGGTGGTCTTTCAAAATTTGTTCCTACTAGCATAATATTTGAGTATCAGAAAAGGACATTACAATCTCTTTCAAAGTTGTTTCTTTCTAACGTGCCATTATTTTGGGTTAGAGAGTTGTCCCTTTTTATGTATCCACCTAATATTTCATCATTTAAAATTAAAGTATATTTCTATTAAGTTACCCCTTGTAAAACCAACTAAATGTGTGTGTGTGTCTCTCTCTCTCTCTCTGTGCCCATTTCTGATGTTAATCATTGTTCTTCGGTAAACCAAGAAAATTAGGGAAAGTCACTAACCTCTCTTATCTGACAGATATTTCATAAGATGCTCCAGGAATTTTGTATCTCTCTGCTCATTCTCTCTCTGCTCCACTCATGCACGGCTCGGTTTGTGGTGGAGAAAAACAGCCTCAAAGTGACATCACCCCAGGACTTGAAGGGGATTTATGAGTGTGCCATTGGAAATTTTGGGGTGCCACAATATGGGGGCACCATGGTCGGGTTTGTTGTGTACCCAAAATCCAATAAGAAGGCGTGCAAGAGCTTTGATGAATTTGATATATCTTTCAAATCCAAGCCTGGCTCCTTCCCTACTTTTCTCTTAGTTGATAGAGGCGGTTAGTTCCTTCTTCTTTTTTTATATAAAATGAAAATCCTGTTTTTTTAATTTTCTTCTGCTGGTCGATGTAGTTTTATGTGGTATTATAACAGTGTCAAAAAGCTGGTGCCAAACCTTATCAGCAGATTAAGGACCAAGGAGTGGTATCAACTCATTTTTTGGGGAGGGGGGCAATTGTAACTTTTTATTACTGGGACAATAAACCTTCTCGTGATCTCCAGCCATAATTTGGTGCTGTTAGTATAGTTAGTACAGTGATCCTCCAATTATTTTGGGTTGGCTTGCTGAAGCAAGATTATAGAATTTCTTATAATAATAATAGAACTAATTCTCGTCTCCTACAGTTCTGGTGTAACAGTTCACTCCCCATTTTTTTCTTTGCTGCAAATGAACCCTCAAATTTCTAAAGTTTCAATTTCTTTACTTTCCCCAAAATCCCACATTTAGACTGTTACTTCACAACAAAGGCATGGAATGCTCAGAAAGCTGGTGCAGCGGCGATTTTAGTAGCTGATGACAAAACAGAGCCGTTAATTACCATGGATACCCCTGAGGAAGAAGGCGGTACCGGTACCGACTCAGACTACCTCCAGAAAATCTCTATTCCCTCTGCTCTCATTAGCAAGTCCCTTGGTGACAGCCTGAAGAAGTACATTGACAAGGGCGAGATGGTAAATGTCAACCTAGACTGGAGAGAATCCCTCCCCCACCCTGATGAACGGGTCGAGTACGAGTTCTGGACCAACTCAAATGATGAGTGTGGCCCAAAATGTGAGGCCCAAATTGACTTTGTGAAGAACTTCAAGGGAGCTGCGCAAATTTTGGAGAAGAAAGGATACACCCAATTTACCCCTCATTACATAACTTGGTACTGTCCTGAGGCATTTGTTCTGAGCAAGCAGTGCAAGAGCCAGTGTATAAACAAAGGGAGGTATTGCGCACCTGACCCGGAGCAAGATTTTAGCAAGGGCTATGATGGAAAGGATGTTGTTTTGCAAAATTTGAGGCA
Source organism: Carex myosuroides (assembly GCA_028015225.1). Taxonomy (NCBI): domain Eukaryota; kingdom Viridiplantae; phylum Streptophyta; class Magnoliopsida; order Poales; family Cyperaceae; genus Carex; species Carex myosuroides. The sequence continues at coordinate 7,108,438 of CM051480.1, forward strand.
GGTATGTGTTTTTAGGGTAGCAAATGAGAGCAAGAAGGCATGGGTTTGGTGGGATTATGTGACCGATTTCGCGATAAGATGCCCCATGAAGGAGAAGAAATACACCACTGAATGTGCCGAGAAGGTTATCAAGTCACTAGGTGAGGTTTTTGGGTTTATTGAAATATTTTATTATTATTTTTATGATATAGACAAATTCAAAAAAGCAAATTATAGCTATCCAGAAGGATCATCACCTTTTGGAAAAAGATCCGTTAAAATCCTGGCTATTAAACATGATTTCTTGTTTGAAGAAAATGGAAAATAAAAAAAATTCCATATTTATCAAATTGAGAAATTGTTTAAACCGGGGTAATCCAGACTTCTTAAGGAATCTTGTTTTAACAACATGATGAAGGATTTGTTTATTTTGACAATTTAATACATGGGTTTATGGTTCAGAGTTTTGAAGTATCAGAGGTATATTATACGATGCTTTAATGCCATCCTCTCTGGCACAAACTATTTCATATCAAAGGGTTTTGAGTTATCAGTGTTCAGGGACTGGAAAGAAAAGCTGTTTCGTATCACCTAGTACGCCAATAGGATGATTGATTCACCATGGGAGAATTAAATAAGTATAAATTTGGTTGCAAGTTATATGTTATCGTTTTCCCTAGGCCTTGTTCGTTAGCAAGATAAGTTGGGCTTAACTCTGAAATAAATCATTCCCCTCTGAGAAGTGGGGATAACTTTATTCCTGAGTTATCCCACTCCGAAACACAGCTTTTTCACAGAGGATAACTTTATACCCGAGTTATCCCACCGGAACACAGCCATGAAGGTCTAATCACAGCAAGTTAAAATGTTAGAAGATAAATGAATGTAATGCTACAAATGTATTAAAGAGAAGATCTGTAAAGGTGATCCTAAAATTTGTATGCTTCAGGTCTTGATCTGAAGAAAATAAATGAATGTATTGGTGACCCTGATGCCGACAAAGAAAACCCAGTGCTGAAAGCCGAACAAGATGCTCAGGTTTATATTATCATCTTAAATAAAAGAATTATTATTTATGTTGTAGTTGTACATATTGCTATTATTTCGGTTGCAACTTTTACTATTGTTGTTTGTATGTAATGAGGAGTGAATTATTTATTTAGATTGGGAAGGGCTCTCGTGGAGATGTTACTATACTCCCTACTCTTGTGATTAATAACAGACAATACAGAGGTTAGTTTACTATTAGTTTATTCTGTTTATTTTATTCGGTTTTATTATCTGAGTGCTTTCAAGTAACTTGTCCCATTTTTTTTAATCTCCACTTTCTTATTAATTCAGGGAAGTTGGATAAGGGTGCGGTGCTCAAGGCTATTTGTGCTGGATTTAAAGAGACTACTGAGCCAACTGTTTGCCTAAGTGAAGGTATTTTTTCTAATTATTTTGCCCTCGGCTTGTATTATAACTTGTAATTAAGAAGTATTAACTAGTCCAGGCATATAAAGTTTGTGTATACAACAATTAAAAAGTATTGTTCAAGACTAGTAATCTGAGGTAAATACAAACTGTGATTGGTAGACCTTGGCAATTACTTTGGGAATGAAGAAGATATTCAAATTTTGAATATAACTTTCCTTTATCCTTTTTTCTCTCTCAGACATACAGACGAATGAGTGCTTAGATAACAACGGTGCATGCTGGAAAGATACAGCAGCTAATATCACTGCATGCAAGGTTAATTTGATAAATTTCAATTTAGCATATTTTTTGTTTGTTTTGCCTCTTGGTACCATGGAATATAGCAAATTTTCTGTTTTACCCTTTTCGATTTAGAAGAATGACTTCACTATTTATGTTTACCCTATTAACGGTGGTGTATAAAAAATTAACCCTCCTAAGCCCAAAACTACTTTTTATTCCTATATTTCTCTGTGATTTTCTGTAGCTTGTTACAATTACCTCTTTGATGGTCTTATAAATATAATTCAGGATACATTCCGTGGGAGAGTTTGCGAGTGCCCAGTTGTGAATGGTGTGAAATTTGTAGGAGATGGTTATACTCATTGTGAAGGTAATTTATTATTAAATTTTGGACTTAGACCTTGCAGATGTGATACTTTCTCTTGGGACAGATGTATATAATTCCTCCATAGCTAAAATTACTTGTGACATGTCAGGTATTTATTGCCAAGATATATATGTTGCAACTATTTAATGCTCTTGATCCCTTGGATTCCTACACTAGTTGTACTCGTTGGTTGAAACTTGACAGGAAGAATTAAATGTGATATCAAGTATAAATATGTTGTTTACCCAAACCTGCCATTCAATTTTATGTGATATAGTCAATTAACTATGAATATATTCAATCATTTACTTGTTTATTGGAGTGTCTTCGTTGTGTTTTTCAACCTTGTTTTGTTTTGAATATTACTTGTTCTTAGAATGTTGTACCATTTAATTGTTTATCATTTGACTTTACTTTGTTTTGAAAAAATATGTATTCTTAGAATGTTTTATTTCTTATCTCAGCCTCAGGATCAGGTCGATGTGAAATCAATAATGGAGGTTGTTGGAAGGAAACCAGAAATGGTGTCACTACTACTGCCTGTGTGGTATGTAGTAAATTTTAATAAACGCCAACTAGTTAAATAATAGTAATATTTCCGAAAAGAAATGAAGCAGGTGTTCTTATAACCTTTTTTTAGAAAAAAGAAATGGTAATCATTTCAATCTAGTGGAAATGCTTATGTTTTATATGTAGGATGATGGATGCAAATGCCCTGCTGGTTTCAAGGGAGATGGTACGAAGACATGTGAAGGTACGCCTGTTTGCTAATAAAATTCACAGTGCTATTAAATTGGTGTTTTTTTTTTGTTCTTTAAATTTCTTTTGTTCAAAGTTCAGGGGAGATGTATTGTTCATTTTTTCTGAACTTCTTTAATTTTCGTTTTTGATTTCTGAACTTCTTTAAGTTCAGGGGATCTATATCATCGAGCTTTGATAAAAACTATCTGTTTTATTTTAATAGGTTTTCTTCTCCTCCCTCCAATATTTTAACATGAGTTTGGTTTGGAAAATTTAAAAATTTCAGATATTGATGAGTGCAAAGAAAAAAAGGCATGCCAATGCTCAGGCTGCAGCTGTAAGAATACCTGGGGTAGCTATGAGTGTACCTGTAGCGGCGACATGTTGTATATCAAAGAACATGATACTTGCATAAGTATGATCTCTTTCTCATAGCCCCCTCACACACTAACACTACACAGACGTAGGTTCATAGCCATCTTCATTTTAGCATTAGATTAGTTACATTTTAGCAGTAAACAGTCTAGGGAATATTTTAATGAATGAATTACTGATGTGATAATTTTACTAGAAAGAAAAAAAAACACTAAACCATTGATATATCTAGGGATAAAAAATGTCCTTTTATTAGTTATATATATATATATATATAATACGATAGATAATAATAGGCTTGTTGGCATTTACATAGGTAAGAAAGGAACAACGCAGATGGGAATGGGATTTCTGTGGTTTATTTTTCTCGGGCTTGCTGCAGCTGGAATTGCAGCCTATGCAGTGTACAAGTATCGCATCCGGGTAAGTCTGCTTAATTTATAATGAGAGAAACAGGTGACCTCATCTATAATTTCTAACAAACTACATTATCTGTGCATGCAGAGTTACATGGATTCTGAGATACGTGCAATTATGGCTCAGTACATGCCGCTAGATAACCAAGGGGAGGTGCCGAACCATGTCCAGCATGATCAAATATAAACAGCCGGAAGTGGATTTGTGTGAAATTTGGAAATGAGGGAAAGATGGCTTGTTCTGACTTGTAATGAGTATCTATCAGTGTGCCATTTTTTTATGCGGTGCATTTGTTGTATCTTCAGGTCTGGTTTTACCTTGTACAACCCTATGCTAGTAACTTGGGTTGTAGCTGTGTATGGGATAATTAATCAGGTTTATTGTTATTTTGGCTGTGTAAGATGATAGTTTAGATAAATAATAAGTTGAGCATCAGCAAAGAATTAGTTGTATACTTATATGTTATCACTGTTGAATCAGGGAAATAAGATATGCTTAACATTATTCCCTTGATAGTACCAGACGTACATGAACGTACAATATCATAAATTTGTAATTTTTTCAAAATTTGCAAAATTTTGATTTGGATCCGGACCGTTCAATCAGAATCCGGTCCAAGTTGAAAATTCACTTGACCTTTTAATAGTCGTGTCAAAGCTTATCAGACGGTCCAGATTCAAACTCAAAATCTATTTTTTTTTTATGAGAATAAATCTAAGTTACTTTAGGGGATCCGAACTTGAACACATGCTGTGTGATAGTATCCAGTAGTGTCGGAAACAAAAATTGAGGCAGTTCAGCTATTCAAGCTTGGGAAACATGCAAGTATTTCAAGAGATTCTGACTGGTAAAGTTCAGAATGAAGGAAAATAATATGATAATTTTTAACATAAAATCCTCCAACATAATGCACTTTATCTTCTAATAAAAGATAATTGTAAGAAAAAGAAAAGGGGAAAATGATTTGCCGTTCATGTAAAGCCTCCATGAAATATTCTGAAAATTGACTTAATAACACGAATTCAGATATGCATTAATTAAACAAAGCGCACTGCTGCACTGGTTCCAAGCATACAAACTACACAAGGTAGTACAAAGCATATTCCAATTGCCACTACATTCTGGGAAAAGGGTGAAAATAACATATTATCATAGCAATAAACAAACAAATCACAGCTTTTGCACGTTCAGTAGCAGAGAAAAGTCACTGAGCTCTCCATTTATTCCACAAAAGCTTTGAGCCTTCAGTATATCTTTAAATCTAACGCCACAGAACCATTTCATACAATGTACAAAACAAGTGATGTTTAAAAGCAAGTACCTAATTGAAATTGAAGATTCTAATCTTCTGAGATCGGCTGACTGGTGGGAACCTTACTTTGTTCACCTCTTTTGAACATCCTATACACAAAAAATCCTGCCGCTGCTGCACTGCAAAAACGATAGAAAACAAAAGGACAAATAAGAAACACCGTCAATCACTCAATAGTTTTAGATGAGTCTCTATTCTTTCCCAAATATATTACTAAACTGACCATAGTAATAAATCATAAAACAATTAATAATTGAAGAGAGATTTCTTACCTGATGAGCATGCGTATTAAGCTTACCAACACACAACCCTTCAATAATACAAAATGATCCAAATTAATTAATAAATATTTCAAGCATCCATAATTTTGCATTACATAACATTAAAGCAAATATAATAATAATTTACCTGCCTAAAGACCATTAGTTCCCTTAAGAAAATCACAGTTGCAATTGCTGCAGGATCAAAAGTTCAGACAATTAATAATAACATACTTCAAAAATGGATAAATAAATGAAACAAGTCAGTTTAAGTGTTCCAGATTATGTTAATCCTTGGATTAAGATAAATACTAATAGCCCCAGTTAAAGACATGGACTAAGCCTGAGTATGCAATTAAACTTTCCATTGACATATCACAGTCCAAATCTAACTTCAAACTTGTTCTTCATTTTAAGAATATGCTTCAGTCAAAACTCAATTTCATCTATTGTAGCCTCTATTTACCTCAATTGTTTTCAACACAAAATGTAAATACAATATGAACTAACAAAGTGTACAGTGTGAAAATCACGGGGTTGTATTTTGTGCCGGTCAACACAACATATGCAATTACACTTCAACAAAGACTTATCCTTTCAACTAAAATAAATCACAATTTAACTGAGTGAACACAATTTATCCATCATATAGCTTGCCAATGAGGCATGACAGATACTTCTATTTTGCATATATACATAAAGCGTTGATGTTTTGCAAAGACAGACATGAATTTATTGCATTAAGGGAAAAAAAAAGATAGTTCAAGGTCACAGTATAATTACCAGTTTGCCCTTGGAAAAGAAGTAGAGATCCACGACCACTATTATAAGAGCGCTTACTACATATAGCTAAGGCCACAAGAGCACCACCAAGAATTATACCAAACCGAACAGCAGCAATACTTCCAGTTAGCATGAAAGACAAAAGGCCCCCTATGGCCAGGTATGACCCTGCCATTTATATACATTTTATCAGATAGGATAGGATGCATTTCTGAGTCAATAAATAAATAAAGGAGATATTCTTGGTTAAAGGCTACTAAATAATACAGTCCTGAGCACAACGTTATGGTATTGTACTGGTACCATTAGTTCTAGCAGTCACAGAAAAATAGGTAATATTAGCTCTAGTATCCTGACACATACCATATTTTGAAATATCGGTGTTTTTACTATTTTTTATATATAATAGGTACTATTAGCTCTAGTATCCTGCCTTCAAAGTTCAAATAATCTTTTATATATATATATATATATATATATACAAGAAGAAGCTAGCATCCTGACACATACCATAAACAACTCCGACATGATAATCTCTGACATCATCAATGTTCTTCACCTCAGAGCTCTCTCTGAAAACCCCGACCAATTCCTTGGTTGATTCAGGTGGGTTTTCAGAAACCCTAGTTAAATACTCCTGCCCCTCTTCACTAATTTCTTTTGCTATTTTACTTATATCCTTTTGGGCCTTTTTGGCTTCAATTTGTAATTTTTCTGACAATGTCAACAGCACCTCTGAGGCCTTCTTGGAGTATACTTCATATGCCTCTTCTGACATGGCTTTAAGTTTGATAGCTTCTGATTTGAAATAATCGAGAGATTCTTTCCATGCTTCTTGCGAATTGTCGATTTTTATGTCACTTTCATTTTTCTTTTCTACATCATTAACCGGTTGCTGTAACAAAGGAAAATCAAACTTAAATACTTACTGTTTTTAAGTGAATATCTAATATAAGATGCACATCTATAGAGGGAAAAGGACTCGTACAGTTTAAGAACAATGCATCTTATACTGTCAGCATTCTGAAGTTTCTTAAAAGTAGAGATATATGCTTTAATTTTCTCATGATTAACAGTCACATAATAAATGCCTAACAGGAAAAATCATGTAATTTAGGAAGGACTATTAGTTTTACAAACATACAATCAGATTTCAGTGACAAAAAAGGATCCAAAGCAAAAGAAAAGCTTTCTTATAATCAGTAAAAACTTTACACCTTCTCATTTCTTTTATGGAAATGATGTAATATTATGAAGCAATCAAGAAAAATATGGGCTTAGTAGGAAATTGAAATGAATTTTGATCTTATAACTTGTAAGGTTGATTTTTTAGGACTACCTAATGTTTGAGTGCATGAAAAGAAAAGAATAAATTTTCACTTTACAAAGCCTAGAAAAAAGAAAAGCAATTAACTTATAAAAGGGTACTTCTTTGCTTACAACAGAAGAAATGCATAATATGAACCATTACAAAAGTAAGGAACACATTCCAATAAAAATGTTAAAAATATTCTAATTTGAAAAATATAAACCTTCCAAGATGCATTGATAAAACAACAATGTCAATAAGGTATGCAATTTTATTGACTTACCAGAGTTCCAAAACATAAAACTTAAATCTCGAGAACAAGTACAACTAGCAAAGTGAGATACATTTATCATCTCCAAACAAAGATCAACATAATTTTTAATAACAAAAATTGATGTAATAATTAAGGTTGGAAAAATCCATTAAGATAATGCATTGTTTTAAAAACAAAAATTCACATGAATAAAGTGCCACAGGTCATTCATAATTCTAGGCTAATTAAATACAGTCAGAGAAGAACTGACATTCTATAATACTGTTTTATTGGTATAAATGTCAATCAAATCTAGTTCCACTCCAACAGGCCTGTTTCTCAGAATTAGTTGATTATCCAAAAATACTTTTCAGCAATTTATAAACAATCCGGAAGGTTGATCCGCAAAAGAAACCATGATTAGATAACTAACATGCAATGATAAAAAAAACAGATACAGAAGAGATAAGTGAAAATAAACCGAGTCTTCATGAGAAGCAGCGAAAGAAATAAGACGGGAGACACCACGGCGGTCAGCGTGGATGCTCCTACGACACGTGGCGTGTTGCAATTGGGCCAAATTCAAACGGCGGAGGCACACCGGAGCTGAGGCACCGCGAAGATGAGACCTGGAGATGCAATTGGGGTTTTTCAGAGACACAAAGCTCCTCTGGAGAGAGAAAGCCATCGGGTAATTGAGAGAGAGAGCGTGAGATAGGAGAGAGAAAGTTGGGGCGCTATTTAGGTAGGTAGGTTAATAAGAGAGAGAGCATTAACAGGCGGCGAGTTCGAAGAAAGAGAAAATGAGCGAGCTTTGATATCGCTTTTTGGGGTTTTCAGGAGGTTTTGAGTCCGAATTCTCTGAATTAACTCAAATTTTGAGTTTAGATCCGGACCGTCCGATAAGAATGCGGGTTAATTCGGTCCGAGGTGGAATGCACGGAATATTTTAATATTCATGCAAAAACAGATTGAATGTTCCGGATCTGAACTCAAAATTTGAGTTATTTTAGAGATTCGTTTGACAACATGTGGAATAGTAAAAGAATAGAGAAAAAAAGCATTGAAATAGGTTTCTATTTCATATTATTTCGGTCGTAAAAACATGTGGAAGAGTATTTATAAACAAATTAATTTATCTCTTAATAAATGTAAATTTCTCTGTTCCATCATTCTCATGAAACAAAAAAATTAGCTCATAAACAAATAGAGATAAAAGTATAAAACGTAGAAATTTGAATATAAAAATTCAAATCCAATTCTACTTATCTCAATTTTACAATTCCACTCAATTTTCAACGGAAATAAAACCTCTATTTTACTCGATTTCTCTTTTCCACACTTGTCCAACAAACACCTCAAGTGATATAAATTCAGAAAATTTTCGGATTTGACTTCTCCATAAGTTGTACGGATTTTATTTGAATGCTTTCAAATAGGTCTGAGCATTATTTCGCATCAGACAGTTCATACCGAGTTTTTGCAATTTGATTTATATTTGGCAAAGTAAAATATTTGCGCTTCGTATATCATTCGATGCAGTTAAAATTATGATGTTGAATGTTGTGTTTGTTTTTGTGTCGTTTATGTAGTAAATTTTATCATCTTTTAAATTGTTGTAGCAATGCATTATGTTAATAAAACTCAACTATCGCTTATAAAAACAAATAGCAAAGTTCACTAAGATTAAAAATTTCATAAGACAAACATTTTACTAATAAGAAAAAAATAAAATATATAAATAAGTAAATCAACATATGTGACCACTTGAACAAGCTCATGTTGACGCTCCTATTGTTGTATTTTTTGTATTACAAATTAAACAATTTGTTAGTTAATTATATAATTAGCAATAAATAATGAAATGTTAATGTGTGTGAAGTATCTTCTACATTTTTGTCGTAGTTGAACGATTAGTCTGATGTCTGAGCTTCCAATCTTACATTTCGTCCATATATATATATGTGGTTGTGTCATCTTTTTCGTCCCCAACGAACAATATCACACAAATAATTTCTTATTGTTTTGGTTAAAGAACTACAAATTTTAAAATAATAAACCTATAAGTATTTTAAATTTATTAATCTATAATATAAATAAAAAATAAAAATATAATATAATGGAAAAAGGGATGGGAACCTGTCCGAATGGCTTTGGACCAGTGTTTGAAATAGCGCCGCTATAGCGTTTTTGGACCATAAACGCTAAGCTATGGCATCAAAATGTGCTAATTGAGCTACGGCCGCTATAGCGGTAATAGCGGTCCGCTATAGCGCATAGCGTGTAGCGCAAATAGCGCGCGCTATGCATAATGGGTTTTTTTAGGCAATTTATATGGACTTTAAATAAAGATCCAAAAAAAGTTAAATAAAAGCCCAAACCGAAATCAATTAAAAGCTTTATTGCTACAGATATTTTAATTTGCCCAAACCGATAAGGAAATCCTTGTCACTGAAATTGGAAAAATTTTAAATAGAAATCATGATGCTTAAGATATTTTGAAATTTGAATAGAAAAAAAATAGAATATGTCATGAATTATGATGCTTAGGATATTTTGAATAGAAAAAAAATCGATAGTTTATGATATTACTATGGATATTTTGAACCGTAATTTGGATTTTGTACTGGTTCAATATAAATATTATAATTTCTTAATTAATTTGGTGTTATTTATTGTTATATGAGACTTTAGATAATGTTGATATTTAGTACAAATATATAATATATTTTTTGTAAAAAAAAAAAGTTATGTAGCATAGCTTCCGCTATAGCTACGCTATTCGCTATAGCTTTTTTTTGTAGCCTTCCTGCTATGACGTTATAAACGCTATTTAAAACATTGCTTTGGACTGAAGTCACTGAACTCTCTCCAAAGCATTTCTTTACCGTACGATTCAATCTCATCAAGTTTATACTAATTAATACTAGCAGATGTTATCTTTTTTCCATTAGCCAAAACAGGAAACTGTATCTCCTCTCTCTATTCTATTTTGGAATCAAATCACGTAAACATAGTGTATCAATGGCACAAACTTTTCCTCTTTTTCCGTATCAATTTCATTTTTCTTTCTCTAAGTTTTATTTTTTTGTGTTATGATTAAACCTAAACATAAATAATATATTGATCCATTTTCCCTATTTCTGATAAGATACGAAAATCACAATAAAAGGACCGACATTTTTATTAATATCCAAAGTTTAATAGAAATTAATTAATATACCCAGATCCACTGGAAAGTTATCAAAATATCCGTACCGATCATTTTTGGCCGATACTCAATTTAATCCATTACCGGTCGGAAAATGGCCGGTACCCAAATTTTTTTATACAGTACCGGCCATTTTCTGACCGGTACTTAAATTTTTTTTAGGATGGGCATAGCATAGTTGGCTAGAAGAAAAAGTCGTAGGAAATTCGGGTTGACGTTTGCACTCGGTTTGGCTAAGATCAAACAAATGTATTTGGTTGGATGCGTGTGTTATATCGGTTGCATGTATCGGTGCATCACCCTGCTTAATTGCCAATGAAACATCAATGTTTTTTTAGCACTGAAACATCGATGTTTTTTTTAGCACTGCTTAATTGATATTTTTGCAATGAAACATCGATATTATTTTAGCACTACCATGCTTAATTGCCAATGATAAGTCTAATAAAACATCGATGTTTCATTACAAAAACACCAGCGACGCATCGATTTTTTTTTAGCACTACTCGGCTAATAAAACATCAATGTTTCATTGCTAAAACATTGATGTTTCATTGCAAAAACATCAATCCGAGTTTTCTACGACTTTTTCTTCTAGCCAACTATGTTATGCCCATCCTAAAAAAATAAAAATAAATTAAGTACCGGCCAGAAAATGACCGGTACTATATTAAAAAAAATTTGAGTACCTGCAAAAAAATGACCGGTACAGATATTTTTGTAACTTTCCAGCGAATCTGGATCTATTAATTAATTTCTATTAAACTTTGGATATTAATAAAAATGTCGGTAAAAGGAGGAGGAGAAGAGTTGAGTCAGTCAATTTCTCATGTGTTGTTATGCTAAGTGTCACCCATTGATGCATCTCCCACGCTCTATGTATCTTCATAAGATGCAATTATATATTTTTTTTATCCAATTAAACAAATCAATTAAGTCATCATTATGTATTATGTATTGTTGAAAGATAGGAACATGTGTGTTTTTGTAGGAGGGCACGGAGAATAGAGAAGGACAAAAAAATTCTACTTCATATATTAATTTTTGTTGGAGAGACTTGATTTGAATAAGAAGAAAGAAAAATAATTTCCTTAGTCAAACAGAGAAAAGGAATAAAGGAGTGGTTTCCTTATTTGCTTAACGGAGATAGATCAAAATGTTCCTCAACATTAATTAACAAATTGTGACGAGATTGAATCGTACGGTACATGAATGCTTTGGAGATGAATTCAGCCAAAGCCATTCAGACAGATTCTCATCCCCAAAAAAAGAAAAAACTTACCTCTATTAGAAGAGCTTAGGTTTTGTGAATATGTGGATTTAAGAGAGAAAATGTGGAATACATGGAAAAACTTAGTAAATTTCCGAACAAATTGTTGAATTTTATTTATTAATTTTGAATCTTCTTTTATTTAAAATTAAGAAAATACTAATGTTTGTCTTAATAAAAAAAAAACAATCGCGTTAGCAAAAGAAATGTTCACGTAGTTTTTCTAAATGCCTATATTTGAGTAAATCGGTTTTAAAGGAAATCAGTAATCATTTTAAATAAGAAACAAAATATTATGAAAAAAAAGAATAAAAAAAGTATTGTACACAATTTTTTTACGAGTGTTCTATAATGTCAAAAAAAATATTATTTTGAGTTCAATTTTAAGTACGATGTTTGAATTGAAGTATTTAAAAATCTAATATTTTGGTTAACACGAATCACAAACTTCGCTCATATGCATAGTTCCTGGGTATTAGTTTTTCTCCAATATCGCATGATAATAGTTGCTATTTTGTTGTCTATTGTATAATAAAAAAAATATTGCGACAAATACTTAAAGAGCAAGGATTAGATGCTATGGATAGCACAAGACCTTTCATGATACGGTCTCAAAAACTTATCGTATAAATTTCAAACTTCGATCTAAGTAGCTTAGTAAATTAGTTATATAATGAAATACTAATTTTTACTATTCTGTATGATTTATGAAAGGTGGCAAAAAATGGCTTAAAAATAAAAGAAAATTGTCAATATTTTAGGCCATTTTTTGCCATCTTTCATAAGTCATAAAAAATAGTAAAAAAATTTCAAGTGTTGTTTTGTCATTTTTTGCCACCTTCTCTTTTTAGTTTGATGTTTGTGTGTTGTTTTGTGCTGCTTTCTGTCTTTTCCTCTGCCTTTCTTTTTCTCTTTCTGTTTAGAGGTGACTGTCATGGACTGGTTAATTTAGTTCATAGTCTGGTTGGATTCAGTGCCTTCTCAGCTGATGGGTGACTGTCCTGGTCGGGTCGATTCAGTTCCCGGTCTGGTTTGGATTCAGTGCCTTCTCAGCTATGATATGCTTATAGAGGGAACCATCACTAGGTTCCTATCACTATAATCAACCAAGGATGATCAAATTTGCATTGTATGTTTTCACAAACACTTGTTGTCTAATCTTATGTAACAGCTATTTTATAATTTTTTTATCAATGCAATTGCCTACGGATTTTCAACCAAAAAAGAACCCAATCACCATGCAAAATCAATAACTAAAGGTACAGTTAGAAAAGATCATATATCCTTGAAGTAGTGACCGATTTTCTTTTATTCATAGTATTAAAAAATAAAAATAAAAATAAAAATCCGTAACAATATTTTTTGTAAAATGTTCAAAACTAACAAGGTTAGGGTTTTGTATTGCTTTCCGCCTCTTCATCTGTCTTTCAGAACTCTTTAGAGGTGACTGTCCTGGACTGGTTGATTTAGTTCATAGTCTAGTTTGATTCAGTGCATTCGCGGCTGATGGGTGACTGTCCCGGTCCAGTCGATTCAGTTCCCGGTCTGGTTGGATTCAGTGCCCTCTCGGCTGTGATATGTGTACGGAGGAAACAATCACTAGGCCACTATCACTCTACTCAAGCAAGGATGATCAATTTGCGTCCCTAGGATGCACATACCCCTGTGCGTTTTTAGTTATGTTTAGCTGTATATTTTTCACAAACACTAGTGGTCTAATCTTATGTAACAGCTACTATGTAACTTATTCTATCAATAAAATTACCTACGGTTTTCAACCAGAATCATGCGGCGTGGCGCAACGAATTGTTATGTCTTTATTAATTTTAGATATTTTACAAAAACGATACTACTGATTGATCAATTTTTATTTTTTAATGCTATGAATAAAAAAATCTTTAGTGACCATAGAGTGGAATAATTTTTTTTAAATGATAGTGCAGGTTATAAAAATGTAGTATTATATAATTGCATCAGAAGTTATTATTGTGCTTTGTATTTTTATGGAAATTTTAAATAGTTCATATTACACTTTCTTATGTTTCATGTTTAAATAGTCCATTACAGAAAGGGAACGTGGCACCAGAAATAGAACCAAGAAAAGAATTTGATGCGTAGCTTTCATAAGCTATAGATGGAATAAATGTGCAAAGAAGTAACAATACATAGAACTTGAAACTAAAAAAAAAATACTGTCTAAGAAGCCCTAGTTTAACTTTGAACATGAAATGCTTTGCAAAATGTACATTTCTTTTGAGTTTTTACCTCAACATAACAAATAAAGAGAGATTTCCCACAAAAGGAATAATTTCTGTGTTAGTATTAAGAGGAAAGCAAGAACTTGTTGAATGCAGACAAATGAATTACCACATTTAAAGACCCCTTTTTTCATCCCAAATTAAACTCAAATTGAAGCTAGTGAGTAAAATATCGTTTCTAATTAAGCATTAGCCACTTACAAAGCCATTTATTCGAGTTACTAACCAGAGATAATCTAGACTGTATATGTTTTTTTTTTAATAAAGATATATTCTTGCTGTTAAAAAACTTTTTGTCAATTAGCAAAATAAGGTAAAACTAGCAGGTTTGATAAGCAGAATAATTCAATAACTAACATGTTGGTACTAACCAAGAATTGTTGGAGACTATACCATGAAATATGCCATCATAATGCATTTTGTTGAGCAGAGTTGCAATCATTTAATGTTAAAAAACAAAATAAATCACCGGATGGGTAAAGGGCTCTAGCAGAAAAAAAAAATTAAAACAAAAAGTAAATAGATGTGTAGAAAACTGTCTAGGCCCGGCTGACATATTGGCCTGATCTGGTATCCACCACCACATTATCTCCACTTTTCACAAAAGCTGGTACGTTTATTAAAACACCTGTCTCGAGTTTTGCCGGCCTCGATCCCGCTGCCATGTAAGCATTTTGTCAGTGCAATTTACATATTGTGTGGTACATACCGCGCTACTATTTACATATTATGTGGTACGTACTCTAGGGGTGTTCATTGGGTCATTTAGTTAAAACTGAATTAGAATAGTAAAACAAAATTTTATTTGGTTTTCAAAAATATAACCAAACCAACCGAATTGAACTTGCTAACCGAATAAGAATTGAACCAAAATAATAAAGAAAATTTTGGTTTGTTCGGTCGAACCGAAATAAGAGAGATTAAAAATTTTAAAAGGTCAAAACTCAATACATACACAAATACACATTGTTTTATTAATACAAAATATGTAGATGTCCTAAAATATCCAAACCAAAATTTCTCTTCATTTTAAGTCCAAAATCGAAACATGGATTTGAACCATATAGAATTCGGTCGGTTCAATCTTTTCAATTTTGAAAAATCTAAACCGAACCAAATATAAAAACCCAAAGTAATTCAAAATTTCAACCGAACTGATCCATTTAAACCAAAAAACCGAACCATTTAATCCAAAAAATTTCAGTTCGGTTGAAAACCAAATAAACCAGACCCAACGAACACCCCTATGTATGGCTGGATGTATCCAGCAAAATATTATAGTTTTGCAATGTACTGTGCTGGTCTGCTCTTGTGAGTTCTTGTCCGGTCCTAGTATAATAATGCTGGTATGGTAATAACATAATGCATTGACCTAATAAATGGTTTTATAGCTGTATGCTGCCACAAGTTCGGCATTGCCTTCTATTAAATTTATTCAGCAAGTGATATATTCACCATCAAAACAATACTAACAAATAAGTAACCAAAAATGAAATAACATGTATGTAATAGAGAAATACATACTTCCCTTGGCATCGCCTTTAACATCACCTTCAGCTTCTACAACCTTTAATGTGACATTTACGGGGAGGTCAAAACCAATTACCTGCGATTTGAGGAAAACACTTATTTTTCATATTTTATAAAACAAAAACATGGTTTATAAGTTTTTATTTTTTCTAGGGCTTGACAGCTTAGTAAAAATTTGCAATCTTTCTCTCTCGCTTTATCATGCACAAGCGCGCGCGCACACACACAGAAGGAAAAAATGAAACAAAAAAGGCGCTAATACATTTCCATTCCAGAAGAGAAGAGTGCACTCAGCGCCTTCTTTAAGAAACATTCTTTTGTCGCCTACGTTTTGCTCATTCAACCTTATTTCTTCAAAAGTGGTCTGAGTTATACACATTTAATTGTCAAAAAAATATTGACATAAGCAGCCATAATACAAATGGAACAAATTGAACCGAAATAAATTAAAAGAATAAAGAGGGAGTACCAGATCCATGAAAACAAACTCATCACCATCCTTGTATGTATATTGCTTCGTTTCTTTCATTATGTTTGCCTCATCTAACTGCAAACAAAATTATTATATATCCATGTTGTTAGCTATCCTTTGCATGCTACCAGCCATTTATGGGATATTATATAGAGACCTGACAATGACCGGTACCAGTAGTCTTTGTTCAAGCTCAGTTTCCAATGGGAGATGTATCTAAATTTTCTGGTACTGAAACCTCTAATTAAGATTATAGTGATGGACCCTCCTAATCACAAATTAAACCACTAGAAATATAATTGAGAGCACTGTGATAACTGGTAACTTCTATTTTTCTATTCTAAAAAAATTATTTAATGAATAATAAAGGTAGAAGTTAAAAAGCTATAGTTTACCGTACTTCCAGCCCTAAAGGTTTTCTCAACTGTGTTGCCTGTGAGGTAGTTTTTCATTTTAGTCCTTATGAATGCTGCACCTTTACCAGGCTTCACGTGCAAAAACTCTAAAAATTAAAAAAGAAAATGAAAAATAAAACAACTCTGTTTCTTATAGATGTATGTTGTAGTTCAGTTATTTTGTTTTTAGCATGAGTTGTAAACTTGTAATGCAGGGAGTAAGATATGGTTTTGATTCTAATAGGCTGGTACAGTGGTACAGTTACTAGTTAAATGCAAAAGATGATCAGGCAATTAGAACCATCACAAAATGAGAAAATTGGTTGGTTGTGCTATACCTGCTCACAAAATCTAATGGCTTACAAAATATTTCAATTAAGATACTAATATTTTTTTCAAAAAAATGTTAATAAATTTGGTAATTTGCAATTGTGCCCCTGAAAATCAAGTAAATTACCCCAATTTACAGTGAACTTGTGCATTCCTAACTGAATAGAACATTTTTTTTGACAGCAGGATTTGCAAATGGCAAAAAAAATTGCTTACCTCCAGGACCAGGATGAGACATTAACCGTTTCAATGTACCGGCCTTTTTAAAAAAAAAAACCTAATATTTTTGAAATAAGAAAAATCAATTACATTAAGAAAGGAAAGGGATATGGAGAGTAGAAACCAAACCAAGTACTTTCCAAGGAGCTCCATCGACCTCAATATTCACGCCAACTTTTATATCATTGCTTGACAGCGCATAGACCTCTAAAAATCCAAAAAGATACAATAAATCACACTTGAAAAAGAAATAAGCACCCCGTGTAGAGAGATAGAGAGATTACTTAATAATTGTGAGCGAAGAGAAATGAAGCGACGAAGTGCGCGAGGCGGTCTCAAGGGTGAAGAGAAACAGACGCGTCCATTGGTGGTGAAATGGAGAGATGCCATGTCTTGCTTTCCTCTGTCTCTCTCTCTCACGCAATCTGGTAATGGCGCGGAGGCAGTGGCCGAACACTGCGTTGGTTGGATAAGAGAACACATTCCTCTGGAATTCGGATCACATTACTGGTGCAATATGAACTTGGCCCTCTCAACAGGCTTCATTGGGCCTGATCAATTGAGGTCTTTATATTCAAAAATTGAAGCCCGTTAACATTTATAAAGGTCCTTAAGGGTACGTTGAAGCCCGTGCAAGGTCTGCCGGTCCCACTTGTCACTGTGTCAGTTAGTTATTTGCTGCTTCATAAAATCGCCACAGAACTTTCTGATCAATAAACAAATTATTAGGTTAGATCGGGACCGTTAGATCTGTTTTGACACGAATACTAAAGGAGCACCGTTCATTCCAGCCGGATTGGTCCGAATTATGATCGGACGGTCCAGATCTAAACTCAAACTTGAGTTATCCGAACTCGTTTTGTTAAAGTCGCTACAAAATTGAAGAAAACCCTAGAGTAGCGTCTCTCTCTCTCGCTCGCTCTCGCCGCATTGCGCTTCCGATTTGATTATTTGCTCTCGATTGGTTTCTCTTATTTGCAAATCGCTCCCAAATTTGATTTTTGTGGGCACGCTATCTTTTATTCAGGAGAACTTTTTGATGATTTTTTAGTTGTTTCTTCAGTAGATTAAGTTCAAAAAAAATTCAAGAGGATCTTTTCTTGAAAATTTCACAATTAGTGTTCATTTCATGATTTTAGCTGCACATTCTGGATCTAATGTTAGCGATTCTGCGGTTACTGTGCGTTTAATTTTTTTCAGATCAGCAATATTTCAGTAACTGAACTGATCTGGCGCTAGTATTGTCTCGATCTTGTTGTTTATTTTTCTAATTTTTCTGAATTTTTGAGCAGCTATGATGAATAAAACCTTATGTTATCCTTGCACTATGAGGTTTCCACTGAAGACAATCTATGGGGAATTTATCTCTGAGTTGCTCTTTAGATTTCTACTATTTTATACTCCCTTTTTTTAAACTTAATTCTGTTTACTCTGGATCTATGATGTGTCAAATCTGCGTTATCTTTCAGAAAATTCCATTTGAATTATGGATCTGTTGACAAATACTAATTTACTGAGATCCAATAATTGTGAAAGAAACCTATTTTTAATGATTAAATTGTTAAAGTTCTATCCTGAAAATGTCAAGTCTAGTTTCAAGCACACCTTTGTTGAAAATAAACTCGTCAGGCGGCTCTCCTAAAAATAATCTCATATGGTAGACCTTTAATGAAAATAGAAGATGCATAGCTAAAGAATTAACATTGCTTGTTTGATGTATTCCTAGCACACCTTTGTTGTTTATTTCTTTTCTAGTTAAATCACTTTATCTGAAAATAAAACTAATGGGAAACTGTGTGGTTAGGGGCATCTAATAAATAATGGTTCTGTGACATGCATATCTTTACTGATTTTAAAAACATTTTAGTTCAATTAAATATACAATTTTTTTTTCATTTTGGGCAAAATATGCTCCGTAGTATATCAATAATTAATTTTTAGCAAAAAAAATATATACATTGAGAAAGGTTAAAATGCCTTTATTTTTTGTACCTATGTTATGCATTCACTTTTAGTTTTCTAATAACAAAAAATTAAAATGAATAACCAAATTCAAATTGCTAGATGTAATCTATATTGTTTTCTTTAAATATATATAAAAGATTATTACTTTTTATTGTGTTTTTATATGAATGATTACATTAAAAAAAATAACAGTTCAGAAAATAAGACATTATGAACACTAAAAATTGAGGTATTTAAACTATCCTCGTATAATTTACATGAGGTTGAAGCGTAAATTTTTTTATTGAATTCCGATGAACTTGTATGTTTATCCAGAGAAATCGTTGATCATTTTTTTTTCATTAGATAAAAAGTTTAAAACTAATCAAGGTAGGATTTGTTATTTGAAATGATTACAATTTATAGCCATTCAAGAAATAAGCAGGGATTTTTCTAATCAATCTTAGTAATGATTACAAAACCAAAGAAATTCTGAAAAGCTTTTGTTATTCTTGTACTATGAGGCTCTTGGGACCGAGTCAGACTTTCAAGCAATGAGAATCAAAAGTAAATAAAAATCAATCATATCTAATTTGCATACGGCATATGGGGGTCAATTTTACAGTACTCGTAGTATTTTATTATAAACTATAAAGAAAATCAAGTATAATTAAAAAAAATTGAAAATGATTGGAGATCAATTGATTCCATTTTTTATATGGAATTGCTGACAAATACCAATTTACTGAGATCTTATATATCGTGAACCAAACCTATGTTTTCATGATTAAATTGTTTAAGCTTAAGAAGGCACCTTAAACATGCCACATCAAGTGAAACTCGTGTGACATGCTTCATAATTTAATTATGTACCATGCATGATGAGAACTTTCTTATGATTTATCACTATAAATGAAGGAAGATTTTATATTTTACAGTAAATTTTATGTAGTCAATTGATGTAAGTGTATGATAATTTCAGGACAATTTGTTCAAGCTAAGTTATTAGAGGATAATCAATTAAATCAATTTAAAATACTTATTTAGTTGGATCTTGTGCCTTTGGTCAGGTTTCTCTGGCACATATGCTGAGTTTGTATTCCTTGAGAACTCTGTTCAACATTGAAAATTACAAGCTCAAAACGGACAAGTATTACCGTTGGCGTTCAAGTGACCAAGTCCTCTAATTCTATCAACTTTCTAGATTTATCAAATTAATACAAGGTTGTTACATGATTGACATATTAATCATACCTTCTTATATACTTAAAATTTCAAGCGTAGGGCGGATAACAATCATAGCTATGACGAGATGTCAATAGCACAAATTAGTTATATTAGTTATTATTTTTTGTTTTGAAAAATATTTTATCAAAAGTACAAATTGAGATGTCAATGGCATAAATTAATCGTATTTATTATTATTTTTTTGTTTTGAAAAATATTTTATAAAAAGTACAAATCAAGATGTCAATAATACTTTTTTTATTCATTTACTGACTCGTACCGTATTTAAAAAGACAAATAAGAGTAAGAACTAAACAAACCAACTGAACAGATGTTATAAAAATGCTTCTGTCCAACCTGTATCGTACCCATTTACATCCCTACGGAGCAGTCGTCAAATTTGAAAACCCACAATCAAACTAGAATTCAGATCCTCCCCGGTACCGTAATAGAGAATCTTTTAGAATTAGTGAATCTGGACCATTCTTTTTGACTTGGCACGAATCTCAAAGCCCAATAATACTGCTCTCTGTGCTAGCCCGAATCTCAAAGAAACATGGGGTTAATCTCAAAACCGCAAGTGAGGGGAATCTTTTACGGTACCGGGGGATACTTTTCCATCAAACCAAGCATAGAAAGTACAATCTTTGACTCAAGTTTTCCTCCAAGTGGCGAAGAGTGTCGTTCTCTAGTTGGAGGAAAGAGTAAGCCATGAATTTATGTGTTTTCATATGAGCCATGGGTTAGTGTTTTAAGAAGTCAAAATGTTATAGAATTACACATGCGTATATTTAACGTTGTGTATTATATCTTAGAAATTTATTTTAATACTTGAGTTTTAAATTTTAAATTTTAAATTTTAAATGTTGTAAGAATTTAAATGTAATAGAGGCATTAAAGGTGACTGTATTTGAGGCCTAGTTTATAATTTATCTCTAATCAGAAATATTTCACCCGTAGTTGAATTCATATGACGTTAATTTTGTATTAATATTGCTATCTAATTATTTAATTTTATATACTAGAGGCATTTTAGATGTTGTGACTAACTACAATTTTTTCTTTCGGAAAAACAATATAAATATATACTTATTGTTCGAGTAATTATTAAATTAAATTATTTTGCTCCGTATCTTGAACGTTGATGTATAATATAAAAAATGTGGAAGTACTTTTCTCTGATGATTATTTAATTAATAACGATTTCTCCTAATTGACTTAGGAGTTAGGACTAATAATGATTGTATATCAGGTTTAGGGTGTTTTAGTTTAGCTTTCATGAGATCATGCGGTGAGACTCGTTCCTCGTAGTAAGCCTAGATTCCTAGTATCAGTATCAGGCTATCAGCTGGTCAGAGTCAGAGCGTTCCAAGTTTGACTCTCATAAAAAAAACAAAAAAAAAAAAAAAGTTTGACTCTTAGGTCTTACAGATCCACTCAATTTTACTATCAACTGGACATATCCTGTTTACATATTATACAATATGATTCCGAACTCCCGACTCCGAAGTATGTGATTTTTATGAAACAAATAATTTTGATATGGTAGTTTACTAACAAGATGCTCGGCGCAAAGGAATTCTAATTTTGGCTTTTTATATTAAAAAAAAAACATTAATTAATATACGACATAACATGCTCAATTTATAAAAATAGAAAATGGAGACTAATAATTTGAGCGTTCAGTTTTCAAATTGTGTATATTAATTATATTTATAACTTAAATTAAGAACGTTGAACGCTACGCTACCACCATCTCTATTTTGAGCCTCAAGCATCCATTTTATTTCCCCAAATAATATATGCACAATCTCATGCATTTAATTAATTTATTTTTCATTCCATACAAAAATTAGAACAGAACCTCTTATAAGAAAAGCTGGATGTCTCCATTTAAAGAAAACTGGAGGGACGAAGATGTGGATTTTCTGGCGTCCACGAGTCTTACCGGCGGAGTCACATCCTACCATACACTAAATGATCTCTCTATTTCTTCATATTATCATTGGAGATGTCCCTCAATCCCAATCACTTAATAGTACGGTGATTTATACTTACCTTTGAAATATAATATGAAGAGCAAGACTAGGGTGTGCTAGGCTCACCAAAAGAGCGCACCTCCAAAAAGCGTATTTTCAAAGTTCAAATAGTCGATTCGAACCTTCCAACGTGTTCTTCATATTAAAATGTGCTTGGAGACCAAATTTTACATTTTTTGGAAATTTTTTACTATTTTTTCAGAATTTTTGAAAATCATTTGTTTTTCAAATTTCAAATTATTGTTTAGTTTGTTTAGTTTTTTCAAAAATTCTGAAAAAATAGTAAAAAATTTCCAAAAAAATGTAAAATTTGGTCTCCAAGCACATTTTAATATGAAGAACACGTTGGAAGGTTCGAATTGACTATTTGAACTTTGAAAATGCGCTTTTTGGAGGTGCGCTCACCAATCCCTCTTGGTGAGCCTAGCACACGCTAGTCTTGCTCTAATATGAAAAGGGACACTGAAATAAATGGTATAGCGATAAGTTTATTAGAGAAAAATAAATTTTGTTGGTTTGTGTAGGTGATTTCATAATCTCAAATTTTTAAATCATCATGACATTGCTTTATAGTGATAGTTAAACAAGAATTTGTCATAAATAAATGTTTACAAAGTGTTGCTTTCTAATAAGAAAATGAACGTTGATGCTGTTAAAAAATATTCATGTAAAATATGTGGCTTGGAATTTGCATGTCGGATAGCTAAATAAAAAATAAATTAAATAATATCACTGTTACATGAGACAATTAACGTAAATTTGTAAATTTTCATTGCATAATCGACGCAAGATATGTAGTTACTAAAAGTAGAATTAAAAAAGTAATATAATATAGCGTAATAAGATGATGCAATTTTTTTTATCCTTGTATCAGTTTCAACTTTTTTTAGCTTAAAATTAAGTTATATGAAAATTTATTAATTTTAATATGCTGTCATGTTTTATAATGATTTTTTTTTATAATTTAAGCATAAATTTCTAACCGTATAATTATCACATATAGTATTTAAATTTGAAAATTAATACTTAGAATGTAATCTAGACTTTATATATCATGCATGTTAACAATGATGAAGTTCAATGTAAAATTTAGTTTTTATCGATGACTTGAAATTTATAATATTTGTATTTAATTGTTTTTTGATGAATTAAATTACACGCTCACTTGACATAAGAAACCTGTATAACAACAATATATTTATAATTTTGTTTACTTAATTTCAAATATGTATTCAAATTAATTCATTATAAGAAATGTCTCCAGTATGGCTCTCTGCAGTGTTATACAAATGGAGAAGATATGGCCAAACCCCTGCGTCTGACTCTCAGCGGTAGTTAGCGAATGAATAGAACACACCTACCTCCTAAAACCAGAGCAATTTAAACCCTTGCTCTCTTTCACATCCTCTCAAAATAATTCTCTCAATCAATCAATCAACCTTACCAAGAAGAACCCAATCTCTCCTCTTTCTCATTCTCTCTATAACCTTTTCTTCTTCCCTCTTCATTCTTTGACAAGTAAGAGCACAACCTTGCCAATTACCATTGATGCAGTATTTATTTTACTTGATGACTGATAATTTCTTGTGTAATTTTTGGCTAATTTTGAGATTTTGTTGTCAATTGTAGTGGGATCAGAGATGATAATGGTTGATGATGTGGCGTTTGCTTCTGAGCTAACTCTCACCAAGCCCCTTGCTCTCTGGGGAACTGGTAAATATTTTTAGTTTTAGCATATTTACTGTTGTGATCTGTTATTAATCAGCTTTTAGCTAATCCAAGCTACAATTGGAACTTCAGTTTGGTACCTGGCACTTAGCACCACTTTGTTTTAATCTCTAGTAATTCAAAATTTACAAATTAGTTCTCAGATTTTTTAAATTTGTGGTCTTATCTCCTAGCTTTTAAATCTCAAATTACCAAAAAAAAAAAAATGACTCAGTAGTCAGTACGCTGTTAATAGTGATTGATTTAGATTGATACAAAGCATACAGGTGTTCTCTTTTTAGTTTTCCCTAGTTTTTATATGGTCCCTTCACCCTTGAACAATTTTCAGAGATGATGAACTGGAAAAATTGGAAAGTTGTAGCAATATTTTTCGGATAGTTAAGCAATTTTGTATCTGATCATCAGTTTCCGTTCTAGCGGTTTTTGTGGTTTCAAGGGATAATATTGAAAATATAATTGAGTAATACTGGCTTTTGAATTGTCAGTATGCAATTATGCATCTAGCAGACGGCCAGTATCTATCAGGGCCGGTCCTGAAGATTTTGGGGCCCGGGGCAGGAAAAAATTTAGGCCCTTTATATATACAAATTTTTATGAGACCGGCTAATTCGTTTGCATAAGTACTTCAACACCATATGCTTATAAGTCCTTTTTACATTTTCAAAATCCAAATAGTCAATCCGAACCGTTCAATATGATATCCATATTAAAACGTGTTTGGAGACCAAATTTTACATTTTTTTTGAATTTTTGTACTATTTTTTAAGATAGATAGAAAATTCATTGATTCAGAAGATTCTGGATCATAAAAAACAATGATTTTCTACCTACCTTAACAAATAGTAAAAAAAAAAATTCAAAATAATGTAAAATTTAGTCTCCAAGCACGTTTTAATATGGATATCATGTTGAATGGTTTGGATCGATTTCGACTTTTAAAATGTAAAAATAACTTATAAACATATGGTGTTGAAATACTTATGGTCTTATGGAAGCCTATTAGCCGGTCGCATTTATGATTGATATGTCAATAAATCATACCTATTTATAGAAAAGTTTGGACCCTTTATAGAGTAGAACTAGGGTGCTCCTAAGCTCACCAAGCCCTTCGTGAGCGCGACTCTAAAACCTATCAAATTGACTTCAAATGACATTTTCAAACCGTTAGATGTTCAATCTATATTTAAATGTGCTTGGAGACCAAATTTTACATTTTTTTGAATTTTTTTACTATTTATTAAGATGGTTTGAAAATCGCTGTTTTTATTAAAATTCTGCACCATTGGAAAACAGCGATTTTCAAACCATCTTAATAAATAGTAAACAAATTCCAAAAAATGTAAAATTTGGTCTCCAAGCACATTTTAATATAGATTGAACATCTAACGGTTTGGAAATATCGTTTGAAGTCAATTTGATAGGTTTTAGAGTCGCGCTCACGGAAGGGCTTGGTGAGCTTAGGAGCACCCTAGTTCTACTCCCCTTTATATATACAAAATATGGACTCTAATATTTTATTTATTTTTAATATATATAGATTAATATTTTTTTAATATATATATATACAAACTAATTTTTTTTTTGGGCCCCTTAGATCTTGGGGCCCGGGGCGGTCGCCCTGGGTGCCCTGCACCAGGGCCGGCTATGGTATCTATGCCCCACATAAAATTCTAATTTTTAAATGAGTGAGGCTACGGTGCTATGCATAGCACGGATTGGGTCCGTGCTACGGCTCAAAATTTGATTTTTCAAAATCCTAACGGTCGATCCGAACCGTTCAACATGATTATAGAATGAATATGTACTTGCAAACCAAATTTTACATTTTTTCGAATTTTTTTACTTTTTTTTCGAAAATCACTTGATCTGAACATTCTGGACCATCCAAAAACAACCTATCTAAAGAAATAGTAAAAAAATTCGAAAAAATGTAAAATTTGGTTTGCAAGTACATATTCATTTTATAATCATGTTGAACGGTTCGGATCGACCGTTAGAATTTTGAAAAGTCAAATTTTGAGCCGTAGCACGGACCCAATCCGTGCTATGCATGGCACCGTAGCCTCACTCTTTTTAAATTATGCCCCACATAAAGTTCTAATTTTTAAAATACCAGATTTCATATGAAATTGCAACTTGCATTGGTTGGCATGTCATTATCTCGCAATTCTAGATATTTGCAATAACTGCTACTAGCTTTGTCATGATTTAAAATACCAGATATCCTATGAATTTTTTTTCCCAGATATTCACCATGGAAATGTTAAGCTAAATTCACATATTTTTATTCTGACAGGTCTCACTGATATTGAAATTCATTTCCTCCAAATCAAGTACAACGCAATCGGGATTTACTTGGAAAAAGATGTCGTCTCACATTTGTCCAGCTGGAAGGGAAAGAGTGCCACCGAACTAGCCGACGATGACACCTTCTTCGATGCCCTCGTTTCCGGTAAATTCTTAAACCCACAACATAGTTTGCACATATATATTATATTCAATGCACACATTTTAATGAGATGCAAAAATATGATGAAATATAGCTCCGGTGGAGAAGCTGTTCAGGGTAGTGGTTATAAAGGAGATCAAGGGGGCACAATACGGTGTACAGCTGGAGAGTGCTGTCAGAGAACGCCTTGTGGCTGTTGACAAGTATGAGGAAGAAGAGGAGGAGGCGCTCGAGAAGGTAACCGACTTCTTCCAGATCAAGTACTTTAAGCCGAACTCCGTTATCACTTTCTCCTTCCCCACTTCCGGCAAAGTCGAGGTATATACAATGCTTTCCATATTTCATTACATTTTTAACTTAAAAAATTTCTGGTTGTGAAAAAAATTACCGGCATAACTTGGTTAGAACTGCAGTAGGTCAGTTCTGTGGTGCTTAGGACAGTTGATGATGTAACTTAACTATTTCAGTCAAATGAAATGGACTTATAGCCTCTTTTAAAAAAAAAAAAAAAAATTACCGGCAATAGAGAACTAGGCTTTAGTTTTCCTTGTGGATATTTCAATTTGATCCCACCTTCATCCCAAAAAAAAAAAAAAAAAAATTACGGGCAAATAACGTTCTCTTTTTCATACAGTAATGTAATGTGAAACAAATGTGCAGCATGCAAGTTGCGAAATATCGTGTGCTAAATTTGTGTTATTTTTTTGGTGTAGATATCTTTTGTGACAGAAGGCAAGCCAGAGGCGAAACTCACAGTGGAGAACGCCAATGTGACAGAGATGATCCAAAAGTGGTACCTGGGCGGTAGCAGTGCCGTGTCCCCTTCCACCGTCAAAAGCTTGGCAGAGAAATCGGCTGCTGTGCTTGCTCAGTAGATTGATTTGCTTGCTTAATTTGTTAAGGATGTGTAATAGTCAATAATTTGAGTGGGTAATTGGTGTATCGTTACATGTTTTGGATTAGTATTATGTTAAACCATTGGTTAATCAAAAATTCAATTTTTTACGTGATTATGGTGTTTTTCTTTTCCCTATTTCATGGGATTATGTTCTTGTGCTAATGGTACGCTTCTTCATACTTGTGCTGCTTTTTGTATTTCTTTTTTTTTATTCTTGGTAACTTAAACTTGGAGAGATATAAGAACCAGCCTTGACTCAAACTGTAAAGACAATGCTTTCCGTGTGAGAAATTGTACCATCGAAATTATGAAAAAGAATCTCTTATGAGTATTAAAATTATTGGATGATTTGACTCCAACTTTACTAAACAAACAGAAAAAACGGACAACAAAAACAAAAAGTAATTTGTCATGGTATATAATCGTGGCTGTTAATTATTTTCAAACAAACCAACATCTCTCCGGCCCAAAAAAAGTAAAAGATCAAGTACAAAGTAATTTAGCACAGAAAGGCCCATGGGCTACTAGCAAAACTTTTCTAGAAATTCTCAGCGTCTAACAAATCTGCTAAAATATAGAGTCCAGATATTTGTATCATGTATAATTATAACAAATTTTCCTAGTTCAGGTAAAAAAAAAAAAACTATTCAATTATTTGATTATTGGTTAATTTATCCTACATTTTGCATAGCAACAACATTCTTACAATGATCCAATCCTATCAAAACTTAAAAAAAAAGTACTTTAGCTGAAATTAACATTTTAAATTACCCAATTAAATGGGAAATAATTTATAATCCGGCTATACTAAGTAGGCAAGAAACTTCTAGAGCTTCTCTGGAGTGTAAAGAACCAAAATGAGCAAAATATAGAAAGTAGTGAGGCTAAAAGAAAGGCAGATAGCATTTAAGTTTACTTTATGTTGGTTCAGCGTGGTTCTCATGACACTCATTGATTAGAGAAGGACATAAAACCATTTTGAAAGGGATACAAGCCCATTGGCCTAATCATATATGCGTGTCAAACAGTATAGTACTAAATAAGGCTTCAAAAGATAAGGGGTTTCTTAATTTGCTTAATATTTATTTATTTTGTTCATTTTTTTCTGGGAGGGAGTAACCTCTTTTCTTCTTTATTTTTTTTCCTAATATAATGAGTATTTAAAAACATACACTCTATAAAGAAAACTAAATTTCTAAATGTTTTTTTTAACTATGTCACATCATCAGTATCATCTATCCGGTCATGTCTATTTCTCCTCATTTATTCCGACATAGAGCTAAAAATATATGTATTGTGATACTTTATTCTTCTCATTTAAAAAGAAATATATGATAACACTCTTAACTAAATACAACTCTTTCGTGTTTCTTTATATGAATTATTACACGACTAATTGTGTTGTTTTCCAATACATATATATTTTTAGTGCATCGATCGACAAGTACTTTTTATAAAATTTATCCAATACAATATTTTTCTCGTAAATTAAAGAAAATATTTTGGTTTTAGAATGAACATGTAAGAACCATAGCAAGTGAGCATGCATGTACAAAAACACTTTAGTTGAGCAAAAAGCAGGGACAAATTGATTACACTTCACTCCTTTTTTATGATTTTCTTTGAGTCCAAATAAAATAAAAGGGCAAAAGAAAAATGAAAATTCAAGCAAACTTTGATCTATACATGCCAACAACAATGCATCTTATACCTCTGATTAATTCGTCATCTTCTCTCGTTGGTAATCTCCACTGTCACATGAGCAGCTTCCCCATTCTGCTGCGGTGGACTGCTTCCTTTCTTAACATCATTCGTCCCATCAACAATCGGACTTCGACATGTCGGGCACGATGGGTGCCCAGCTAGCCACGTGTCAATACACCGAACATGGAACCCGTGATGGCACTTGGGCAAAACCCTAACCTTCTCGCCATCTGCAAAATCTCCGAGACAAATCGCGCATTCGGTTGCCGGGACACTGGTACCCGGCCCGTACACTTCCACTGGTATCTTACGCAGAGCACGCTTCTTCAACCCGGAGTTGACGGCAGCATGCACGGCCTGCTGCTCCATGGCAACCCTGCGGCCGCACCGAAGCGCGCACCGCACGATGGTGTTGAGACCCAGTGCACATACCAATGCGCACAGCAGTGCGGCCAGGATTATCACCATGTTGGTGTCGAAATTCTCTTCTTGACCGTCGGTACTGATGTTTCTGTTGCTGTTATGTAGAAAATCAGTGCCTATTGTCATGTCGGGAGACGGTGCGGGTGGTGCGTTGGTTTCTCTCTCTAGAAGTCTGGGCATGAGAGAGAGAGATTATAAATAATTTGTACTGGTTGGATTTCTCTTTCCTAAGGTTCGTGTTGATCCTTTGTTGATGTTATGAGGATTCTTGAACGATGTAGATATTGGATAGAGGAAGAGAATCTAGCAACCTCTCATTACCTCTTTGCCTCAAACTTCTCTGGTTGCATGATTGGTGATGTTAAATTAGTCTCTGTATGACCTAGTCATGGAGAGATCTTTTTTTTATTTTTCTGGTGAAACTGGTTCTGGGGTTATATATACACATACATTTCAAACCATTTATTATTTTTATACAACTTGATGGATTTGGTGACTTGCCAAGAGTAAGTGTGGCTTTGGATGTATCTTGTATGGTTTGGTTCATCGGTTGACTCGTGTTGAAATAAAGAGATGTGTTCCTTTCTCCATTATATGGTAAATGGAGAGTCTGTTGCTAAGTAAATTAAGTTATTACCTGCACCGGCAAAAAAATGTATATGTCATACAAAGTTGTGCACATAATCATACCAGAAATACAGAATTTTTTAATTTATCTTAACTAATTAAAATAAAATAATTTTCAGTGATTATAGTGGACAGATTAAAATTCAACGACCGATTTGTTACAAATAACAAAACTTGAAGACCTCCAAAGAAATTATCCGTACGTACATGATTTTATTGTGTGTTCATTATTGGAATCAGCACGTGTAACATTCATATTTCGTTTTTTTTTTGTGTGTTAATTATATTTTATTTTATTTTGCTTCAATGATTTTACTCGTTGAAACCCATCGTGATTTGCTTCCTTTTTTATTATAAATTAAACAACACTAAATGCAAGTAGAGAGAGAAACACAAGTCAAAAATAGAGATTAGTTGCAAGAGATTTGAGGTTCAATAGAGATTGGTTGCAAGAGATTTAAGTCAACAAAGTTCATGTAATGTTTTATTTTAATAAAAATGTCTCGGAAACAGAAAATTTGGGAACTGAGAAGATTGGTCTGTAGAGATGAGATACCACCTAATCATAGTTAATTATTAGAGGGAACCAAAGTAGCTTTTGGTTTGGCTTTCAAGTCACCACCAAAACTTGTCAATGCATGTTGGACAAGGAATCAGAATGAAAAAAAGCAGATTAAAATTGTCTTCATCTTAATCTATTCAAAAGAATCCATTTTTTATTTAGTTACTGAAGGTATCTCTGTGTTCTTCTGTATTCTGAGTGAGAAGTTGCAGATTTTTTTGTATGAGAAGTTGTAGATTCAAAAATCGAATAAATGATAATTTTATAAATATTTAAAAGTGAAAGTTTTGCTCCTCATCTTATTTTAAAAAATAGTTGAATATCTATACACGAATTTCTATCTTAATTATTGGAGACTTGATCATCATTTTTTCTTAAAAAATGATAACAGGGGAATAAATTTTGAATTGATTATTTTTTTTAATAAAAGACTATGGTGGTTAATTATAACTATTTTTCGAGTTATTTTTTTACACACAAAAATATATTATAAGTTATAGGACTCGTTTGTTTTTTCTTTTATAAAAAATAATAAATTGATGTCAATTGAGTCAATTCTGTATACATGCTTCCGTCCTTACATAAGAATAATCAAAATAAAAAATTGTAGTTTGAAATAATCTGCAACTAAATTTATCTTCAACAACAGAATCATTAGAACTAGCAACAAGATTATATATATACAGAGAGTTGGGCTACGGTACTCTGCGAAGTAAAGGTTCACGGAGAGTGTTTTACTCCACGTCTATATCTTCAATTTAAAAGTTTAAAATGTCGATCTGAATCGTTCAAGTTGATCTTCATATTAAATTGTGTTCGGAGACCAAATTTTTACAATTTTTAGAAATCTTTACTAATTGTTTGGAACTTTTTAAAATCACTCATTTTCAGAAAATCATAGACCATAAAAAATCAGTGATTTTAAAAAGTTCCAAAAAAAATAGTAAGAAATTTCTAAATTTCTAAAATTGTAAAATTTGATTTCCAAGCACAATTTAATATGGAGATTAACTTGAACAGTTTAAATCGATGTTTTAAACTTTGAAATTGAAGATATAGATGTGAAGTAAAACACTCGCCTTACTTCGCGAAGTACCATAGCCCAACTCAATGTACCCTCGCTAATACTATTATCGGTAATAACTACATTCTCATAAATAACTATCTCCGTAGACTTACTCTCAATAATAATCATTTTTTATCATCACTTTTAAAACAAATTGTTGTAGCTAGTCCGTAAGAAGTTAATAATCAAGAAACACTAACCAATAAAACTTAATAATTATGATGTGGCATTGATACAGCACCATTGGTCCATTGATGAGATGGCACTGATGTTTACCAATAAAATTAATGATGACATGATCCAACATCATGTTTTTTAATCAATGAAGAGACTTAATTATTGATGGAGTCAACAAAATAAAAGAGATTACAATTAATCTTTTTAAAATGTCACAAACAATTACAAGTTCGATAACTCACTAGAAATAAACTTAATGCAGTCTTCATTATATATAACTTTAATTATCATACATATTATCCGAATGTTAAGGGGGAGGGGGATTCGGATCACCGATGGTACCGTAAAAGAGAATCTATTAGAATTAGTGGATCCGGAGTTCCGGACTGTTCTTTTAACCTGGCACAAATTTTAAATGAGACTCCTACATCTTCAATAGATACCGAATTAAGTAAGGTCCGACTGAGAATAAATCTGAACCGTAAAATTGTAAACCCACTTTACAATACTTGTTCGGGGGGCATCTAGCCCTCTAAACTGCATTCTCCTGACTTTAATCGAATCAAATGCAATTATTTAACGTTCAAATTAAGTGTATATTTATTAATTTTAATTAATTTACACATCGTTCTCCATATATGAATCTTTCTTAGAAGATTAACACTAATATTCATTTCTTTTATCCATTTCCGAATTTCTAGTAGAATAACACTAATATTCTGTTCTTTTTAATTTAATAAGATTATATCTGGTTTATATGCAAGCATTTTCTGTACAAAATTTTGCCAAATTTTTTGGAACTCGGAAAATTAGTTTTATCATTTAAGGTAATTCTAGTGTACACTCTCAAATGATGAATCTGAACAGTTGAAACCCGTCTATCTTACAAGTGATGTGTCTACATGCAAAAAATTTAAACTTTCCAATTAATTTAGTATAAAGTCAAGCGTCAAAATTAAAAAGGTTTATAAATTAATTTTAATGCATTCATTTTTTGAACGTTTTTTGATGACTCTATACAAAATTAATTCAAAAATTTAAAATTTTCACATATAGATGCATCATTCGTAAAGTAGACAGATTTCAACGGTTATGATTCATCATTTGAAGCCAATCCAATAGATTTTAGAGTTGAGTTCACAAAGAAACTTGGTGAACTCACGAACATCCTAGTTCTACTCGTTATGATACATATATCTGAAACATATTATTCAAATTAAAATAATTAAAAATGTCGATAGAAATTTGAGTCGATTTGAAAGACATTTAGCCTTTTATAAGGCAATTTAAAATTTTTAATTGTAGAGTTTTAATGACTTTAGGATAAATGTCCAATCAAATTCTAAATTGACTCAAATTTAATACAGGATAAATATTTTATAATACATTTAAAATGTCCAAGCTGACTTTAGGATAAATGTCCAATCAAATTCTAAATTAACTTTACGGTATGTATGTACCATAAAGTTAAATGTACGTTAAATAATATCCTATTTTTTTATTAACTATCGGAAAAAAAAAGTTTCTTTTTTTCTGAGCATTACAATTATTCAAATATCTGCGTAATGAAGTTAAACAAATAGCTACGCTCAGTCAATAAACAAGTTAAGTCCCAAGCCTCAATAATATAAAATTGAAAGCGATTCATACGGGTGGATTATGAAAATATCTGCTGGTGGAAACAAATGCAGCTCGAGTACCAAGCCTCCAAATCAAACAAAAAGAAAATGACCCAATAGCAACAGAATTGATAATATATCTCAATCTACCTAAATAATACAATATAGAAATAGAAAATGCATAAAAATGATCTATTGGTTATATAGTAGGTGCTTTCTTAGAGAGTCCATATCGATCCTATGAGGTCTAAACTAAAATATCATGTTACCTTAGGTGATATGAATTATCCCTAGATGCACCTTTTATTGTCCACTTACAGCATTCTTAATGTTCAATAATTCATCCATAAAAATATAGGGGGAATTGGATCCATGCCACTTCAAAATGGTGAATTTAGAAATATGCCATCTTAAAATTTCTCTTTTGCTAAATGCCACTCCAAATCACAATTATCAAGAAAATTGCCACAAATACCATATTAATGTATAATTTTAAATTAACAATTTACAGATATTGTGAATTGACCAAAATAGCCTTCATGTATCTGTTGATTAAAATTGGAAGTAATACTCCAGAGAGCTTTCAAAAAAATGAGAATAAGGACTTGCTCGCCTCTTCTTTGACCAACACCGATCTCCTCTGAGCTTTCAAAATCCTTCTACCGATCTCCTCTACCTTCCTGCTTGCCTCTCGCCTCTTCTTTGACCAGCACCGATCTCCTCTCCGGACCTCAGCTCCGATCTCCTCTACCTCAGCTCCGATCTCCCCTCAGCTCCAATCTCCGCCTTCCTCTCCTCTCCGGCCTTCCTCTCCTGTGAGCCCTCCCCTCCTCTCTGCCAAACATGGATCAGTCTTGGGTACCTAGCGGGTAAGCAGTAAATTTGTATTTCAATTCAATTTGCATTTCGATCAATCCTTTTCTGAAATCTAGTTAACTTGTTGAGAAATAGAGCTGTTATTGTTCCTTTTGTGTTTAATAGAAACTCTACATATATATATGGAGTAATCCCAAGGTTATCTCTACATATATATATGAAGTATTCCCAAGGTTATCTCTACATATATATATGGAGTATTCCCAAGGTTAATAGAAACATGGTAATAGGGATACATTTATATTTTACATAATATATGGACTGTTTGTAAATAGCCAGTTCTCGAGGATCAGGGAGGTCCGGGACCACGCACCAATAAGAGGTATCTAAAACTCTGTATTTATGTTTTTTAAGTATGGCAGGAACTGTTTAGTAGTTTAAAGGTTTTTTAACTCTGTATAATTTAGTAGTTTAAATTTTAGAGATTTTAATTCCTCACACCTTTGCAACTTTGTATGGCAGGAAGAGAAGAGCATGCACCAAGGTATGAAGGTGCTGGACATGTCATCTGGAGGCGGTGGATAAGTCATTACTTGTGTTAGATAAGGATCCGATTTCTATTTATTATTTTTAATTTGGGTGCATGTAATCTTAAGATGCTACAACACTTCAGCCTCAATACAGAACTTGGGTGCATGTAGTTTTAAGGATCTTGTTTCTGTTTATTTTTAACTTGAGTGCATGTAATCGTATACTGTGTTATATGCTGCTGTCTAGAAATGTACACTGTGTTATTTGGTCAAAGAATGTACCACTGGTACAAGAAATGCACTCAAAAGTGCTCAAATGACATTTTCTGGTAAATCAGACAGCCCAGATTGACACAGGGACCAAAATGAAAAATGGACTTCACCATCATGTAAAGGACTTCAAAACACATAAAATTGACACAAATTTTTTATTTTTCTGATTTTATTTCGAATTTATATGAATTTTTTAAGTCCAGCTTTTAAAAACAGAAAAATCCAGCAATTAAATTGACAAAATGACCTTCATACCCCTCTGCATGGCCAACAACTTTAAAAATATAAATAAAATCATAAAAATAATAAAACCTTGTCTAATCAAAGCTTATTTATCCCTCTGTAAATGCATCACAAGATAATGTACATTCATGAATGAAATTTTATAGGCGATTACAAGGTAGGGAAAAATAACAGAAACAAGGTAGGGAAAAATAACAGAACACATTAGACTGTAGCCTTAACAGAGCTCCAGCTTCTAATTCTTTTAACGGCTGAGATTCACTGGCTGAGATTCACTTAACGGTTTGCCCAGTTTATTACTTGTGCCCTGGACCCCTTGTCAGACTCTCCATTCCTTCGTACTAATTGCCCATCTTCTATCTTCTTGTCTTTAATACCAACGACCATCCCCAATTCAACTCCCTCTCGCTGCACATGGTCTGGGTGGCTTCGACTGGGAGGGCTCACCACTTGCGACTGGGGTGGGTGGCTGTGACTGGGAGGAGACGAAGAGAGGAGACGGGTGAGGTTTAGACATTTTCTTTTGGATCCGATCGGACTGAGGGTGAGGACACGAAGAGAGGATACGGGTGAGGTTTAGACATTTTCTTTTGGATCCGATCAGACTTAATCCATTAAAGTTGTGAGGGTATTTTTGGAATATACGAAAATACTACTCAAAATACAACATATTTTATTTATTTTTTATTACAAATGTATAATAATTTGTTATTTGTGGCAATTTTCTTAATAATTGTGATTTGGAGTGACATTTAGCAAAAGAGAAATTTTGAGGTGACATATTTCTAAATTCACCATTTTGAGGTGGCATGGATCCAATTCCCCCTATTATATGCACGAGCATAGTCAAGTTAGTAGAGTGGGCAAAAATTTAAATAAAAAATAATTTAATATTTATTTTGAAAATTAAGTATATATTTATATATTTCTTTTCAAAAAAGTATAGAAATATATATATTCGAGAGTGGCTAATATCAAAACGTTTGCACCAAGGTCCTCGTGCAACCAAGTCGTTTTCAGATTTTCAAAGTCCAAACAGTCGATCCAAACCGTTAGATGTGCAATCTATATTAAAATCTGCTTGGAGACCAAATTTTACATTTTTTGGAATTTTTTTACTATTTATTTAGCCACTTTGAAAATTGCTGATCCAAGTGAACAGTAAAAACAGTGCAAACCAATTCTGGACCATGTGATCAGCAATTTTCAAAGTGGCTTAATAAATAGTAAAACAATTCCAAAAAAATGTAAAATTTGGTCTCCAGCAGATTTTAATATAGAGATCACATCTAACAGTTTAGATCGACCGTTTGGACTTTGAAAATCTAAAAACGACTTGGTTGCACGAGGGCCTTGGTGCAAACATTTTGATATTAGCCACTCTCTATATATTCTGCAAAATATTTTAGAGTGAGGCACAATTTTGGTATATTTTTGAAATTTAAGAATATTTACATATTTTTTTAAAATAATATAAAAAATTGAAACATATTTTTGTAAGTTTTTAATGTGGTTCTGCCACTGAAAAAATAGACTTATTCGGATACACTTCTATACTGACTCTTGAAAATATTTTTATACTTCCCCGAATAATTTAATGGTTCTTTCTAAATATATTTTGGGTTGAAAGGGCAAAGGGAAGAAGAGGGAATGAGGTCCCCTACTTTTTAAATTTTTTGTATTTAGGTATGATTTTTTTAATATAATTTAGAGTAAAATGACATGGTACTGTAAAATTAATTCTCATTCTCCATAGAAAACTTTTATACAATTGACCCCTATATATTTTTAACCTCCCATTGTTCGAAAGTCTGACTCTGCCCCTGTCGTCTCTGTATATATCTTTAATTAACAGATACTTCAAATATACATTTATAAAACAAGGGAACAAAATATACATTTATTCAATACATTTAATTTGATATAATAATTCTTGCATTATTGAATCTAACCTATCAACTAAAATTGAGTATATTTTGATGTACCGAGAAAATGCTATTACGAAATTTTAATTTATTGAATAAAAAAGAATACCACTATGAGATTAAATTAAATCTAGATTTTCCATATTATATCGTGAAAGATACAACTAAATAAAAATGTAACGAGTAAAGAAATATCCAACAATGAATATTATAAAGAATGCGATAATATTGAAGTACAACAGGACAATCATGTTTAGATCAAATTGTGTGGAGTTTAGAGACAGAAGGAAAGTATTAATCTCAATTTATGTAGGCTTCGCCAAACCGGCCTTTAATATATAGTGATATATCTTAATTTAGTGATCAATATATATATATATATATATATATATATATATATATATGGAGTTGGCTACGGTGCTACGCATAGCATAGAGAGCCTCCGTGCTATGGCTCAATATTTTAGTTTTCAAAATCCTAACGGTCGATCCGAACTGTTCAACATGATCTCTATATGAATATGTACTTGCAAATCAAATTTTATATTTTTTAGAATTTTTTTACTATTTTTTTAGATAGATAGAAAATCACTTGATTTGAATGGTACAGAATTTTCAGAAAATCACTTGATCTGAAAATTATGTACCATTCAAATCAAATGATTTTTTACCTATCTAAAAAAATAGTAAAAAAATTCTAAAAAATATAAAATTTGATTTGCAAGTACATATTCATATAGAGATCATGTTTGAACGGTTCGGATCGACTGTTAAGATTTTGAAAACTCAAATATTGAGCCGTAGCACGGATGCCCTCTATGCTATGCGTAGCATATTAGCAATTTCCTATATATATATGTCTTCTCATGTAAATCATAAGTTCAAAATCTGAATGAAACAAATCCTTTATTGTAAAAAATGTTAGATGGCTTAATTTCAAACTCATTCAAAAAACAATCAAAAGAAAAAGCTTCGCCGAATTATACATAGATAAAAGTAAAAAAAGACAGAGATAAAAGTAAAAAAAGTGATAAATCCAGAAAAATGGTGGACTTCAAGAAAATTTCTCCAACAATTTAAATATTTATGTGACTGGTCTAAAATAGAAGAAAAATCTTACTAAAAACAATCTTACAAAAACAGGGTGGCATCTTATAAAATGCCAATTCTGAGATGTAGACCATTATTTGTATTTTGTGCCATGGACAAACAAATGGTTGGATGGTATGGTACCTCTGGTACCACCTCTGTTTTATAGTTTAGGCGGATTGATGAGGTTACGGACTTACGGTGATAGCATGGGACTGAGGGACAAACTTAAAATTTAAGGACAAATTTAAAATTTAAATTACATAATTTTTTTTATGAGAATTTTAATATACATTATTAAATATTTTAAAATTATAAGGGTGACTAAGCACCTTCTTACTAATAAGGAGTATGTTTGGTTGGAGTGAGAATAGGCTATTCTTGAAACAAGGCTATTCGGAATAGCTTGTTCTATATTTGGTTGGGGTTGAATAGCTAGAATAGGAAAATCAACTCTTTTGTCTTATTAGAATAGTCTATTTTTACAAAAAGTTAGATTTGGCTATTCTAATAAGACAAACTATCTTGCACGGATACAGGTACAGGTATCGTATCGGATACGACGATACGGTAATTTTTAAAAATCAAGGATACGATACGTTTATTATATATTATTTTTTTATTATTTTAATTATATTTATATGAATTAAATTGAGCAAAACAATACTATAGCGAAATATATATTAAATATAATAAGTACTCTATTATAACAACAACATTACAGTGGTATAGTGGCAGGAGGCTATAGTTGTTATGCCTAACTTCCCAAGTTCGAATCACGGTAGCAGCAAAAAAAAGTTGATTTTGGCGCGGTGCACAGTGGACCGCGCGGTGCGGTGCGCGGTATCCAGAGGCGGTGCGGTGCGTGGTATCCAGAGGCTTATCTAGGCGTATCGGCGATCGTATCGGTCGAGTAAGGATACGCCATCTGACGTATCAGATACGTACCTGTGCTGTATCGGGCGCATATCGGTATCCGATACGTGTCCGATACCGATACGGCGTCTAAACTGGCGTATCCATGCAACATAGAAGACAAATGACAAAAGAGCTATTCTAGCTATTCTTGTTTTGCAACCAAACATATTCTAGATGCATATTCTGACTAATCTTTAGATCCGTCCTTAATACGCAAGTTAGATAGTTCTAAATTATCTCATAAAATATCAAATGTGTGCTTGTAGTCTAGATATTAAAAATTCACTTAATAATTGTGAGAATTTTTCTAGTTCCACTCATGCGTGTATCAACGATCTGCTGTCAATTCTCGCCTCCTCTGAGCTTAAGCGCATCAAGCACACTTCACATCGTCATATTTATAGGTTCTAGTCTAAAAGACTAGGTTTAGCAACCAGACTACTAGAACAGTAGTTGCAACGCTTCCTATTGCTCAAAAGACGCACTTGATCCATTGATGATTTTTTAAATCCTTTCATATTTTTTATAGGTTTTGGTTGGAGAGGTTGTCAATGTAGATCAGTAGATGTCACTAACATAATTAATTGGTTACACAATATCTCAAATTC
The DNA here is from genome assembly GCA_028015225.1 of Carex myosuroides. Lineage (NCBI taxonomy): Eukaryota > Viridiplantae > Streptophyta > Magnoliopsida > Poales > Cyperaceae > Carex > Carex myosuroides. The sequence continues at coordinate 7,148,484 of CM051480.1, forward strand.
CTTCTTATATCTGTAGCAACAAAGCCTGTAAGTATGACTATCCGATAATTAATTACATCTCTTTCACAAATTAATGTCCTTAATTATCTTCTGCTGTTATGGTCAACAATTTAATAGACATCAATCATCATGGCCCAATTAAATGAAGAGAATCTGTAGCCCGATATCCTTCATAAATTAGGCCCCCCAAATTTTGATTGGTAAATAAGGCTGAGCAGCCAATGGAGATCAAGGTTTTTTTACTACTTTGTTCATTTGTTGTGTAATCCAGTTTTCTGCGGCTGGAACTAACTTTAAAAAGCCTAACAGGACATTTCAGTCTTTTTTCCTTGATAGTTTGAGTAAACTTCTCCCCTTCTACAGGTGCTCTATCCATCAACATGATGCACAAATTAGATGTGACTTGGAGATGGACGGCAACGGGGATGCACAAATTTGTTACTTTAATTTGACATAGTTAAATATCACTCCATCATCTTTTAATTCCCAAAGCTAATGGAGTGCTGATGTGGACAATTTTGGTAATGCATAGTACTTTAGTACATCATTCATGAGATTCTTATGATGGCTCTTCTTTCTTAGCTAGCCTTGTCCCTCTCAAAAGGCTGTTCAACGGAACTTGATTTTTGGCATCAAGCAGAAAAAGTTGCGTAACATTGAAGTGAGCTGTGTGACAGTGTGAGGGGGGGGGGGGGGGGGGGGGGGGGTGTTGTTTAACAACTTTCTCTAATCATGATTTTGGTACTCTTGCTGGCTCAGTTTGGGTGCTATGTACTTGTGAGCAATTTTTGTGGGTCATGGGTGAGTTGATGAATGTTTCACTGGTTGTATTCCATAGTGTTTGTGGAGATGGCAAAGCTAATGAAATTATGAAAGATAATGATGATGAGATGTTGCTATTATAAGTCTTACGAGTTGAGGGAGTAGCTCTTGTATAGAGCAACAAGTTTTCATGAATATATTCAGGCCCGGCCCTGGCCCAGGGTACACAGCTCACTTCAATGACTTTGGTAATTAGATGTGTTGATGTTGCAAGCTGTCCAATAAAAATAGAAGAATACTTTTTAGAATTTTTAAATGTAGAAAACACATCTGGGTTGGGTCTTTTTGGTGAATTACAAGCTGCTCTTAATTCTCTTGATTTAGATATTAATGATGTAAGGGGACAAGGATATGATAATGGTTCTAATATGAGAGGAAAACATCAAGGTGTCCAAAAAAAATTACTTGACCTAAATCTTAGAGCTTTTTATATGCCATGTGGTTGTCATTCTCTTAATTTAGTACTTTCTGATATGGCAAATTCTTGTTTGAAAGCAAAATCTTTTTTTGGAGCATGTCAGGCTTTGTATAATGTGTTTGCTAATTCAACAAAACGATGGAACATTTTACTTCATTATGTGGATGATTTAACTTTGAAGTCATTGTGTGTAACAAGATGAGAAAGTCGTATAGAAAGTGTAAAAGCAATAAAATATCAAGCTCCCAAAATAAAAAAGGCTTTAATAAAATTAGCTGAAGTTTCTGATGATCCAAAAATAAGTTGGGATGCTGAAAAATTAGTATCAAGTGAATTGTCCAATTTTGAATTTATTTTGAGTTTGGTTATTTGGCATGAAATATTGTTCAAAATAAACTTGGTGAGCAAAAACTTACAATCTGAAGATATGCATCTTGATGTAGCTATTGAAAGTCTGAAAGGGTTAGTTTCTTTTTTTGAAAAATATAGAGAAAATGGGTTTACTTCTGCTATGATTGATGCTAAAGAGATTGCTGATGAAATGGAAATTGAACCAGTGTTTCAAGTTAAACGTAGGGCTATAAGAAAGAAACATTTTGATGAAAATCCTGATACAGATAGAGAGCAACAATCTGCTCAAGAAAATTTTAGAACAGACTATTTTCTTGTTTTAGTTGATATGGCAATTTCTCAATTGAAAATCAGATTTGAACAAATTGAACTTTTTGAATCTATATTTGGTTTCTTGTTTGATGCATCACGGTTAATTTCATTAGATGATGAAGGAATGAAAAATTATTGTTTGAAACTTGAAAATGCTTTGACACATGGTGAGAATTGTGATATTGATGCACAACGTTTATTTGCAGAATTACAAATATTGCAGGTAATGCTACCAAATGAAGCGAGTCAAGATGGAAATGCATTGAACTCCATTAAAATTATGGAGTTTGTAAAAAAGATGGACATGTTTCCGAATATTTTAGTTGCTTATAGAATTTTACTAACTGTACCTATTACTGTGGCATCAGCAGAAAGAAGTTTTTCAAAATTAAAGTTGATAAAATCTTATTTACGGACAACTATGACTCAAGATAGGTTGAATGGATTAACAATATTAAGTATTGAAAAAAATATGTTGAAAAATATTGATGTTGAACATATAATTGGTGATTTTGCCTCTAAAAATGCAAGAAGGATTTCAGATGAGATGTGATTTAGATGTGTTTTTTGTGCAGGTACAACATGTGTTCAAAATTGATTTATCAAGAAGCAAGCAAGAAGCATGGTGTGGGTATGTTCATCATTATATATGTTTTATTTTGAGGGTTATTGGTTTTATGTCCCCCCTATTTTGTATGATATGACCTATTAATAAAAGAAATTATTTACATAAAATGTTCAAAATTTTCTCCCGCCCCGGGCCCCAAAATCCTCAGGACCGGCCCTGAATATATTTAGTGCATTTTCTGGATTGTATGGAAAGAAAGAAATTCTCTAATGCATAGAGAATTTCTTTCATAACACTTGTAAGAGTATGGAAAAACTTTATCTGATCTGACTCGGGAATTTCAAATAATCTCTCTGACTTAAAACTCGATATGATCTTATTAGAGTCGACTAAAATAAAAAAAAACAGACATCTCAACCCGATCCTAGACTCGATGATTTAAAATCAAACTGCCTCGATTTTGACCCAATTCAATGTGTCTAGTTACCACCTTTACTGACAACCAGACTACTAGAACAGTAGTTGCAACCCTTCCAATTGCACAAACGACGCACAGCAACCAGCCGACGAGTATTTTCCTCAAAAAAGAAAAAGCAAAAGGAATGACTCGTCAATATAATTTTTAAAATCTTTTCATGTTTTTTACAGGCCACGATTGGAGAGGTTCTCATTTTAAATGTCACTAGCCTAATTAATTGGCACCACACATATCAAATTCCTTCCTCTGTAGCAATAAAGCTTCTAATTATAATTATCTGATAATAAATTACATCTTTTTGACAAATTAGAGTCCTTTCTCCTCCTGTTATGACACAAATTAATAGACATCTATCATCACGGCCTAATAAACGAAGAGAATTGCAGCAAATGTCCTTCATTAACTAGGCCCAAATTTTGATTGGTGTAAGGCCCAACTGTCCATTCATTAATCAGGAACCAATAGACATCTATAATCAATGAGGCTTCTACCCCTTGCGTTTGCTCGAGAGCGTCCGACAAGTGTTCGACGAATTGCTTGGCGAAACACCAGACCAATTACTCCATCTCTTAAAGGAAAGGGCAAGCTTGACTATGAGAGGGAGGAGATCTATATTGTTTCTCCTTCTTTCTCGGTTCTTTCCATCTCCATTCCACCACCACTCGCTCAAGAGGGATTGCTTGCTTCTCTCATCCTCTCTCCTGTTTATACACTTATCGGAAAAACACCTGCTTCCAATGTAAGAAGTAAGATACATTGCCATTCTGAAGAAAGGGAACCTGGCGCCGGTAAAACACGCCCGGTTTCGTGTTCTAGTCTATCGGGCACGGCTCCAAAGTACCAATGCTGATGCAATATTTCAGAACAGATGTGGTACTCTTAGATTGTAGCTTGGAATTGTTTTACAACAGTGTTAAATAAACACTGATGAATTTGACATTGTAAGATACTGGTCACTTAATAGATTCAATTGTACCCACTACACTAACTCTGAACTGCTACTGAATAATTATTGTTGGTTCTTCTTATTGGCTTTGACAATTATATTTTATTACTTAAAGCCATGCCCAGTAGACTTAAAAAAAAAAAAAAACAGTGCTGCTTTACTCTGTAAAAGGTAATTTTGATGTTGCACAAAGTGACTAAATATGAAGTTTAGGTGTGTTTATCAACATATTATCTAAATTGACGTGCCTTCAAGTTATCCATTTGTATTATATGCCAATGAGTTGAAGGTATTAAAAATCTATCTGACCCACAATTTAACGTGACAAGTGTTAATTGGCCTTGGATTTATTTCACAGGTGCATGGATTGGGTTAAGTGGGCTATTTTGAAATGAAAAGGGTTTCATTTTCTGGCCCCCCTCCTGTAAACAACAAACAAACATGCAGAGTTTTGAAGGTACCCTTTCATAGTGCTGCTTTTAAGCTTCTTATACATGAAAAGTCTGCTGCATCCTTTGCTTTTCTGTTCAATGATTTTAGCAAATTCCTATTGTATTCTGCATCTTGTGTTCTATCCGGAAAGACTTCCTAATAGACCCGACCCGACCCATACCTGACCGACTGATGGCTAAATGGGTCGGGTACGGATCAGATAGCATACGGGTATGGCCCGACTTATTTGATTTTATCGTATTGAATCAATCATAGAGATTATATTCCTCAAGCTTTTGTTGTAATGCTAATATAGGTGTTCATAAAAATAATTTGGCCAACAAACTTCGTTTAAGGGAAATGTGTGCTCATGATACTACACCGGGGAAAAAATGTATGAAGCCAGATTCATTATGCTATTTGCATGATGATTCGCACAAATAGTAAAGTAGAAGGGATACTGTAGTACCTTATTTTTTTTTGAATGGTTGACATGTTGTTGCCTTGAACACAAGAGTGCATCATATTTAATAAAAGACCATTTAGACGACCTGTACAAACACTCAACAAACACAAAAAGTTTAAAAAGAAAAAAAATGAATAACAAAACATCCGCCACTGGGGCTCGAACTCCATGTGTTTGCTAAAATACTGGAAATTCAAGCAACTATTAATTATTATCCAATTATACAGGTGGGGTACGGGTAAAAAAATCTGGACCTCGAACATTTTGGTTTTTGACCCGAAACTGTTTTATAATTCTACTAATGATTTGGTTAAAAACCGGAGTGAAGTTAGTCCCACATGGTAAATCGAAATTGGAGGCACTGGACTTGGTGCTTTATAAGGCCTCAGCAGGCCCTTGGAATTTCACTGCTAGACATGAGGTGGATAATATGCTTCCCTCCTCCTATCTACAATATCAGGTAAGTTTTTAATTTAAGAGATTGAGATAAACTAGAGCATAGAAAATATATAGTGTCCCGTGTTTTGCCTCCCTCCCCCCTAATTTGGGTGGGGCCCACTGTTATGAGGCCCCCCAGTACATGATGGTGGAGAAATGGAGGGACAGAACATGAGGCACTGTGTCAGTGTCCGGTGGCATGTTGCATTTATGTATGTGTATCATACTCAAATTAGATATATGCTCAAAACATTATATTGTTACTTCGATATTTGACATAATTAAATATCACTACCGCCATCTTTTAACCCAAAAGAGCTGATGGAGTTCTGATGTGGACAATTTTGGTCATGATTTTAGTTAGTATGGAATTTTTTTGATGAAATATCAATTTTATTAATTATTAAGGCCTGATATTCGTTAGATGCACAAAAGGAACTACAAATTTGAAGGCCAAAATCACGAAGGCAATTAATCATTTTAATTCAGCAGTGTTCTTTCTCTTAGGCTCTACCATTTGAACTTTCCTTTTAGACTGGAAGGGTTTGGCTTGGAAGTGGCCAGCAATAGGAACTTATAGATACGAAGGGTAAGAACTAGAAGATGAATGAAGGGCCTTCTAGAAAGGGAGTCAGCAAAAGACGACAAAATATCTCCTTCAAGGTGCTAAGTTTTGGTACGTACTGTTGTGTACTGTCTGATATCTGACTTAAAGCAAACAAGATTTGGACCTTGCATTAAAGTATTAGGTAGCTCAAAGGTATAAATACCACAAAGAATTTGTTTATTAGATTATACATTGTATGATTTGTACTTCTTAATTAGTTGTTATTGTTTGTTAGTGTAACTGGTTTTGTTTCTGTATTTGATTAAACCAATGCTGCTTCACTTCGTGATTTTTTCTTTTTTTTCTTTACAGTCAACTATTGCCTAGTTGCTCTAACAACACGAAAGTTCATTATTGATCTCAACTGAAAGAGATGGTCATGTTGAATGAAGCTTAAATTGAGAGAATGATACAAGAGAAATTTAATTGAGCAATAATGGGTAACTGTAATATCACCTATTAAACCAGTGTTACCAAAATCTGAGCCACTTATTGTCTATACCAAGTTACCAACTAATGAACATATTTTTATTTGTCCAAATTGTCTGGTCATTAAAGGTCAAACGGGTCGACTTGGTTTGTAATGGATATTTCAGGTGTCAAGCACGCAATATTGGAACCGCCGACATTTTTTTTAATCTATTTGACACCTCTAATTTTTAAGATGATGCTGGAATCAACAAAACAGCCAGTTGCAATAAAAAGGCAGGAGATATGTACAATTGAACTTCCCATTTTGTGGTGAATTTGCATATCATTGAACCCATAAGTTCTCTTCACACTTATCTTTTTAGGAAAGTTTCACCTCGGGTGGACAAATCGGCACATTGTACATTTAATTCTGCTTAAACATCTACTCTTGTAATTATAGAAACCTCTCTCTCTCAAAAAGGAGTAACAACAGTGTATTTCCTAGCCAATCTGCCACATTAATTGAAGGAAAAAAGAATGACATTAAAACCCAAAGAATGGTTTTTGTTGGTGATTCTGCTGCCTTGGTGACTTTTCTCTTCCTTGGCTCACTTAAATTGTTATGGATTACTTTGGAACTAATCCAGTTAGAAAATTTAAGGTAGTCAAGGAAAAGGAAACTAACTAAGCCAGCAGAGCTACTGACATATGCCTTTCCTTGGCTGTATGCCTTTTCCCCTTCAAAATTTTGCAGGTCGGCTAGTAAAATTGTTTCTGCAAATTTGAGAGAGAGAGATGATCTGTTTGAAATGTCGAACTGTAGCCAATATAAAAAGAACCTCATGTAGCCAATATAGTAATCAGGTTAGGTTTTGGCTGGTTTGACTGATCTGACCAAGTTTGACATGACCTGGCTGATTAAGTTGGAGCCAGTTGTAATTTAGCGGATCATAGATCAAGGTCAATAAGGTCCCTAGGTCAGTCAGAGTAGCATCGTCTTACCATGCGCTGAGCCGCTGATCCTTTGGGATTTTGTTTGCATAAATAAAAATTTCATTTTGTACTCTTGCTTCTCTTAATTGGTTTTTTTTGAGTAAAAGTTGAAAGTGAAGTTACTCAACTATTTAATAATTTTGTTATTATAATAAATAATTTCTTTCATTTAAATTTTGAACTCACGACTTTCTACATCAGAGATCTTTATCATTAAACTAAAAGCTAGTTCTTCTCTTAATTGGTTTTGTTGGCAAATATCATTTGGATATTGTTTTGGCATGATTTAATTAATTATAATGTTAATGGTAAGGTTGAAGCCTCCTTGAATCTTTTGCACATGAATGTATGCTTCCTTGCTATCTACATTATGAGGTAACTTTTTGAAATTAAAAAATTATATCCCAATAAGGGCGTGGGCGTGCTCTAGAGAGGGGGAGAACCCTCTTCATTAAAGGGTAGGAATGGGAACGAAGAGAAACTCTGCGTGCCTACAGTCTGCCCATGATGTTCATTTGCTCCAGACGAAGATAATCCGAGAGAGAAGGGAAAGGAAGCGCAGTGCAAACTTCTGAAATTTGTACTTCAAATTGAAATGTAGGTTTCAGAATAACGAGGGGAACCGGTCCTTCCTTTTTTTTTTCCTTTTGTAGTTCTGGATTCTGATTTGTTGGATCTATTTTTTTTTTCGGAGGGTTATTCATCTGTCCACTCCGATCGGATGTACTGGAGAAAACGGATCAGATAGCATACGGGTATGACACGTCGGGTGATTAAGTTAAAACGGATCGATTTCTTTTTGGACCAACTTTTTAGCTATAGCAGATTACACTCTATGATATTTAATTCTCCACTTTTGCATTCTGCTCCTCAGTTTATTCCTTAATTATGTAAGCTTCTAGATTTTGAATGAATTATATATTTTGTTATACATATCCTTTAAAGTAAATTTTGAATTGGGTAGCATTTGATCAGGTCACAATGCTCGTCATTGTTTAGACAAACATGCTAAGTTCAATATAAATATCACTAACGTTTATGATATTATCGTCCTTCTATAGATAATAATAAAAAAATTAACCTTTTAAGTTCAGTAAAAACTTTAATATATATGGGATTGTTATATACTTTTGTGGTATATTGGGTATTAATCTGGTTCAAAGGACCTATTATTCATGTAGTAATTTAATATGCAAACCATAATTATTGATCAAGCACTCGAGATATATATAAAACAAGAACTGCAGTAACAACAGTTATACAGATACATGTGAAACCTAATTAAAGGTCATGTGCACAAAAGGAGACATAGCAAAACATACAACACAGACTAGTAATTAATTTAACTGGCTCTCCTTCCTTTATTCTCACCTTCTCCTATTTTATCTGTAGTTACTGCGCTAGTCTCTTACCAGCTTAGCGCACCCTGTTTCAATACAAAGAAAACAAGAAATTAAAGAGAATATCTTTTAAATACGCAACGATTATTATAACTAGCTAGCTAGGCAGTCTAGTATTCTATTGAAAGATAATATACTAGTGAAGTGATTTATCTTATTTTGATAGGATGAATTTCCTCGTTTTTATTATGTTATTGTTCTCCTAATGCAAATTATTATTCAATTCTGCGCAAGTCAAAATTTGTAATTTTTTTTATATATACACTTTGTTTAGCTATCTTTTAATTTCAGAATATATATGTACAACTATTAGCTAAATATATATTGAAAATTGAAGAAGTTGTTGCATGCAGGCTGCTTAGTTAAATTTGAAACCATACTAATTTAACAACTTTTTTCTGACTTGTACATACCATTTTTATAATGCGGCGAAATTATCTAGTACTTGTTACTAACCAGAAGAATCAAAGTGAAATAAAAATGAAACAAAACTCACTTGGTGCAGTCGGTGGTGGTGCCAATGACATACGGCACTGACACACCGCACTTGCCGGGGATTCCTGCAACCCTGCCGGCATTGATGCCGTTAATAGTCTTTGCAGCATTCTTCAGGCAGTTGCATGCCATCTGTCTGTCGGGTGTCGACCTGGCGATTGAGTTCAGTGTTCTGACACCGGTGCAGCACTGGTTCGAGGGGGTGGCGACCTTGTTCTCTGCGTATGGCATGCATGATGCGATGTAGCCTGTCACCTGGCCACATGAGAGGGCCGCTTCGGCTGCTGGAGCCGCCACCATGAGGACGATTGTGAGTGCTGCTAACATTGCGAGGCGGGCCATGAGGGGTTTTGAGTTGGAATTGGTTTTTAGAGTTTGAGATGAGTGGCAATAGATTTGTAGCTTGTGGTGTTTTGTGAGGAGATGAGTAGGGGTTTGAAGGGTTTAAATAGGGTTTTAGAGACATGGAGGTGGTTGGGAGTTGGAAATTACATGCAGAGGAATTAATGCATGGTAATTAAATTGAGAGTTAATTTACACCGTTGTTTCCCAGGGCACCAATATAAATATTATTATTTTTATTACAGGAGAACTGTGTATTGTGCCTGCAACTGCATACTGTGTACTGACATTCGGATTGGTTTTAAACGGTAAATGCAAAATTTTAAAATTTTCGAATTTATTTAGTATAAATTTAAATGTTAAAAAAATATTTATAAGTTATTTTAATGCGTTTATTTTTTATTATTTTTTTACAACTTGATTTTGTATTAAATTAATTAGAAACTTTTAAAATTTTACATGTACACGCACTGGCTAACCCAAAGATGGTTAGGGGTAGAAAATTGTCTACTCCTGAATTTAATTTTATTTTTATAACAAGTGACATTTTATACTGGTGTCCACCTTTGGATGAAAATGATGCCTACCCATGGATTTAAATCACAACACAGTAAAAGAAAATTATACGGAATAGAAAGTCAGTCCAGACTGATTCGCATAAAAGAAAGAAAGAAAGAAAGAAAGAAAGAAAAAGATGCGATCTGATTCGCTACTCCACTCAGAACAATGGAATCGTTGATTCGTCAGGAGAAAAAAAAAGTCGTGACTAGGGATCTAAATATGTACCATGCCGTGACTAGTCATCCAGTGACTTGGATTACGTGTCGAGCCGTGACCAAGTCTGATTTATATGTGCCGTGACCAAATTTGGAAGGATGATCATGGCATGTGAATGGTCACAATACATTAGTCACATCGTGACCGGTCACGTTTATCACGTTTGGTCACGCTTAACTATTTTTCATAATTTAGGTTAGTTTATTCAAGATTCACCATTCGATCAAGATCTAATCATCCTAATTACATATGACTCACATGACCATATGCCGTGCTGTGACCAAATATTTCACGTGACGTATCGTATCGTACCAAAATTTTGAAAAATGGTCACATCACAGGACACACGTGTCACGACACGTTACCGGCACACGTGCCGTGACGTATCCGGTTGTGCCATGACTTGTTAGATCCCTATCTACTACTCTGCTCTAATTCGTCAGGAGAAAAAAATTTGTACTCTTATCAATATTTTGTGCCTACTCCTGACTGGAATCTTGGATCCGCCCCTGTGACACGCATCACTCTTGAAGTAGATTGAGTTTAACGGTTTCAATTTGTCATTGAAACAAGTCCGATAGATTTTGAAATTAAGTTTATCAAACTCTCTTAATGAACCTAATACACGTTAGCCTCACTCACATTATCTCGCCATTACAAATCAACAGTGCTTAGGAGTTCAGATTATGATGTAATTTAAATTTTGAGTTTGTCCGTGAAAAATTCAGACCATAAATTTTGAATTTGCATGAAGTTTTAAACTGTCCGTTCTCCATTGACATATCTCGTAAATTTTCAAATAAATTAAAATTCTTATAAATAATCCGATTTTCAACAAATTTAATGAGCTTAGTTACTTTGAGATGGCATGTTTGAAATCCAAACGGATTTTTTTTTGTGAATATTAATTACTGTCCTCCTCTTCTCCAAATAAATAAATCAATCAATGAGTTACTGATACACGTATAATAAGTTGGGCCCATGCAAGATCTCCTCGAGAGGTAGATGTGGTTTTGGATCTTACCCTCCATTAAAGACAAGGTGCAAGTCGGTGTATGGATCTACTAGACTCTCACCCATTTTGGCATGTTTTTTGAACTTCAAAAAAACATTAAAAGGTTTCTGAAATAATTGAAACAGAAATGTAATTTATTGATCATATAGGGAGCTAAATAAGTGTCATCTGAAAGGCAAACTCGGATATAAATGCCACAAAAATGGATGTTATAGAGTATCACCAAATTGTGAGAGAAATGAAACATTTGTTCACTCAAATCGACCAATTAGAAGACAATTTGAGTTTGGAACTTGGAAGCATTTAATGGACATGCGCAAAATTTGTTGCTTTTCTTAATATATAGTCTAAACTATTTCGTTAGGCATGGTACTTAATTCAATAGGCATTGCACTAATAATGCAATATTATTAATTAGTACAAATATGCACATTGTTGTATCTACCAATCTTGCGGCTATTTAAACTAGTATTGAAAAATTACTTGACTTATTTATCTACCTATAGCTATCTATTAAGATATTAGTTGGAGGAATACCGACTTTAAATTAGCGCCTACTTCCGTGTTGGGAATAAAAAAGAAAAAGAAAAAGAGAAGAGACGAACACTAGGAGAAATTAAAATTGTTAATGTCTAAATTAAGAGAAAACAAATTTTTAAAAAACAAAATGGAGATATTCTTTTAATTTTCCTCATTCACCATTTTTTTACTTGTACTTAGCTATTACATAATTTTACATAATGTACACTGTCCTGTATATTTTCCCCTTAAAAAATGGCCAAAAGTTTGTAGTAATTAGATATGTAGACAACGAAGCCTTGAAGAACATGTATAATATTCTCCTACGAAGGACCTCTTCCTAAATTGAGGTATCAATGCAAGTGAGATCGAAGAAATGAAATAATATAGATTAATTTCATATAGTAAAATTTGAATAGAGAGGAATTCATGGGCTCTAGCTATTGTGTTTGTGTCAATCGTCAAAACGTGTCAGAGAACACTATGGATGCCCATAACTTGGTGAGGTCTCATCTGATCGTGGAAAAATGGCCTTAATTTTTTTTTTTAAAAGGCCGAAGTCCATTTCATTGAAGAAATTTAAATTACACCTGCAGCATGCTGTTTGTTTTACCTATTTATCACCAAAAAAATCACCCTATTACAAAACGTCTCATCTATTTGGGAAAACAAAGCAGTAAAGAAGTTCATATGCCATAGAAAAATAAGCTACTCAAACAGGCTGTGGACAAAAAAGGTAACTACAAATTGGGCTGCCAAGCCAAAGGTCTTCTACTTGGTGTCTTCATAGATCCGCAGCTAGTCCCGTATCGCCAACACAGTGGAGTTGGCCGCTTCATCCTCAACATCATCTGGATGCCAACTAGAGAGAGGGAGTACATCGGTATCAACAGGTAGCCACGACGCTATAGAGGTAGAGACTGGATGTGTGGCCCGACCTGTCCAATAATGCACAAGAGAGATGATAAGTAAAATAATTTGTCTCACCGTTTTTCTCTTACCATTGTTAAAACACATTTCATTGCGATGTTTCCACAATGTCCAGCAAACTGCACTAAACACCAACAAAAAGGCTGATCGATGATTATTAGGTAATTGATTAGCAAACTTAATAATATGTGTAAATTTCGACCATTGAATGCTAACAATTTGACAAGACCCATAAAGAACCAAATCTGTTTTGTATATGAGCAGTTCACAAATAAATGATCAATTATTTCCGGTTGTTGACAAAACTGACAAGTAGTGCCACCCTTTTTTTCTTAAGTTGTCAGTTGTTAAAATTCTATTTTTATGGGTAAGCCACATAAAATGCGAATTTTAATAGGAATATGGACCTTCCACCATAAACATTGTATTTCTAGGTTTAGTGCCTCTGAAATTGAGAAGTTTATATAAGGACCTAACCGAAAATTGGCTATTGGATTCCCATCTCCAACTTAGTTTATCCTCTAGATGAGTATACGAGATATGACTAATGATATCTAAAATCTCTAACCATTCTGTGAATTGAACAGCATCTAATGTCCTACGAAAAATAAACGCATTTTCTTGTGAATTGATAACTGTTTGTAGTAAGATGTCATTGTTGGAGCATATATTAAATAAGGAAGGATATCAAGATGCCATGGAACAATTATGATATCAAATGTCAATCCAAAAACGAACGGAAGTAGTGGAACCCGGTTAATTTGTACTTTTCGGGATCTAACATTATCAAATATTAACTAGTGTATCATGTTCGGTCGTATCTCCACAATATGAACATTTGAATGTTTGTCAAATATGTCATGCTGGTATATATAGAGTGCGTGTCCTCTGAAGTATCTCACATTTTAAATCGGATTGTCTGGAAAATCCGAACTTGACTAGAATTTTACTGGACATTAAATACGGAGCTCACAGTTTTGAAATTCGTATCAATTTTATAACAGTTAGTTTGAATTCAAAAACTAAAAATTTGAAAACTTGAGTTAATTACCTGATCAGGAGATTTAAATTCTAAAATTCTTGGGGTTACAAGTACTGTGTTGTACAGTCCTAAAATTTATAAAATTCAGATACAACACTTGTAGAAACACTACTACTTGTACAGATACAGTGTGCTTATACATGTCTACAAGTGTCTGTAAGTATTTGATCTGATTATAATCTGAGATATCAGATCATCATCGATCTATGGCTTTATTCATCAACTCTTCTCTAAGCAATCGGTTTGTCATGTTTTCTTCTCTTTTCCAATTAAAAAGTAAAAAAAATATATTAATTAAAATCGAAATATTGGACGTGTTCGTGTCTTACTTAATTAGACGTACATATACGTACTGTTTTTAATTTTTTATTTCATGTTTACACACGTTTTGAACGCATCACGTTGTATATGATCCGTGAAATATATTTACAAGTGTGTGTCATGAATTTATATGTTCTCTTTATTACCGCACCGTTTGTATTTAGTCTGATCCGTTTCACTGTTCGTTACATACTAGTATCAATTTTGATCGAATGGTCCAGGATTAAACCCAATCTTTCTATATGATATGAATTCACTTTACAATGGGGAAAAGGTCAGGAGCTCCAACCAGTAGGCCATCTAATCACGCAAGTACACCGGCGTGCTGTTGTTGTGGGGAAGAAATGATCGAGATGGAAGAGGAATTTCCTTGATCAATTGGAAAACGGCGTGTTTGCCGAAAAAATGGGGTGGTTTGGGCATTATGAACATTGAATTGCAAAATATAGCTCTTTTGTTAAGATGGTGGTGGAGATTATATAATGATACAGGGTCACTTTGGTCTTACTGGGCTAAAAGAATTCGTGCCTTGCGTGACAGCCCGGATGAGGAGTGGGTCGTTTTTTTGGTCAAAATTGCTCAATCTTGAAACACTATTTCAATGGTGCACATGTTGGAATATTCGAGATGGTAATCGAATCTCCTTTTGATTTGATAAGTGGCAAGAAACATCTTTGAGATCCTACTCACATGGACTGCCACTGCCAAGTAACAAGCGGCTGTCGTTGGCTGAAGTTTTGCTGAATATAAATAATTTTATTTCTTCTCTGCAGCTGATTCTGGTAAGTGCTGGTCAAGATGACCTACTTTGGAAATGGAGTTCAACTGGCATATACACGGAAAAAAATGCTTATGATTTTATTTTTTGGAAATAAGACACAAGACCCATTTCATATAGAAACAAAGGTAACTTACAAACTACTTATGCAAGTTCAAGCTCCAAAAAGCAACTTAAAAGCAGTATTAAAGCACATAGTCTAAAAATTAGGAATGTAAAATACTAAAGACAGAATATGGTTAGGCCACGCAGGGCACATGCAAAACATAAGGGTTAAGCCACAAAGCACACAAGACAAATGAGCAAACTCTAGTTAAATGTGTATTCTTCCTCCGAATTGTCCACCAGCTGTCCTACTATATTTGGGTCCCATTCCTAGAGAGGAACGTCATCCATAGTCCGTGGCATCCAAGCTGCTCTCTCATGAGTGTCACCCTCCTTCAGTGTACCTATCCAGTATAGAACCAAATGAACAATATTAGTAACTATCAAACAGACTGTATCAGCAGAAGAGTGATTAAAACATATATTATTTCTTAAGTTCCAAATAGTGCATGCAAAGGCACTGATCGTAATCAGAAATAATTGTTTGGTCCTATGAGGTAAGGCAAACTCAAAATTGAGAATATCTTGAAAGGAAGACCATTCAGGTAAGAAATGCTGGCAGTTCCCTAACCAAAATAAAACCTGTCTAGCTTTTGGGCACAAGAGAAACAAGTGATCCACAGTTTCATCGTCTTGGCAAAATTGACAACAGTGGTTACCCAACCATCCTTTAGAAGCTAAGTTATTTTTGGTCAAGATCTTATTCTTACTCAACAACCACATAAACACCCGGATTTTTGGTCGGACTTTCTGGTTCCACCATTCTAAAGTATGTAATTCTTGACATCCCCCAAAACTGAGAAATTGATACAAAGATTTGACAGAAAACTTCCCATTATTTTCCCATAACCATTTGATATGATCTTGAGAGTTGTCTGAGGTAAATGTATTAATAATTTGCAAAATCTCTAGCCATCATATTTGACTAATCTTGTCAGGATTCTGAAAAAGGTAACACTATGTCCTTTTGATGTAATGACTTATGACAATGAGATGTTAGGATTACTGCATAATGCATATAGAAAAGGATAATTGGTGGCCAAAGAAAAATCACCCATCCATATATCATTCCAAAATTGGACAGAATTGTGAACACCAGGTTGGTAAATGACACCCCTATCATAAAGAGAATGATGTTCATCCACAGCTATCCAAAAAGGGGAAAAAGAGGGAAGAGGGTTATCAAAAAAGTAATTCAATGAGATAGCCTGTTTCCATAGACCCTGACAACATGGATCTTTAAATTTCCATCTCTATTTACCCAATATGGTTGTATTCATCAATTCCAGGTCTAATACCCCATGCCACCTTGTTTCTTAGGCAGACAGATTTGAGCCCAATTAACAAGGGCATATTTGTGTTTGTTAAGCCCATATCTCTGCTAAGGAAATTTTCTCCTAGCTTTGTCTAACCTAAGTAGAACTGTTTTTGGGATGTGATAAATAGAAAGAGCATATAAAGGAACTGAAGACAAAATAGAGTTGAGTAAAGTGAGTCTACCCCCTAAAGATAAAATTCTACTCTTCCAACTCTGTAATTTGTGTTCAACTTTTTGCAATAAGAAATCATAATCCTTAACCCTCAGTTTGGAATTGGAGAGAGGAAGACCTAAATATTTAAAAAGGAAAGAGCCACATTTACAACAAAAAATAACAGCTAAATCCTGAGCACAATCTAAAGAGATATTCAGTGGATACAGTTTTGTTTTAGCAATATTAATTGTGATGCCAGAAAGAGCCTCAAAGCACTTCATGGTCCACCATATTCTTTCAATGTTTTGAGGATCAACTTAAGCAAATATAATTGTATCGTCACTATAGTGGCAGTTAATCACTGCCTTATGCTGATGATAAGGGGGGCCTAAGCCTTGAATCAAGTCCAATGTTCTACCTTTGTTGAACATCCTACTTAAAGTATCATCTGCTATGATGTACAAAAAAGGAGAAAGTGGATCACCCTGTCTTACACCTCTTTTGCATTTAAAATAAGGAGTAAGATGTCCATTGATGTTGATACATGATTGAGAGCTTGCTGACCAATTTTGCATCCACTGAATCTAGAGCAAACCAAAATTTCTAGCTTGCATTACTCCTAAGAGGTTAGTCCAATCAATCTTATCATAAGTTTTCTCAAAGTCTATTTTAATAACAACACCTTTGTGATTGAGACTTTGAGCACTCTTGACTAAGGACTAGATTGTCTAAAATAAATCTACCATAAATGAAGGCTGCATGAGTAGGATCAATTAGTCTATCCATGATATGGTCTAGCATAAAGGTAAGCATTTTGGATAAGATCTTAAAGCTACAATTAACAAGACTTTGTTTGAGTAAAGTGGCATCATGTTCTTTGGGAATTAAGCAAATGACAGATTTGTTAATGTGCCTCAAGTTAAGATCATTACTATACAATTTATGACACAAGAGGGTAAGTCATGTTTAACTAAGTCCCAAAAGAATTGGTAGAATTTAAAAGAGTAACCATCAGGGCCAGGTGCACTATTGGGATTAGATGTCCAGATAGCCCTTTTCAATTCTTCTTCAGTAAATGATTGTATTAAGGCCTCTTGTTCTACCATGGTTAACAATTCATTTTCATGCCATAAATTATTTTCAAAGGCAGCATATTTGACCCCTGATGTTCCCAATAACTCTTTATAATATTCACTGGCATGAAGTTGAATTTCATTAAGACTTGTAATTTCCTTATTCCCATCATGAAGCCTAGATATCCTATTCTTTTTTTAGTGAGGCTATGGTGTTATGCATAGCACGGATGGCTAGTGTACTACGGCTCAATATGGTACTTTTTAAAATTCAAACGGTCGATCCGAATCGTTCAATGTGATAACCATATGAATATGTACTTGCAAACTAAATTTTATATTTTTTTTAACTTTTTACTATTTTTTTATATAGGTAGATTTTTGATGGTCAAGAATTTTCAGAAAACACTGATTTTTCTACCTATCTAAAAAAATAGTAAAAAAATTCAAAAAAATATAAAATTTAGTTTGCAAGTACATATTCATATGGATATCACATTGAACGGTTCAGATCGACCGTTAGGATTTTAAAAAGTATCATATTGAGCCGTAGTACACTAGTCATCTGTGCTATGCATAGTACCATAGCCTCACTCTTCTTTTTTTGTCTATGTGAAGTCACTCTATGAAAAAACTTGGTATTCTTATCACCTTCCTTGAGCCATTTTTGTTTGAATCTTTGCTTCCAATGAATTTCCTCATCTAAATATATATCTTCTAGAATAGCTTTCTGTAGGTTCCACTCCTATATCTCATGTGGAGTTGAACCTCTATGTTCTTTGATGAGTTCTAAATTTTGTAGAAGTTGTAAAGCTTGTTGTTTGAACTTTTTCTTTCTCCCATAGTGATTTTTAGCCCATCCTTTGATTTTGATAGTGAGAGCTTTGAGTTTAAGTTCCCATTGTAAGGCTACATCACCATTGGGAGAAAGAGGGTTCTCAATCCACCATTTATGAACAAGATTTACAAACTCTAATTCTTCGAGCCATTCATGATCAAATTTAAAAGTATGGGAGGTTGATCTGAGATAGATGCAACTTTGATCAGTATGGGACAATGATCTGACCCAAAATGAGCTCAAAGAAGAAACAAATGTATGAGGAAACTGGTCTTCCTAAGTAGGGGAAACTAGTGTCCTGTCTAATAAAGCAAATCTTGTACCATTAGACCAAGTATATTTTCTATCCCTAAGTTTGGGTTCCAATAAAGCTTGATCCTAATTGAAAGTATTAAAAGCTCTACTAGTGTTGTAATCAAAATTTGAGCCTGATTTCTCATATCTGTAACTAATGACATTAAAATCTCCACTAACTAACCAGGAATAATCACTATAAGATCTAATGAGAGACAATTCCTCCCAAAATTCCACTTTGAGATGTCTATCAATAGGAGCATATACAATTGTAAACATCCATTTAAATTTGGAATCCTTACATTCCAACAGTAGTGTAAGGGAGTAAGTTTGTAAATGACAATCTCAAATGAAAATTTTGGAACTAGGACAGCCAATTAGAATTCCCCCAGATCTCCCCCTAGAAAGAAGCCATTTTCAAGAATCATCGTGAGAAGAGAAGGATCTAAGTATTATATCAGTAAATTGTTATTTTTTAGTTTCTTGAATAGCTACAATATCTACTTTATTATCTTTGAGCATTTCTATGAAAATTTGTCTTTTCGTAAAAGCATTCATACTATTAATATTCCAATTGAGAAAATCACATGTTCGGTTAAATCTAACAGATCATGTTTCTTCACATCATACAATTAGCTAAATATTTTACCTCACATTTTGTGTCCAAACGCAACCATAATCTCTCGACGCACACGTTGACTAATACTTTCTTTCATTGACCTTACTTGTCTTTCCCGTGTGGCGCATTCTTCTACAAGCTCAGCTCTGAGTTCGGCATTACTCTCTTAAACTTCATTCTGGCGTTTGCATTAATCTCCTGACATTCCTTAAGTTGTTCATTCACGCCTTCATCTGAATTGGTCGATTTGGCCATGTAGCCACAACCATGCAAATAGCTTGACCCATCACCGGCAACATCCTGAAAATTTTGATTTTTTTCATCAGGAAACGAGAGTTCTCCTATCGCATCCTCTCTCTCTCTCTCTAATCTTCAACTGCACATTTTTCCTAAATAATAGAAGTTGATGTATGTTTAGAAAAAATATATATATAGCATACACTTTGAAAATTGAAATAATCAAGTTTAACAAAAAATTAAAACTAGAACTTATAATTTATGTACTTACATATAATTCTTTCGATGCTGCATCTAGCCATTTGCCACCCTTGTTGTGGGTTATTAACCATAAATTTACTTCATTAGGCTCCTCCTGTGTATCTTTGTCACGTTGTCATTGAAAAATTTTAAGATCAACCACAATTAGTAGTTATTCAAGGCACACAACCAGAAGAATAAATATTTAATTAGAGAATTGAATAATAGTACATACATTTTCGTAACTCATTTGGGAGAAGGATTTGCTCCCACAACTGTGATTGAACTTTCTTTTCTCCCGATTGGCTGAATTTGTTTCACTCTTCTTCTATAATATATAAATAGGGAAAGTTAGCTTGCAAAACTACAGTAAAATTGGGAAAAAAAATTTGAACAGATTAATGTATTCCAATTAGTTAAAAGTTAACATCTTAATATTTTTCAATTAGAAATCTGAATTATATCGGTATCCGTATTCATATCTGATAATATCTGATTAATATCCGATCCGTATCAGTATACGAAAAAAAATACAGATATGGATATGGTTTTACCATTATCCAATCCGTATCCGATCAGTTTGCACCCCTAATCACAGGCAGGAAAATAAATATGTTGTTATTCCTCGAGAATAATAGGAACCTGTTATTATGGTTCCAACCGTCTAAACTTTTTCATGCGTGAATTTCAATTAAGTAAGTTTTTGCATGAATTTTAAGGAAGACCAACCGTTGTAATTGAAATAACAACAGATTTATTTATTCCGACAGGGAGAGGGAGCTTTTCTTCATTTTCTTTACATAATAAATCATATTACAGTACCATCAATATGAAATAAAGAAGAATCCCATTAAGTTGTTATAACTATTCAACAAACAACAACTATTATAAAATACATACATTACATAGCAAGAACCAAGAAGTAACAGTTTTTGTGCTCCTCTCCTTGCAGCGTATATGAGACTATTATTACTTTATTAGAGTACAACAGATCATATTAATGAAGTA
Source organism: Carex myosuroides (assembly GCA_028015225.1). Lineage (NCBI taxonomy): Eukaryota > Viridiplantae > Streptophyta > Magnoliopsida > Poales > Cyperaceae > Carex > Carex myosuroides. Next base: position 7,169,231 of record CM051480.1, read on the forward strand.
CTAATCCTTTACTTAATTTTATTGGAAAAAAATATATATATTGTATAAGTTCTTTAAATTGAGACGTGGCTAAAGAAAACTTATCTATGATCACATTTTTTGAATTAATCTTACAACGGTAAAATTCAGAGGAGGATTCTATAGTATTATGAATTCGAATAGATATGATATGATGTTTGATAATGTTTTGAATTCCAATACATATCTCTGTTCAAATCAAAGTGCAGAGTAGCTGAATAGGGGTGAAGACGTGAGAAGTGATAGGTATTAAATGTGACGCAGAATAGGTGAGTAGTAATCATTGATGCTAGAGATAACCTTTAATGGAATGATTAGGATTTGTTGATCAAGGAATATTTGAAACTTAAGAATTATTTCATTTACTAGAAGAGTCCACATGGCTCCATCATAGCATAAATTATGGAGCCATAGAAAATCAGGACACACCTCTATTTTTTTTTTAAATGAATTATTTTTTTCCTTTTGGCTCGTCTTTTCATTTTTCTATGAAAAATAAAATAACTGAAGAAGTGTTTCCACTTGTATCCAAGTATTATAACTTGATCAAACACACACATAGAACATGGATGTGACATCTTTTCAATAATTTATAACGTATATAAAAATAATAAATGTAACGTAGATAGATAGTGATGAATCTGTAAAAGATGCAACTTTTCGTAAAAACCATCTAAAAATAATTAGATGTTGAAATTCACGAAAACCCTTCTCTCCTTATCTCTCTGAGTTGTAACATCACCTGATACAACTTTTTATAACTGGCAAAACACAACTCAACTGACATGCAGCTGAAACTCAATTAAAAAGATAGGCTCAATCCTAATATTTGATGCATCCTTTAGCATTAGAACAACAGAAATTATGTGCAAGTATTAGATAAATTATAGATAAACATATGTCAGTTTTGATTTCTTGTATGATATAAATTTATCATTTTTTTTGAAAAGTAGCATACGACAAGCTGTAATTTATCAAATTTAATCATTTTTTTAAATAAACTTAAAGGCTTAACACAAAACTCTTTTTGGATTCCTAATATGTAAATAAATTGGTACTCGATAGTCGATACTATGTTAAAAGATAACTCGAAGGAAAATTGCGTTCAGCTTTATAAAATTAATAGCCATAACTAAAAGAAAATTTATATGTTAATATAAGAATTAACCGCATGAAGTGATCAATTTTTCTGGATTGGCAACAAACATTTAATACAAACTGAATAACAATAGAAAGCAAACAATTGATGAGAATCTGACCATCCGATCAAGGAAGTAATTGATGAGGATTTGAAGTCTGGGAAGACGAAAAGGCCAGCGCTTCTCCAAATTTTTATATAATTGATTCTCATTTTTTTGACCTTAATAGTTTGAAAGTCTAGCTCTGCTCCTACAGTTTTGTATTGAGAAATAGTAATTTTGTTCTTGTTATTCAATTTTTCTTTCTTTCTCAAACCTTAATTGAACTCTCAATATGAGAAACATAAGCAATAGCAGTATAGCACCCATCTTTTTGTATTAAGCAATAAAATTGATTATTAAATCTCAAGCTCTCTAAAACCAGTCAAAATGCAAAAGCGTACTCTCTGGACTGTGGAGCCCTCCTAGTAAATATAAGCCCGCATTTAACAAAATTGAAGCAATTTTTTTCTTTTTCAAGGAAACTTTGAACCCCAATAAATTTGGCATCTGTCCACCTCGAATCTTGCACAACAAGTAATTTGAAAGACCAAAAAGTAATATCTTAAGCGATTTTTTTCAAGAGGGATTGACAGGGAACTTTCATCTCTCCAAAAATATATTTTTATAATTAAACTTCTCAAAAACCGAATTGTTATTATCAACTACCGAAGGGTGAAAATTACTAAATTGTCTAGCTTACCATGAATATTTGTTGCTTCTTTCATAGTTACTTATATTTTATATTTTCTAGGGAGAAATACAGAATTTCAAAATTTTGTAGGGGTATAGATGAAATTCCCCCATCTTACATATTCCCGGTTCTTGTATTAAACCATTATTTCAAATACAAAAATTTGCACTCTCTGTCTCCCGATCCTCTGTGGTTTTTAAATTCGTAAGCTGGGTTTTACATTCTAGGGTTTTTGGAACAATTGGGATCCTATGTGGTTTTTACATTATAGGGTTTTTGGAACAATCGGGATCCTATGTTTTTAAATTCGTAAGCTGGGACATTCTAGGGTTTTTGGAACAATCGGGATCCTCTGTAGTTTTTAAATTTGTAAGCCGGGTTTTTACATTCTAGGGTTTTTGGAACAATCGGGATCCTATGTGGTTTTTAAATTCGTAAGCCGGCATTTAACATTCTAGGGTTTTTGGAACAATCGGGATCCTATGTGGTTTTTAAATTTGTAAGTCGGGTTTTTACATTCTAGGGTTTTTGGAACAATCGGGACCCTCTGTGGTTTTTAAATTCGTAAGCTGGGTTTTTACTTCTAGGGTTTTTCCAAATAGTTCTAAATATTATTTCTTAAGTTCCAAATAGTTGTCTTTCATCTTGTACTGGTTATCTTCCATATTCTATTGGTTGTCTTTCATCTTCTCCTAGTTGTCTTTCATGTTCTACTTGTTGTTTTTCATCTTCTTCTAGTTGTCTTTCATCTTATACTGGCTGTCTTTCATGTTCATCTAGCTCTCTTTCATCATCTTCTAGTTGTCTTTCATCTTCTACTAATTGTTTTTCATATTCTTCTAGTTATCATTCATCTACTATTGATTGTGTTCCATGTTCTAATAGTTGTTTTTCATGTTCTACTGTTTGCATTTCATCTTCTACTTGTTGTTATTCTCTTGTTTTTCATCTTCTAGTTGTCTTTCATCTTCTTCTAGTTATCTTTCATATACTACTAATTGTGTTCCATGTTCTAATAGTGATTTTTCATGTTCTACTGTTTACATTTCATCTTCTACTTGTTGTTATTCATCTTCTTCTTGTAGTATTTCATCTTGTACTGGTTGTAGATCATGTTCTACTAGTTCTCTTTATGTTGTACTGGTTGTCTTTCATCTTCAACTTGTTGTATTTCATATTATTCTAGTTATTTTTCATCTTCTTCTAGTAGTCTTCCAACTTTTACTTGTTGTCTTTCATGTTCCACTGGTTCTGTTTCATCTTCTTCTAGTTGTTTTTCATAATGTACTAGTTGTTTTTCAAGTTCTACTGGTTATCTTTCATCTAAAACTAGTAGTATTTCATATTCTTCTAGTTGTTTTTCATCTTCTTCTAGTACTCTTTCATCTTGTACTTTCATGTTCTATTGGTTGTCTTTCATCTAGTACTAGTTGTATTTCACGTTCTTCAAGTTATTTTTTCATATTCTTGTAGTTGTCGTTCATGCTCTACAAGATGTTTTCATCTTCTTCTAGTTGTTTTTCATTTTCTACTGATTGTCTTTCTTGTTCTATAACTTGTCTTTCATGTTCTTCTAGTTGTTTTTCATCAATAACTAGTTGTATTTTATATTATTCTAGTTGTTTTCCATCTTTTCCTAGTATTATTTCATCTTGTACTGGTTGTCTTTCATTTTCATTAACTATCTTTCATTTTCCTTTAGTTATCTTTCATCTTCTACTAATTATTTTTCATCTTCTACTCATCTTTTATCTACTACTGATTGTGTTCCTTGTTCTAATAGTTGTTTTTCATGTTTTACTGTTTGCATTTCATCTTCTACTTGTTGTTATTCTTCTTGTTTTTCATCTTTTTCTAGTAGTATTTCATCTTGTACTGGTGTCTATCATGTTCTACTAGTTCTCTTTCATGTTGAACTGGTTGTCTTTCATCTTCGACTGGTTGTATTTCATATTTCTTCTAGTTATTTTTCTCTTCATCTAGTTGTCATTCAACTTTTACTTGTTGTCTTTCATGTTTTACTGGTTTTGTTTCATCTTCTTCTAGTAGTCTTTCATCTTGTACTGGTTGTCTTTCATCTAATAATAGTTGTATTTCATGTTCTTCTAGTTATTTTTCATATTCTTCTATGTTTTTCAAGTTATTTTTCATATTCTTCTAGTCAATGTTTCATCTAATACTAGTTATTTTTAATATTCTTCTAGTTGTATTTCATGTTCTACTGGTAGTTTTTCATCAAATACTAGTTGTATTTCTTGTTCTATAGGTTGTCTTTCAAGTTCTTCTGGTTGTTTTTCATCTACAACTAGTATTTTATATTATTCTAGTTGTTTTTCATCTTCTTAAAGTATTCCTTCATCTTGTACTAGTTGTCTTTCATTTTACTCTAGTTGTCTTTCATCTTGTACTGGTTATCTTTCATATTGTACTGGTTGTCGTTCATCTTCTCCTAGTTGTCTTTCATATTCTACTTGTTATTTTTCATCATCTTCTAGTTGTATGTCATCGTCTTTCATGTTCCTCTAGCTCTCTTTCATCATCTTCTAGTTGTTTTTCATCATCTGCTGATTGTTTTTCATGTTTTTCTGGTTATTTTTCATCAACAGCTAGTTGTATTTTATATTATTCTATTTGTTTTCCATCTTCTTCTACTATTCATTCATCTTGAACTGATTGTCTTTCATTTTTCATTAGTTGTCTTTCATCTTGTACTGGTTATCTTTCATATTCTACTGGTTGTCTTTCATCTTCTCCGAGTTGTCTTTCATCTTTTTCTAGTTGTCTTTCTTATTCTATAGGTTGTATTTCTTGTTTTTCTGGTTATTTTTCATCTACAACTAGTTGTATTTTATATTATTCTAGTTGTTTTTCATCTTCTTCTAGTATTTTTTCGTCTTGTACGGGTTGTCTTTCATTTTTTGTTAGTTGTCTTTCATTTTCCTTTAGTTGTCTTTCATGTTGTACTGGTTATCTTTCGTATTCTACTAGTTGTCTTTCATCTTCTCCTAGTTGTCTTTCATGTTCTACTTGTTGTTTTTCATCTTGTTCTAGTTGTCTTTCATCTAATACTGATTGTGTTCCATGTTCCAATAGTTGTTTTTCATTTTCTACTGTTTGCATTTTGATCTTCTACTTGTTGTTATTCATCTTCTTCTTTTTGTTTTTCATATTCTTCTAGTAGTATTTCATCTTGTACTGGTTGTCTATCATGTTCTACTAGTTCTCTTTCATGTTGTATTGGTTGTCTTTCATCTTCAACCGGATGTATTTCATATTCTTCTAGTTGTCTTTCAACTTTTACTTGTTGTCTTTCATGTTCTACTGGTTCTGTTTCATCTTCTTCTAATTGTCTTTCATCATGTACTGGTTGTCTTTTATGTTCTACTGGTTGTCTTTCATCTACAACTAGTTGTATTTCATATTGTTATAGTTGTTTATCCACTTCTTCTAGTAGTCTTTCATCTTGTACTGGTTGTCTTCATATACTAGTTGTATTTCATGTTCTTTTAGTTAATTTTCATATTCTTCTAGTTGTCGTTAATGTTCTATTAGATGTTTTTCATGTTCATGTAGTTGTCTTTCAACTTCTACTGACTGTCTTTCTTGTTCTATAGGTTGTCTTTCATCTACAGCTAGTTGTATTTAATATTATTCTAGTTGTTTTTCATCTTCTTCTAATATTATTTCATCTTGTACTGGTTGTCTTTCATTTTCCTCTAGTTGTCTTTCATCTTGTACTGGTTATCTTTTATATTCTACTAGTTGTCTTTCATCTTCTCCTAGTTGTCTTTCATGTTCAACTTGTTGTTTTTCATCTTCTGCTAGTTGTCTTTTATCTTGTACTGGTTGTCTTTTATTTTCCTCTAGTTGTCTTTCATCTTGTACTGGTTATCATTCATATTCTACTAGTTGTATTTCATCTCTCCTAGTTGTCTTTCATGTTCTACTTGTTGTTTTTCATCTTCTTCAAGTTGTCTTTTATCTTGTACTAGTTGTCTTTCATGGTCATCATCTTCTAGTTGTCTTTCATCTTCTACTAATTGTTTTTCATCTTCTTCTAGTTATCTTTCATTTACTACTGATTGTGTTCCATGTTCTAATAGTTGTTTTTCATGTTCTACTGTTTGCATTTCATCTTCTACTTGTTGTTATTCATCTTCATCTTCTTGTTTTTCATCTTATTCTAATAGTATTTCATCTTGTACTAGTTGTCTATCATATTCTAGTAGTTCCCTTTCATGTTGTACGGTTTGTTTTTCATCTTCAACTGGTTGTATTTCGTATTCTTCGAGTTATTTTTCATTTTTTTCATCTTATTTTTCAATAAGTAGTCGTTCAACTTTTACTTGTTGTCTTTCATGTTCTACTGGTTCTGTTTCATCTTCTTCTAATTGTTTTACATAATGTACTGGTTGTCTTTCATGTTCTACTGGTTGTCATTCATCTTCAACTAGTTGTATTTCATATTCTTTTAGTTGTTTTTCATCATCTTCTAGTAGTCTTTCATCTTGTATTGGTTGTCTTTCATGTTGTACTGGTTGTTTTTCATCTAGTACTAGTTTTATTTAATTTTCTTCTAGTTATTTTTCATATTCTTCTAGTTGTCGTTCATGTACTACTAGATGTTTTCATCTTCTTCTAGTTGTTTTTCATTTTCTACTGATTGTCTTTCTTGTTCTATGGGTTGTCTTTCGGGTTCTTCTGGTTGTTTTTCATCTCCAACTAGTTGTATTTCATATTATTCTGGTTGTTTTTCATCTTCTTCTAATATTTTTTCATCTTGTACTTGTTGTCTTTCATTTTCCTTTAGTTGTCTTTCATCTTGTACTAGTTATTTTTCATATTCTACTGGTTGTCTTTCATCATCTCCTAGTTGTTTTTCATGTTCTACTTGTTGTTTTTCATCTTCTTCTAGTTGTCTTTCATCTTGTACTGGTTGTCTTTCATCATCTTCTAGATGTCTTTCATCTTCTACTACTTATTTTTCATCTTCTTCTAGTTATCTTTCATCCACTACTGATTATGTTACATGTTCTAATAGTTGTTTTTCATGTTCTACTGTTTGCATTTCATCTTCTACTTGTTCTCATTCATCTTCTTCTTCTTCTTCTTCTTCTTCTTGTTTTTCATCTTCTTCTAGTAGTATTTCATCTTATACTTGTTGCCTATCATGTTTTACTACTTCTCTTTCATGTTGTACTGGTTGTCTTTCATCTTCAGCTGGTTGTATTTCATATTCTTCTAGTTATTTGTCATCTTCTTCTAGTAGTCTTTCAAATTTTACTTGTTATCTTTCATGTTCTACTGATTCTGTTTCATCTTCTTCTAGTTGTCTTTCATCATGTACTGGTTGTATTTCATCTACAACTAGTTTTATTCTTCTAATTGTTTTTCATCTTCTTCTAATAGTTTTTCATCTTGTACTGGTTGTCTTTCATCTAGTACTAGTTGTATTTCATGTTCTTCTAGTTATTTTCCATATTATTCTAGTTGTCGTTCATGTTATACTAGATATTTTTAATCTTCTTCTAGTTGTCTTTCATCTTCCTCTGATTGTCTTTATTATTTTATTGGTTGTCTTTCGTATTTTCTGGTTGTCTTTCGTGTTCTTCTGGTTGTTTTTCATCTACAACTAGTTGTATTTTATATTAATCTAGTTGTTTTTCATCTTCTTCAAGTATTATTTCGTCTTGTACTGGTTGTCTTTCATTTTCCTCTAGTTGTCTTTCATCTAGTACTGGTTATCTTTCATATTCAACTGGCTGTCTTTCATATTCTCCTAGTTGTCTTTCATGTTTTACTTGTTGTTTTCCATCTTCTTGTAGTCGTCTTTCATCTTGTATTAGTTGTCTTTCATGTTCTTCTAACTCTCTTTCATCATCTTCTAGTTGTCTTTCATTTTCTACTTATTGTTTTTCATCTTTTTCTACTTATCTTTCATCTACTACTGATCGTGTTCCATGTTCTAATAGTTGTTTTTCATGTTTTACTGTTTGCATTTCATCTTCTTCTTCTTGTTTTTCATCTACTTCTAGTAGTATTTCATCTTGTCCTGGTTGTCTATCATGTTCTACTAGTTCTCTTTCATGTTATACTGGTTGTCTTTCATATTCAACTGGTTGTATTTCATATTCTTCGAGTTATTTGTCATCTTCTTCTAGTAGTCTGTCAACTTTTACTTGTTGTCTTTCAAGTTCTACTAGTTATGTTTCATCTTCTTCTAGTATTATTTCATCTTGTACTGGTTGTCTCAACAACTAGTTGTATGTCATTTCTTCTAGTTGTTTTTCATCTTCTTCTAGTAGTCTGTTATCTTGTACTGGTTGTCTTTCATGTTCTATTGGTTGTCTTTCATCTAGTACAAGTTGTATTTCATATTATACTAGTTATTTTTCATATTCTTCTAGTTGGCGTCGATGTTCTACTACAGTATTTTTTCATCTTCTTCTAGTTGTCTTTTTCTACTGATTGTCTTTCTCGTTCTATAGGTTGTCTTTCATATTCTTCTGGTTGTTTTTCATCTACAACTAGTTGTACTTTATATTATCCTAGTTGTTTTTTATCTTCTTCTAGTATTCTTTCATCTTGTACTGGTTATCTTTCATCTTGTACTGGTTGTCTTTCATGTTCTACTTGTTGTTTCTCACCTTCCTCTAGTTGTTTCTCACATTCTTCTAGTTGTTTGTCATCTTGTAATTGTAGTCTTCCATGTTCATCTAGGTCTCTTTCATCATCTTCTAATTGTCTATCATCTTCTACTAATTGTTAATCAGCTTTTTCTAGTTATCTTTCATCTACTACTGATTGTGTTCCATGTTCTAATAATTGTTTTTCATGTTCTACTATTTACATTTCATCTTCTACTTGTTGTTGTTGTTGTTGTTCTTCTTCTTCTTCTTCTTCTTCTTCTTCTTCTTCTTCTTCTTCTTCTTCTTCTTCTTCTTCTTCTTCTTCTTCTTTTTGTTTTTCATGTTCTACTATTTGCATTTCATCTTATATTGGTTGTCTATCATGTTCTACTAGTTCTCTTTTATGTTGTACTGGTTGTCTTTCATCTTCAACTGGTTGTATTTCGTATTCTTCTAGTTATTTTTCATCTTCTTCTAGTTATTTTTCATCTTCAACTGGTTGTATTTTCAGCTTTTACTTGTTCTCTTTCTTGTTCTACTAGTTCTGTTTCATCTTCTTCTAGTTGTTTTTCATCATGTACTGGTTGTCTTTCATGTTTTACTGGTTGTCTTTCATCTTGTACTGGTTATCTTCTACTAATTGTTTCTCATCTTCTTCTAGTTATCTTTCATCTACTACTGATTGTGTTCCATGTTCTAATAGTAGTTTTTCATGTTCTATTGTTAGCATTTCATCTTCTACTTGTTATTTATCTTCTTCTTGTTGTTTTTCAATCTTCTAGTAGTATTTTAATATTTTACTGGTTGGCTATCATGTTCTACTAGTTCTCTTTCATGTTTTACTAGTTGTCTTTTATCTTCAACTGGATGTATTTCATATTCTTCTAGTTATTTTTCTCTTCTTCTAGTTGTCTTTCAACTTTTACTTGTTGTCTTTCATGTTCTACTGATTCTGTTTCATCTTCTTCTAGTTGTCTTTCATCATGTACTGGTTGCATTTCATCTACAACTAGTTGTATTTCATATTCTTCTAATTATTTTTCATCTTCTTCTAATAGTTTTTCATCTTGTACAGGTTGTCTTTCATGTTCTACTGGTTGTCTTTCATCTTGTACTAGTTGTATTTCATGTTTTTCTAGCTATTTTTCATATTCTTCTAATTGTCGTTCATGTTCTACTAGATGTTTTTAATCTTCTTCTTGTTGTCTTTCATCTTCTTCTGATTGTCTTTATTGTTTTATTGATTGTCTTTCGTGTTCTTCTGGTTGTTTTTCATCTACAACTAGTTGTATTTTATATTACTCTAGTTGTTTTTCATCTTGTTCTAATATTCTTTCATCTTGTACTGGTTGTCTTTCATCTTCTACTAGTTGTGTTTCATCTTCTGGTAGTTGCTTTTCATGTTCTAATTGTTGTCTTTCATCTTCTACGTGTTGTTTTTCATCTTCTACTTGTTGTTTTTCATCTTCTTCTTGTTGTCTTTCATCTACTTTTAGTTGTCTTTCCTCTTGTACTGATTGTCTTTCATCTATTACTGGTTGCATTTGATCTTCTTCTTTTTATCTTTTATCTTCTACTAGTTGTATTTTATGTCATCTAGTTGTCTTGAATATTCTTCTAGTTGTGTGTCATTTACTACTTGTTGTCTTTCATCTACTACTAGTTGTCTTTAATGCTCTATTGGTTGTCTTTGATATTCAATTGGTTGTGTTTCATCTTCTTCTAGTTGTCTTTCATGTTATACTGGTTGTGTTTTGTTTTCTTCTAGTTATTTTTTATCTTGTACTGGTTGTCTTTCATGTTCTACAGGTCGTCTTTTAATCTTCTTCTAGTTGTCTTTCTTGTTCTACTAGTTGTTTTGCATGTTTTACTGGTTATCTTTCATCAACTATTTGCATTTCATCTTCTTCTAGTTGTATGTCATCTTCTACTAGTTCTTTTTCATCATTTTCTCATGTTTTTATAGTTGTTTTTCATCTTCTACTAGTTGTTTTCTTCTTATCTAGTTGTCTTTCATCTACTACTAGTTGTCTTTCTTGTTTATAGGTTATCTTTCATCTACTACTCGTTATATTTCATCTTCTTTTAGTTGTCTTTAATCTTGTAATGGTTGTCTTTCATATTGTACTGGTTGTATTTCATCTTCTTTTAGTTGTATTTAATCTTCTACTAGTTTTATTTCATCTTGTACAGGTTTCTTTCATGTTATACAGTTTGTCTTTTAATTTTCTTTTAATTGTCTTTCATCTACTACTAGTTGTCTTTCATGATCGACTAGTAGTTTTTTATATTCTTCTGGTTGTCATTCATCTTCTACTGGTTATCTTTTGTGTTCTCCTATTTGTCTTTCATCAAGTACTAGTTGCATTTTATCTTCTTCTAGTTGTCTGTCTTCTACTAGTTGTTTTTTTTTCTTCGTGTTCTTCTATTTGTCTTTCATCAACTACTAGTTGCATTTCATCTTCTTCTAGTTGTCTTTCATGTTCTTCTAATTGTCTTTCCATCTTCCACAAGTTGTCTTTCATCTACTACTAGTTGTTTCTCCTGTTATATATGCTGTCTTTTATCTACAACTGGTTATCTTTCATCTACCACTAGTTGTCTTTCATACTCTTCTAATTGACTTTCATGTTCTTCTAGTTGTCTTTCATCTTCTTCTAGTTGTAATCTTGTACTAGTTCTTTTTTATCTTTTTCTAGTGTTCTTTCATATTATTCAGTTATCTTTCATGTTATTCTAGTTGTCTTACATCTTCTACTAGTTTTTTTCATGTTCTACTGGTTGTCTTTCATCTTCTACTAACTGGTTTTCATATTTTTCTTATTGTCTTTTCATTTTTTGCTAGATACCTTTCGTCTTGTAATGATTGTCATTCATCTTGTAGTAGTTGTCTTTTATGTTATACTGGTTGTTTTTTCTGTTCTACTGGTTGTCTTTCATCTACTACTGGTTACATTTCATCTTCTTTTAGTTGTATTCGATATTCCACTAGTTCTTGCTATTCTTCTTCTAGCTGTCTTCATGTTCTTCTAGTTATCTTTCATCTTGTACTGGTTGTCTTTCTTGCTCTACGAGTTATCTTTCATCTTCTTATAGTTGTCTTTCATGTTCTACTGGTTGTTTTTCATTTTCTTCTAGTTTTCTTTCATCTTTTACTGGTTGTTTTTCATGTTCTACAGTTTGTCTTTTAATCTTCTTCTAGTTGTCTTTCATGATCTAGTTGTTTTTTATGTTCTTCTAGTTGTTTTTCATCTTCTACCAGTTATTTTTCATATTCTACTGGTTGTCTTTCACCTACTACTAGTTGCATTTCATCTTTTTTCTAGTTGTCTTTCATGTTCTTTTAGTTGTCTTCATTTTCTACTAGTTGTTTTCTTCTTCCACAAGTTGTCTTTCATCTACTAATAGTTGTTTTTCCAGTTCTATTTGTTGTTTTTTTCATCTACAACTGGTTATCGTTCATCTACCACATGTTGTCTTTCATATTCTTCTAGTTATTTTTCATGTTCTACTAATTGTCTTTCATGTCTTCAAGTTGTCTTTAATGTTCTTCTAATTATATTTAATCTTCTACTAGTTCTTTTTGATATTTTTCTAGTGCTCTTTCATATTCTTGAAGTTGTCTATCATGTTACTCTAATTGTCTCTCATATTCTTCAAGTTGTCTTTCATCTTCTTCTAGTTGTATTTAATTTCTAATAGTTCTTTTTGATATTTTTCTTGTTCTCTTTCACATTCTTGAAGTTGTCTTTCATTTTGTACTAGTTTTTTTCATGTTCTACTAGTTGTATCTTCTACTAGTTGGTTTTCATCTTCGTCTTGTTGTCTTTCATTTTCTGCTAGTTGTCTTTCATCTTGTAATGGTTGTCTTTCATATTCTACTGGTTGTTTTCATCTTCTGTAGTTGTTTTTTATCTTTCCATAGTTGTGTTTCATATTTTAGTAGTTGTTTTTCATGTTCTACTAGTTGTCTTTTATTTTTTACTAGTTGTTTTTTATCTTTTTCTTTTTGTCTTTCATCTTCTTTTAGTTGTCTTTCATCTTGTAATGGTTGTCTTTCATATTCTACTAGTTGTCTTTCATCTTTTTTAATTGTCTTTCATCTTCTTCTAGTTGTGTTTCATCTTCTAATAGTTTTTTTATCTTATTATAGTTGTCTTTCATCTTCTACTAGTTGTCTTTCATGTTCTTCTAGCTATCTTTCAACTTCTTCTAGTTGTTTTTCATCTTTTTCTTGTTGTCTTTCATCTACTACAAATTGCATGTTCCATAGGTTATCTTTCTTGTTCTACTGGTTTTCTTTCATCTACATCTAGTTGTATTTCATATTCTTCTAATTATTTTTCACCTTCTATTGGTTGTCTTTCTTCTTTTTCTAGTTGTCTTTCATCTTTTTCTAGTTATTTTACGTCTTGTACTTGTTGTCTTTCATGTTCTACTGGTTGTCTTTCATGTTTAACCGATTGTCTTTCATCTTCTACTAGTGTTTTATCTTCTAATAGTTGTGTTTCATCTTCTACTAGATGTTTTTCATGTTCTACTGGTTGTCTTTCATCTTCTATTAGTTGTCTTTCATCTACTACAAGTTATCTTTCATCTTGTACTGGTTGTTTTTAATGTTGTTCTAGTTGTCTTTCATCTTCTTCTAGTTGCATTTCTTCTTCTTCTAGTTGTCTTTAATCTTCTTCTAATTGTCTTTCATCTATTACTAAGTGTCTTTGATGTTATATTGGTTGTCATTTATATTCTACTAGTTGTCTTTTATCTACTACAGGTTGTATTTCCTCTTCTTCTAGTTATATTTCATCTTCTACTAGTTGTTTTCCACCTTCTTATAGTTGTATTTCATATTGTTCTAGTTGTTTTTCATCTTTTTTCTAGCAGTCTTTCATTTTCAATTAGTTGTTTTTCAGCATACTCTAGTTGTCTTTTATCTTGTCTTGGTTGTTTTTCATGTTTTTCTAGTTGTCTTTCATCTTTTACAAGTTGTGTTTCATTTTCTAGTAGTTTTTCATGTTAAACTGGTTGTCTTTCATCTTCTACTAGTTGTTTTACATCATCTTCTAGTTGTCTTTCGTCTATTACTAGTTGTCTTTCATGTTCTACTAGTTTTTTTTCATATTCTACTGGTTGTCTTTCATCTACTACTTGTTGAGTTTCCATCTTCTTCAAGTTGTATTTTATTTTTTACAAGTTTTTTCATCTTCTTCTAGTTGTCCTTCATGTTCTTCTAGTTGTCATTCATCTTCTACTATTTGTTTTTCTTCTTCTCCTAGTTGTCTTTAATCTATTACTGATTGTCTTTCATGTTCTAGAGGTTGTCTTTCGTGTTATACTGACTGTCTTTCATCTACAACTGATTGTATTTCTTATTCTTCTAGTTATATTTTATTTTTTTCTTGTTGTATTTCATGTTGTTCTAGTTGTGTTTCATTTAATTCTAGTTGTCTTTGATCTTCTACTAGTTGTTTTTCATGATCTTCTAATTTTCTTTCATCTATTACTAGTTGGTCTTTCATGTTCTCCTAGTTGTTTTTTATTTCTACTCGTTGTATTTAATATATTAATGGTTACATTTCATCTTCTTCAAGTTATATTTTATTATTTACTAGATGTTTTTCATCTTTTTCTAGTTGTCTTTCATGTTTTTCTAGTTGTCTTCATCTATTACTGATTGTCTTTCATGTTCTATTGGTTGTCTTTAATATACAACTGGTTGTATTTTATATTTTTCTAGCTGTATTTCATCTTCTTCTAGTAATCTTTCATCAACTACTGGTTGTATTTCATGTTCTATATGTTGTCTTTCTTCTTTATGTAGTTGTATTTCGTCATCTTGTACTAGTTGTCTTGAATGTTCTACTAGTTGTCTTCGATCTTCTTCTAGTTAACTTCCATCTACTACTGGTTGTATTTTATCTTCTTCTAGTTGTCTTTCATCTTGTACTAGTTGTCTTTCATATCTTTTGGTTGTCTTTCATGTTATTTTAGTTGTTTTTCATCTTTTTCAGATACAAGATGAAAGATAACTAAAAGAAGATAAAAAAATAATTAGTAGAAGATGAAAAACAACTAATGAAAGATGAAATACAACTAGTAGATGAAAGACAACCAGTACAACATGAAAGATAATAGAAGAAGATGAAAGACAACTAGAAAATCATGACAAACAACTAGAAATGACAGACAACCAGTACAAGATGAAAGACAACTACAATAAGATGAAAAACAACTAGTAGACGATGAAAGACAACTAGAAAAAAATGAAAGACAACCAGTAAAATATGAAAAACAACCAATAAGATGAAAGACAACTAGTAGAAGATGAAAGACAACCCGTAGAACATAAAAGACAACCAGTACAAGATGAAGAACAACAAAAAGAAGATGAAAAACAACTAGAAGATGATAAAACACAACTTGAAGAAGATGAAAGACAACTAATAGAACATGAAAGACAACAAATGCAAGATGAAGACAACTAAAAGATGATGAAATACAACTAGATAAATATGAAAAATAACCAGTAGTAGATGAAAGATAATCAGTAGAACATGAAAGACAACTAGAAGAAGACAAAAAACAACAAGAAAAATATGAAAGATAACTAGAAGAAGATGAAAGACAACTAGAAATAGAAGAAGAAGAAAAACAACCAGTAGAAGATGAAAAATAACCAGTACAAGATGAAAGAAAACTAGTACAAGATGAAGACAATAGAAGAACATGAAAGGCAAATAGAAGAACATGAAATGCATCTAGAAGAACAAAGACAACAAGTCAAAGATGAAAGACAACTAAAATAAGATGAAAAACAACTAGTAGAAGATTAAAGACAACTAGAAGAAGATGAAAGACAACCAGTAGGCCATGAAAGACAACCAATACAATATGAAATACAACTACAAGAAGATGAAAGACAACTAGTAGAAGATGAAAGACAACCAGTAGAACATGAAGTACAACCAATACAAGATGAAAGACAACTAAAAGAGGATAAAAGACAACTAGAAGAGGATGAAAGACAACTAGAAGAATATGAAAGACAACTAGTAGAAGATGAAAGACAAACGGTAGAACATGAAAGATAACCAATACAAGATGAAAGACAACTAGCAATGGATGAAAGACAACTAAAAGATGTTTAAAGACAACTTGAAGAAGATGAAAGTCAACTAGATGAACAAGAAAGACAACTACAAAAAGATGGAAAATATTAGTAGATGATGAAATACAACTAGAAGATGAAAAACAACTAGTATAACATGAAAGACAACCAGTACAAGATGAAAGACAACTAGTACAAGATGAAAGACAACAAGTACAAGATGAAAGACAATTAGAAGAAGCAAACAAATAACTAGTAGAAAACGAAAGACAACAAGAAGAATTTGAAAAACAACTAGTAAAAAATGTAAGACAATAAGAAGAAGTTGAAAGACAATAAGAAGAAGATGAAAGACAATACGATACGGGTAGGATAGAAGCATTTTTATACTCATACCCACTAAGGATTGATCTTAACCATACCCTACCCTTACCCATTAAGAATTGACCTTACCCTACCCTACTTGTACCCGTTAAAATTATCGGGTAACAAAACGATAGCGGGTGAATAATGAATAATACTAATATAATAATTAATTTTATTATCTTTAACAAATATAACATTAAAACTCATTCATTTCTCACATATGCAATCACATTACTAATAAAAAAATGTGCAATCAATTCCACCTAAATTGTTTTTTTATAAAGCAAGAGAATTTAAAAACACGAATATCTCGTCGGACAAATTCAATAATTTAACTAATAACAAAATATGCTAATAAAAGTAATATGTTTAACATTTTTCTCATAGCAAAAAACATACACTGAATAACAAAAATACATCACTAATTATTGCTCAAACATTATCATATAATTTTATTTTATATAATTATCCTACAAGGTAACGGGTACGAAATAGCCTTTACCCGTACCCTTACCCGTTTAGCTAACAAAAAATTACCCATATCCATACCCGATAAGCTAACGAAAAAAAACCTTATCCATACCCACCTTATTGAATAGGTACAGGTAGGGTAAACGGTTAAAAGGGTATCATTGACACCCCTACGGAGGTGAGGGTACAGGAGGGGAAAGAGATTAATCTTGTATAATTGAAATCAATAGAATCGATTTTCCTTCCAATTTGAAATGTAACGGATGAAAAGAAATTTTGATGTAAATATTATGAAAAAAGACACAAATATATGCCCAACTCTATATATCTTACTATATAATTCTCATCTAACTTTCTTCGCCACAAACCTAAACAGCAGCCACCACGTACTTTATTGAATATGTTCCATTAATCAAAGTTGGATATGTTGTTTTATCAGAGCACTTGATTCTTTAAGTTCCAAAATAAAAGCACTTGATTCTTGAATGGTTGAAATTATGAGGGATTTGCCCCTCTTGGGTTTAATAGAAAATATAGGGCCCCCTAGTTATGCTCAAAGAAGGGCCATTGATTTATGCCGCAAAACCAGTTCAGTTGTTGTTCTGTCTCATATAGTTGGGGAAAAAGTTGAAGAAGGCAGATTGCAGAGCAACTTGTTGACTTATTAATCAAAGATGTAACTTAAGGGCGAGGGAATATTGCAATTGTTGCAATTTAAGGGATGGGAAGGATTGGAAAGAGCACTCTAGGAAAAAGGGTTTACAATGATTCGAGAATTCAAGAGGATTTTGAGCGTCTTATTTGGGATTTTTTTTCGAAAGAAATCAAGCCAGTAGATTTTCTGAAAAATATGATAGGGAGTTTGGAGGTGATTGTGGAATTGTGGTGTGGAAGAGGAAATATCAGAATTAATGGCAGGGTTGTCGAGATGGCAGGGTTGCTATGCAGATGAGAGCAATTCATACTCACAAGGTCAACAGGTTATCAGATGAGGATGACTGGTCCTTGCTCATTTAACAGGTTAGCCTAATCACTTTAAAATTTACTAGGATATATCCTTGGTTCAAAAGAAAAGAATTCCACAAATGGTCCACAGTTTCATTTAGTTGCATGTTTGATATATTCCAATGATCCAAAACTTACCATATTATTTCCTAAAGTACCTAAACTATTTGGTAATTTTTTTCTATTTCCACAAGCATCTCATCGCTTACCCAAAACTTCTCCCCTCTATTACTTCAAAAGTACCAGTGGACTCAAAACTTCATAAAATATTCTCACGAGCGTCATCTGTCTAAAACTAATTACAAAATAAAGAGAACAAAAGAAATAAAAAGTAAAGAAAAAGAACTAGATATCTTCTTTGATTGAATTTGTCCCTAATTTATGTAGAGGTACTTTTGGTTTAGTAATGTTAGAATATCGCCCACTTCTTTATAAAAGATATTACAATGTTCTCGAGTTCCGATTTCTTGGAAATTAAAAATGAAGGAAAACTAAAATTTGATTCTATAGGAGTTTCGATTTTTTTGTTGATTCATTACTACATAATTGTGGTGTTTTATTCGGTAAAATCCGGATGTATTAACGGATTCTCTACTGATAGAGACTAACACGATACAAAAACCAAGAATACTTCTAGCGGTTTCATATCGATAGTAGATTAATCATATTCTATTAGTATAAAACATATTACCGATAAAAGAATTACACTTTTTCCATCGGTAGTACATTATGTATCCATAGAAGGAATGTGATTCTCCTATTAGTACTGTATTATTTACTTATACAAAATGATTTTTTTTTTTGGAAATTTCATTTTTCAAATTAATTATGTTGCAATTCTCCTGCTTCCAATCTCAAAATTGCATTGGAGGACACCAAAACGGACAGATATCCTCCCAGGCATAGTAACATGGTTCGCGAATTATTCTTATTCGCGAATAATTCGGATTTCAGCATCTAACAAATCAATCAGCGTATAAAACGTTAATTCGTGAATTTGACGAATTCCACGTATAAAACGCGTTTTGTTCGGTAAATTCGTCTCCCGTCAGAAGCTTTAATTCTCCGAAGGGGCAAGCCACACAAGCCATTTGGCTTCTCATCTTCCGAAGGGGCAAGCCATATAAGCCAAAGGATAAGGCTGCAGCACTTTTGAGTACTTTAAGGTAAGAAAAAAATAATAAACTAAGATATATTTTGAGTCAGCCGACTGGATAGTCAAAGGCAAAAGTTAACAATCAAATTTGCATGAATATCCTTTCTTTTTTAAGATTTTACACATAAATAGTTTTTTTGTATTATTTGACATTTTCAAACAGAAAATTTTAAAAATTATTAAAAAAATTCTGAATCATTTCCGAATTATACCCGAATCACGAATTTTTGACTTCGCCGAACCAAACCCGAACTTTTGATTTGTCACTATGCTCCCAGGTACCTGACTCAAGCAAATTGCAACGGCCGGCCCAGAATAATTTTATCTAGGCCAAATTCAATCCGGTGCCTATTGAAACTGTAGGGGGCTGTTTTGAGATTCGTGTCATGTTAAATGGGCCGTCCGATCGTAATTTGCTTGAGTCAGGTTAACCTGAGCTGATGTGAATTCCACCAAAACAGCAATGGGCCCAAAAATCCCAACATACGATTCGCTGTGATGCCCATGTGCGGCAATAAATTCATGCAAAGGAGAGCTTGTAGCCGAACATACAATCCTTCATGATAATTAATCGGACAGTGAATATTATTTTGATCATAATTAAGTCTTCTTGGCATCCTAAAGAAGTAAGTATTCACACCTTGGGTCTTGCAAAAAAATCATTAATCAATTTTGCATGCATTCATATACCATATTTTATGGGAAAAAAAGTAGCCCTAATAACTTTACAATCAATATTTAGTATTCACACCTTGTGTTATCTTTAGAATATATTTAATCTGGACAACTAGCCCTACTAACTTTAGAATATCAGCATGATCAATAATTTAAGAAATATACACGTATCTGAAGGAAATTTTAACAAATTTTAAAATTAGAAATTCAAACATACATCCTAGAATTAAACTGAATTAACTTTTGTGAAAATGTTAATTGCTTCTTTCTTTCGGATTCAAAGTTTTTTTTTTTTTTCTTAAAGAGTGGCTGGTTTTTTTATTAAAGGGAAGAATGGCTGGGTTTTTCTGAAATACAAAGAGTGCTGAATTTCTTTTTTTCTAAAACAGTGGCTGGATATTTTTTATGAAACAAAAAACACTTTGGATTCTAAATTTCGGATCCATCTATGACATCGAAAAACCTCAGCACTTTTATGTATTCCTTTATTATTAATAATAATTTCTATAAATAAAAAATTCTCTCCGGCCAGCTCATGAACATGCAAAATTATTTGTCAATCTGTATGTAAAAGTCCCATTTATAAATTATATATCTACCAGCTCATTGGTGATTCTTTATAGCTTGTTAAACTTTGGATTAATTCCTATCCATTTTCTTTTTAAGTTGACACTTCTTGAAGAATTTGAAAAAAAAAAATCTACATTAGAAAGGGTTAATCGAAAGTTTTAAAGATGTGCCGACATCTACAGTAACTTCCTAATTGAGATAAGTTATAAGCAAATAGTAAAAGATAGTGACTTTCACTATATGTTTTGGTTTTATCACACCCTCAAGCTTAAACTTTTGTTCGTTCGTCCTCAAGCATTTTGGAACTTATTGAGGTGGATCTGAGGGTTCTCGTCTGATCTTCCTTCAAAAATATTCCTAGTCACCAAGTTGATGTAGGAATTTTTAATGTCGAAATTGTTCGCCTCTATCTCGGACATCTTGACGCTACTTTGATCCTTCAGATCTTATGGAAGGGTGAAGTCCCTTAGCGGCCGTGACGTGTTAGTATTTGCTCTTGCTACCGGATCTGCATTGGGAGGTTGATTTACCGTCCTAGCAAGTTGTGACGCGTTATGAGGTGGATTGGCGGTGGCTGGAGGAGGAACGCTAGAGTTACTCATGTTGATAGAACTTGAAGCTAGCTCGTCTTCAGTTGCGCCTTCCTAGGTTTGGCAAGTGATCTTTGTCTTTGGTTTAGAGCATCTACAATGGTGATTTATTTTAAATTGCTAATTTGATGTGTTAATTGCTAATATAATTGCTGAGATGTACTATAGTTTTTAAATTAACAAGTTTGTTTTAAAAATAACTATAATTAAATTAGCAACTCTAATTAAATTTATGGAATGAAGTGATTTAGAAATTAGAAATTATTTAATTACTAAATTCAGTGACATAGTTCTAATTAATTGCTAATCGTTTACTTGAATGAAGATGCTCATAGGTCTATCATAAAAGCACTCCTATAAGGACAATTATGTTGACCGTTCTAAATGGACCCATCTACCTGTGTTTTGTGCGCAATGCTGTAAAGTTGGTTTTGGGCTTTGTATAAAAACCCGTGGGTATTTGGGCTCTGTACTGAATAAATAATATTTGTCCGTGAATGACAAGAGCTGTGTTCAGCACTTTCTGAAATAGCTGTGCTCATGAAAATGGAAAATTATATCTCAGTTTGTATGTCAAAACTCAAAAGTAACTTCGAGGTATTCATTTGTACCTTGTAAAATTTGGGGTCCCATTATAAGAATTTCAAGATTTTTAAGGTTACTCTTGCAAAAAGTACTTGGGTGAATTTCGCAAACCTTGTTCCATTGCTGTTTTTACAAATTTTGTGAAAATTAGCAATTAGATGTGATAATGATGCACAAAAATGACGTTGTTGCCAACATGTAATTAGTTGTTTCACGCTTTCTCAACTTCCAAATCATAGTCATAAAAAATTGTATGTATTGTGCGTAATTAACAATTAGCCCTTTATATAAATGAAAGCTATGTGCATATCATTCCTACATCGTAATTTATAAACAAAGGTTATAGTCAAATTATTTAAAACATATATAATAAATCAATTAGATATTTGAGGACAATCAATCATAAATGAAGTTGATTACTCCTCCAGAAATTCGTATGGTTGAAAGAATTCTTCCTAATCATAACTTGTATTCTATCTATAGATCCTGTAGGCTACACATGGTCTAATCGCATTCCTCAGTCAATGATTGGCCCTGGCGCTTTTTACTTTCCCGCTCCGCGCCTTGGATTCGGCGAAACTACTCCATATGTCCACGTAAGCATGCGCCAATTATCTGGAAAATATTGTACGTTGATTTCAAACTCTTGGCTAAATGACCAGGAGCTCGAGACTCTTTTTCGAATGGCATTAAAATCCCATCTCCCCCATCAATCATTGACAAGCCCCACTTGCCCTGGTAAGCACCAGCTATCGCAATCTAGATCGGAAGAGAATAGCACGTCCTCTAACTCGCTGTGTTCGACTGATTCTACCGGAAGCTAATTAAGTAAATCATCTACTGATTTTAATTATTATAGTTTAGCATAGTGTTGTTGAAATTTGTTGATAACAAACTCATTTTGAATATAGCTTTACATTTGTTAGACATTTTATTAGTTTTTAAAATTTCTAAAGAATTGGTTTTATATACAAGATTCTCTCATTACTGGAAACTGAAAAAAAAAAAACTTAATTGCTATATATGGTGCATTAGAATATTCAGGTGGAAATGAATTCTAAAGGATACTAAGGTAATATGGTTTCTATAAGAAGTTGGGATATAAAGGAACTATCTTGTTTTGAAAGGATAGATGGATAGTATTGATTTAAATTTTCGTGGTAAATTTCATTATAAGGTTGGCTGCATTTTATAATAGTTTGGCTTAATTGGTGTTCTTCAAATCTGATTCGATCTTGATACATTTTATATTGCAATTATGTTTTCAGTTATTTATACAACAACAAAAAGAATCATGCTAATTAGCATTCAAAATACTTGATACTTTGATTTAAATGTTTATGAGCAATCAAGACACATTTCCGCATAAGGCAAGCTATATATACCACTTTGTTGTACCAAAATCCATTATTATAAATTTGTTTCATGGCTGGTACATGCCACCATCAACATGCATATATAGAGGCAAATTGTAACATCTGATGATTGTTTCATTTTTTTTTCTGTTCCATGCATATCATTCCGCTTTTTTTATTAATACCCCCAAAAAAAAAATATCAAATCTGCCCTCAATCCCAATTTTTTACTAAAAATACCCTGACCTCCCCACTGGGGGGCGGTCCACTATCCATACCGGACCGCCCCCTGTGGGGTGGTTTGGTATTTGTTTTTTTTTAGAGAATATGAATAGCAAGATACTGAAATCTAACGCTAAAAATTCGAATTTTTTTTTTGAAATATTTGTTAGATTACTTCTTTTAAGCATATTTATACTAAAATACGCTAAATTACTTGAAATTATGTTAAATTACGTTGAATTACACTAAATTACTTTAAATTATGCTAAACTCTAAACTCTAAACCCTAAACTCTTATTTTGGACAATTTCTAAAACCCTAAACCCTAAAAATTACCGTACATTAAATGATTTACAATTTTCACATAACATATTTATAAAAATTAGTGATATTTAAAAGAAACCCTAAAACCTAGTTTCCAACATTTTTATTAATAAATATACCCACGTTAGCTGGGTTTTTTGTTAGATTACTTCTTTTGATGTATGATTAGAATATTTATACTAACATATACTAAATTATTTGAAATTATGTTAAATTACGCTGAATAACACTAAATTACGTTTAATTACGCTAAATTACATTAAATTACGCAAAAATACGGTAAATTACGCTAAATTACATATAAATAGGGACGATATCTTCACTGAAAAGGCGAAAAACGACGATGAAACTTCAAACGGCCATAAACAGCGCTCGAGTGTCCGATTTTCGCAAATGACCACTTTTCGAAAAGCTTGTGAAAATACGCATGCGTTAGTGTTTGCAATGACGGATTTCAAAATTCAGAATTGCCAAAAAACAAAGGGAAGAGCCTCAAAACTTGAGTTGAAGTTTCCGATTAAGATTTTCATTTCTATTATTCAATCTAAGTAGCTCAGTAAATTAGTTACATAATGAACTTGTAGAATACCAATTTTTACTATTTTTGAAATTTTTTTACTATTTTTTATGATTCATGAAAGATGACACAAAATCGGTTTACTTTAGCATAATTTACCGTATTTAGCATACTTAGCGAAGTTATTGTAATTTGGTGTAATTTAACATAATTTAGTGTAATTCAACGTAATTTAACATAATTTCAAGTAATTTAGTATATTTTAGTATAAATATGCTAATTATACATCAAAAGAAGTAATCTAACAAATATTTAAAAAAAATCCGAATTTTTAGCGTTAGAATTCAGCATCTTGATATTCATAGTCTCTAAAAAAAATAAAAACAAATAAAAACAAACCACCCAGTGAAGGAGTGGTTAGAGTATTTTTAATAAAAATTTGAGATTGAGGACAGATTTGATATTTTGTTTTTTTTTTAGTATTAATAAAAAAGGCATCATATCATTGCATCCTATGCTGTTCCAATTATTTCACTTGTTAATGTTCGGCTAGGTGGGCTTTGTTCACTGCTTCAAATGATCAGAGATATTTTTTCGCATGATGTGGTGGGCTGTACCGTTTGGGGGCTAGCTGTGCCTTGCAATTAGAGTGGTGAACCAAGACCCTCATACCGCCTCTCATGTATAAGCCCATCCAATTAGGCTTGTTATTTTATTTTATTTTTCTAAGAAAACTAATTATTTTTTACTTCAATTGTACTGTTTGATTACAATTAAATCTTCTTTGTTCAAAGCCCTTTGGACTCCAATTCCATTGTTTTATACATGTATTTTTTTTTAAATAGAAAAATAGCAATTCAGAAATGGGAGATATGAGTAAATTTTCAAGGTTTTGAAGTTTAGAAGAGTAAATATGATATTATGAAGTTTAGAAGGGTAATATGATATTATGAAGTTTAGAAAGAGGGGAGTACATAATTTTGAATTTTTGAGGGGTATACGTGAAATTCCTCAAAAAAAAAAACCCCTACAGTGTTGCAGCCATAGGTTCCCTTCAGCCATGATGTTACCAGCTGCCAACAGTCTAGGAGACAGCTTGTTTCTGAAAATTTTCTCGTTTCTTTGACGCCGAAGTAACCAAAGCACACACATGAACCGTGATACCCATTCTCTCTTCGTACCAGTACTGGTATTGTGCTTTGAATTACCCCATGTCTACTCTTCATGATACATCAGTTTATATCCCAGCAAAGATTAAGTGAAAGATCGGAAGCTATAGAAAAAAATTTCTTACTCACACTCATACCCGATAAGCTAACAAAAACAAAAAAGACCTTGCCTATACCAACCGAATAGGGTATGGTTCGGGTAAACGGTTAAAAGGGTATCATTGACACCCCTGGTTTTTCTCGTGCTGCTATGCAAAACTAGAGGTGTCAATGATACCCTTTTAACCGTTTACCCGAACTGTACTGTATTCAGTGGGTATATATAGACAAGGTTTTTTATGAGCTTATTGGGTATGGGTATGAGTAAGAATTTTTTTTCATTAGTTTCTTAGGTAAGGATATGGGTATAAGAACTATTGTGTATCTGTTACTCTATATGATAATTAATAAATACAAATTATAAATGATAATTATTTTTTATTTATACATATTTGTAAATAATTTTATTATTATTATTAGATTGATTTATATTGCATTTTATATATTTTTTTATTTAGAAATGCATGATAAAACTAACTTATCCAACTTTTTTTATAGCTTTTAAATTAGTAATTTATGAAAAAAAACTATTTTTACAATATTTATCATTTTATTTAATTAGTAATTAACATTTTTAAAAACTAATGGGATAGAAAATTATAAATGTGATAAAAAAATTATGTTTTTCTATATTTTTTTTATATTAGATACATGATTAATTTAATATATATACGTATTTCTTATAATTTGGATTAAACTATACATGCTATCAATTTATTCGTTAATTACCGTTATTTGTTCTGTTATTTGTTCTGTTAACGGTTATTTTAATGGATAAGGATAGGGTATGGGTAAGTTAATTTTTAATGGGTAAGGATTAGGGCTGCCGAGTTGAGTCCGAGTTGAGGACAACTTGGATTCAACTCGCGAACTCATGAGCCGAGTTGAGTCCGAGTTGCTAATTCAGTTTCGAGTCAGAAACTCTAATTTGGAATCAACTCGCGAGCAACTCGAGTCGAAACGAGTCGACTCATGACTCATAATATAGTACATAGTGAGACAATCTAATTTAATTCTAACAAAAAAAATATTACATAGTTTACCAAAGTAATACACAATTAAAGACAGTACATAATGACACAATGACCAATACATAATTAAAAATTACGAAAATACTAAAATATACATAATTAAAAATTACCAAACAGATAAAGTCTAACAAAACAATACAGAGTCTAATAAATTAACATAATGAAAGAAATAGTGCATAATTTATCAAATTACCAAATATTGTGAGAAACAGGTATAAGATTTGGGAGGCAAAAATTAGGAATATATGAATTAGGGTTTGGTGTGAGTCCAACCGAGTTGATTCCGAACCGAGTTGGAGGTAACTTGGATTCGACTCATAAATCAACCGAGCCAGTTAACTCGAGTTAGTTTCAACTCGAGTTATTAGCAAGTTGAATCCGAATTGATTTCGAACTGAGTTTCGAGTCATGAGCTTTTTGTGCACCCCTAGTAAGGATAGGGTATGGATAAGACTAATTTTAAGTGAGTATGGATATGAAAATACTTCCACCAGACTCATACCGTACCCATTGACACCCCTAATTAGAACTCTGTAGAAGACATATATAACTTCTCAGCTGCTCATGAAAATGCAAAATTATTTGTTGATCTGTATGTAAAAGTCCCATTTTTAATTATATATCTACCCCTGATTGGTGATTTTTTATAGGTTGTTAAACATTAGGTTAATTCCTAACCATTTTCTTTTGTTGACACTTCTCGAAGGATTTAAAATAATAAAATAATAAATTTCGTGTGATATGGTGCACGAAAATGATCGTTGCAAATAATGATAATTAGTTGTTTCATGCTTTCTCAACCTCCTGTGATGAAGTCATATCAAAAATTGGAAGTTTCATGCGTAACTAATTAAGCACCTTCCAAATCAGTATAAATAACAACAATCATATTAAATAATGTCCATTTAAAGAACTCTCCACTACTTCAAATTATTTCTTATAATAAGGATTTGAATTATTTCTAACAAAACTAACATCCCTGCTGCATAATGAAATAGTGGAGGAGCAAAATCGTAAACATATTCAAAATGATTAATTGGAATATATATAACTAGATATCAATAAGATATTGGAGGACAAATCATGTATGGAGCTAATTATTCCTCAACTAATTCATCTGGTTAAGAGTAAATGCTTCATTTTGTGCTTTGGTGTAAGTTAATCATCAATTGTTTCAACAACAACAAAAAGTCTATATTTACAACTTAATTTTAGCACCAGTTAACCTCATAAATCATAACTTTGGACTCTATATATTTCTCTTTTCTTTAGTGAATAAAGTTTGAACCGAAATAAAATTTACCTTTTGGCATTCAAAGAAAAAAAAGAACACAAAATTCATACAATTCCTATGTATATTCCACAATTAGTTCCTTATTATTAATTAAGTTAATAAATCTGAAAAGTTCCACATCTACAAAATAAAAATTGTGTGTATCCTATCCTAGGCATTGTCCAAAGTTCTAATTCTTAGCATATTTTAAATTTTTGCTAGATCTTTTTTTTGAAAGACTTGGTAATGCTACCAAGAAAAAATTTTGCTAGATCGAATATCGATGTTGAGCGAAGGATTGCAAATGCTAAATGAACCAGATTAACTGGAAAGATTCGCACGCTGTCATTCGAATCGAATATGAAATAAGTTGATAATGCTAGGTTGAGCTTTAGGCCATTCTACGTACGTAGTGTATTTATCTTAATATATAGTGGAATTGATTTTATATGAATTTGTTTTAGAAACCGCTTTGTAATTCGTTGCATATTTATATTGAAGTTTATTCTTTAATTAATTAAAAATGAGTGCGTAATGGGAGCTTCTATACATTTTTTTAATATTATTTAGGGACTCCAACAGAAAATTGATCCAACTACTGTTGTTTCTTTTCATAATTAATGTATGCTACTGCAACTTTTTTGGGATCGTAGGGTAAACATTTTGACAGTGCAATTTTTGTTTCACACAGCGCACAAGTGACCTACGTCAATTAAAATTTGCACTATCAAAATTGATTATTATACCACATTTAAGATTCTTTATTCAAATTGATCATTTTTGCATTTTCAAAATTCAAATAGTTTATTTGAAGCGTTCAACATGTTCTCCATATTAAAATGTGCTTGGAGATCAAATTTTATATTTTTTTTAGAAACTTTTTACTATTTTTTTAGAATTTTTCAAAATAGTGTTTCAATATGGTAAAAAATAATTAAAATTTTTGAAAAATTGTTTTGAAAAATTCTTAAAAATAGTAAATTTTTTTTGCAAAAAAAGTAAAATTTGGTCTCCAGTCACATTTTCATATGGAGAACATGTTAAGCGCTTCAGATCGATTATTTAGACTTAAAAACGTAAAAATAACTTATAAATATATGACCTCATATGTTTATGTAAATAGAGTAGCTAACCTCTTTACCACACAGTATGACTAGATAAAGTAATTGCAATTCTTCATTTACTTTACAAAATAAAAAAATTAAATCGGAGGAACCGAACCCAGCAATTGGCCCAAAAAGCCCAACATTCATGTTCTGTGATGCCAATCTGTGGTATTAAATTCAGTAATTCACAGATGAGCTTAGTAAACCGTCGAATTAAACAAAACTTCCACATCCGAAATTTTTATTTATACTATTTAAAAAAAAAAACTAAATAACCACCATTTGGTGGGAATTCGAAATCTAACACGGCCGCACCGGTATTTTGCGGACCCATTTTAGCAAGGCCGCAGAATGCCGATGCGGACCCTTAAATGGGTCCGCATAATGATAGCAAGGCCGCAAAATGCCGATGCGGACCCCTTTTTTTTTTTAATCCCGTTTCAAACTTTTGAGATATCTCGCTGCACGCATCCCTAGAAACCAAAAAATTTAAGAAAACAAAAAGTTTGAGATCCGCTGCTGTGCCTCGGTAAAACAACAAAAAAGAAAAAGAAAAAAAAGGAGTTCCGCAGAATGGTTCTGCGGACCCAGTCAGGGGTCCGCAGAATGTCTGTACGGTCCCCAGCATTTGAGTCCGCGGAATACCGGTGCAGCCTGCTAGAATTCGAATTTCCACCAAACAGTGGTTATTTAGTTTTTTTTTTTAAATGGTATAAATAAAAATTTCGGCTTCCACATACATCCGAAAAAGTTTGCTTGGCATCGTAAATATTTACACCTTGCATCTTGTATTCTTGTGTGCTGCAAAGAATCATTTAATGAATATTATTGCAAATCTATTTGACGGATGAAAAAAACCTCTTGTGATATATTTTAGAATATATTTTAATTTGGAAAAATAGCCTTATTATGAATTTATAATTTCAGCATGATCAATTTTAAATATTGAGAAGTAGAAATTCAAACATATATCCTATAATAAAACTGAAATAACTTTTGTGAAAATGTTGATTGCTTCTTCATTACAAAATGTCGAGTCTTTATCTAAGATTAAAACTATAGTAGTATTTTCCAATAACAGTTTTTCAATATATGCAATATTAACATAGCATTAAGAGTCTAAGTCACCATGCCCATTTTTTAAAATCTGTACCGTCCAATCAAGTTAGAAATTATTTGTGCCAATTCGGAACGAATGGTCCAGATTTTTCTGCAGTAATTGCATTGAACCTTGTATGTATTCTTAATGAGCTATTAGCTACAGAAATTGGAATTAAGAAATTTGATGACATAGTTATATGACAACGAAGAATGTGAAATTACCTAGTCAAATGCTAATTCCATGTTTGATATGTCATATTTCTCTATGGGGAGTGGTCCGAGAGGAGGATTTCCAACACGTATCGGATCAAAATCTGTTACATGTCCGGTCTAAGCCGTTCCATCAGAGTTGAGACTCATTCGAGTGGAATTAAATATGTATTAATTTTAATTATCTCACGAATATAAAATGTTTGCACAAACCTAAACGTAAATTGGACGACTTAGATCAGACATCAGACAAATTTTGAATTGATGACAAAACCCCTAAGCCCCCCAAATCCGTATCCCACAAGTTACCTGAGAGTACAATAGAACATCCACAAGTTACTCTAAACTCCTACATCTACAATAGACACCGAATTTTTTTAATCTCAGCTGAAATTAAATCCAGACCATTCTTTTCTATTTGTACCCTCAGATGTACATGAGGACAAGTCAAAGAACAAGTGATATACCGATTCATAGAACAGTCGGTACACATAACACAAACCGGTACATAATGCATACAGTTGCTGTTGTCTCTACCTCCTCATCATCTTTGCCTTCGTCAAATTATCCCTGAAAATATCCACAATTTCTCAAGGATCCGAATCAAATCCAGAAACCAAGAATGAAACTAATGTAAAATAGAATGAACTCATAAATTTAGAAGAAATTGTAAGTATTTGATTTAACAATTTAAAATACTAGGGATGCAAATGTTGGGGGATCATAAAGGCCAAACAATTACGCCTTATCTAGAGATCAAACAATTACATCTCATCTAGGGGTCAAACACTTACACCCCGGGGAAGAAGAAACAATCCCCACCTTAAACCTAAGGACCGTCCTATGCCAAAGATACCCGAAAACATAATCTTAAGTGCGGAATTATACCTGATTTCATGCCGTTTGCCATGGAATAAGTCTTAAGCAAACCGTCTCCATGAGCGCGAGACAAATCTTTAACGGCAAGAAGTCCTTCTCGCCTTTGTGGTTGGGTTGTGGATTAGATCTTCCAAAGCAACAAGATACGCCCTTGAGAAATCCTCTCCAATTTCCTTATGGATCTCTCCTCTCAATTCTTTAATGGAGAAAGAAGGGAGAAGGCTCTCAAAATTCTGTCTAAGAATAACCTCTTTCCAGAAATATAAGTTGAGTTGGTTTTCTTGTGCCTTGGGGACCCATCCTTATATAGTATTACACATCTGGCGCCGCGAGTGCGGGTGCACTGGGTCGCACTGGGACTCAGTGCGTCCGCACTGGGTTGAGACGTGTCCAAATAACTGCTTTTCTTTTAGCCCCGGATTTTTCCTAAGTCCTGAGTGCGTCCGCACTGGGCTCGGACTTTTCTGGTTTCTCACTGAACTTCATAAAATTGGCTAAGTCCTGAGTGCGTCCGCACTGGGCCGCACTGGGGCTCACTGCGTCGGCACTGGGCTCGGACTTTTCCAGTTTCTGCACTGCAGTTCCTAAAATTTGGCTAAGTCCTGAGTGCGTCCGCACTGGGCTCGGACTTTTCCAGTTTCTGCACTGCAGTTCCCAAAAAATTGGCTAAGTACTGAGTGCGTCCGCACTGAGGCTCAGTGCGTCTGCACTCAGGGTTCTGAAAGCAGTTTTATGTATTTGCAAATCTCAAAATCAGTCCATCAATGATTTGATCTTTGTCCAAATTGTTCTACACATTTATGGACCACATCCTATTGAATACATAGATTGTCTAATGTCTTAATTCCATATCAGATCACTTTAATTGTGACAATCATATTGACAGTATACAATTCATAATTATATTACATATATGCTCAACGTTGGATATATGATCCAACAGTAAATGTATAAAGAAAATATTCGTTAGACCTTTTTGGTGACTATTTTGTTCTTCAGGGCATTTGCAATTCTCTTTTACAAGAGGCTATACGCCTATACCTATATATATCCTTTTATTCGAGTAAAGATTTTAACAGAGCAGTTTTAGCTTCATGCAGCACACAAACCATATAAAATGTTGTTTTCTATAGTTCGTGCATTATTGCATGACGTCAAAACTACTCTGTTAAAATGACCCTTTAATTTGGATATCTCAGAAAATTATATAAACTGATAATTTGTCCCCTACATGCCCAAGCCCACTTAGAAAATGAAATAAACTGAAAACAAGAGAAGCTCCCGTATGACGGTATCAGACACTTAATTTGTCTCCTTTTCTTCTACCGCTAGTCTCTTTTCGCTTTTCTCCGTTCGTCCATACCACTATTCTTGCCTTGCTTCAGCTGGTTTGTATTCTTTACCCATTTTATGTCTGTTTTTCTTCCCAGTTGTGGTTAATCGTTTACTTTTAAGTATATTTGGGTGCTCTAAAATTAAAATATACTAGACCTGAGAGCTCCACACGGTCTGTTTCATTACTGAAGCAAATTTTTACAGAAACAACCTGATAAGGAATTTAAGTTACAGCAGAAAACCTATAAATCCCAATACCCTGGTTCAACAATTCTCCGCAACTCATTCAGCCTCATTAATTAGTCTTGCAAGAAGAATTTCACCACTTGTGTGTTTGCCTCCTCACCAGGTACCAGGTCCTTTTAGAGATTAGGTTTCAGTCATACACACATGTAATACTTATGCTTGTCCTAGTCACCTACACTAGTTGATATACCTCAACCACTTTGTCTTTATTATATTTCAGTCCCTTGCTAAAACTAAAATTAACAAATTGCACCAGTTTGAGAACAGTTTTTCCAAGCCTGCACTGGTATCAGTGGCCCTTCTTCCACAACAGGAAAGACTGTACCAGAATTCAATTTTTCTGTGTTATCATGTAATAGGAATATAGGTCCTTAGGCTACCGGATTTTCACCTTAGCTTTAAGAGATTCTTTAGTACTACTTAGTCAATAATTAACGCGAGTAACAACAAATATAATTATATTTCTAGTGGTCTCGGCAAAATGCTAATTAAAACAGAATGCATTTCTTTCCTTTCAAACAGTTGAGCATAATGCACTAACTTCTAGCAGGAAAGCATGTCTGTCAACTTAGATATTCAATTGTCATAGACCTGTCTAAAGCCATTTCCTGTAGAGAATATAGCTTGTGTATATTTTAATTTGGCACAAATATATGAAATCTTATAATGAATTTATTTGTGGCTATACAAATCTTCTATTTCAAACTGTTTTTTTATGGTTCTCCTTCCTCGAGAAGATGACAAGGTTGGACAATTTTAACATCCAAATTGATTTATTGTTTGTAACCCTGTGTTGATTATGTGCTATTTCTGAATGCCGTAGTACAAAACAATAGATAAAAGAATACGATGGCGTGTGTGTCATCTCTCGCTCCCTTCTGTTCTCCTTCGATTTACCAACCCCAACCCCCATCCCAATTAACTTCTGGCCAAGGCCTCCATCTTGTCTGCTACGCGTTCCCCCGATCGAAATCTCGGCAAATTTGCCATACAATACTAATTTTTCCAGCAACACCAATGTTTGCAAACCTTTTGGGAAGTGGAGGCAGCAGAAGGAGAAGAGAAGGCGGGACCCGAAGCCAGATGCCATATCTACCCAAGAGGCGCTTCACCGGTTTGACCAGCTGATGGCTGCTCAAAACCGTGCATCCTCCCTCCGTCAATTCAATGAGCTCTTCGCCGCCTTGGTTCGTACCAAAACCTTAAACAACTGCCACAACGAATCAGGTGAGATTATTGTTTGCTTTTTTCGGACGGTTTCTCAAAGAGGGTGGCAAAACTGATGCCGTGATATTCAGTCCGGTAATCAAAGGCCTATGTTTGGATAACAGAATTGATGATGCCGCAATTATGGTGCTCGATAAAATGCCTAAGATGGAATGTGTACCCAATGTGGTCTCGTATAACATTCTTATAGATGGGCTGTCTAAGAGAGGTGAAATTGAGAAGGCCGTGAATTTTGTACATGACATGATGTCTAAAGGGCACAAGCCTGATATCGTTACCTGTAACACTCTTATAGGTGGATTATGCAAGAATGATGAAATTGAGAAAGCCCTAGATTTTCTACACGACATGATGTCTAAAGGGCACCAGCCTGACATTGTGACCTATAACACTCTTATAGATGGACTGCTTTGAAAAAAATTTGAATAATCATATCTCATGACTGCTTTGAAAAAAAAAAACATAGGGTTTCAATCTTTTTAGGTTAATTAATTTAAAATGGTGTGCGAAAACTGATTTGTTCTTTTGAAACTTGTAATAATTTCCCTTATCCACGGAGTCTCCTATTATAGATAATTCTGTTTATTTGACTAGATTTTCTTATGCAGCCGACATATAAAAAGAATTATACTATTGGACCAAATAAATAGAGAACCGGTCTTCTTCTTGAAAAGGAATCAACGGACCGGATCAAAGGGTTCTTTCCAGCTTTAAGCAATGGAGAGGATACATACGATACACTATTTTGTAAATCGTCGTGTAATTGCCAGTAAATTCATGCAGAGAAAATCCCTGGTAAAAACTGGAGGCAGACCTCGTGAGTCGAGACTTTTCAGACATGCATTCTTGTTTTTCTGTTCCATTTCCTGTATAGAACAATGTAAATCAATTTCTGAATAGCAAGTAGTACAACCCGCCACACAATTTTGGAGAAGATTTCTTGAACAAATGATCCCAAGATGCAAGGACAAGGAACCAGACAAATCCGCCTCTACGAATTCCAAACTGTTCCAGCTCTGAAATGTTTCCCGGTGGAATACTAAAATCATTTGCAAAATACTCGATTTCTAGGTTGTAAAATTCTAAAGTAGTGTAGAGGAAGAGTGAAGAAAAGTCTCGAGTTAAAACAAAAATCTTAAATCTTAATTGTTATTAGTTGACCAAAAACGCTAAACTAGGTTGACTTTTGAAATTAGGTGATATCTGCTACTTTTAATTTGATTCCTGCCACCTCTTTTGTTTTTATTTTACTAATTCTCTCTTTTCCCTTCCATCTCCAGAAATCTCCAATCAATCAATCAATACACCACCAACTCTCTCTCTCTCTCTCTCTCTCTCTCTCTCTCTAGAGAGAAACTTAACTCGCATCAGTCTGTGTCTCTCTCTATTGTCGGGGTCAATTGTACAGAGAGAGCGAACGAGAGAGATTTCAAAGCCACCAAGTAAGAAGTAACCTTCTCTTCCTCTTTCTACCTGTGTACCACACGCTGGCGTACGACAGAGGTTTTCTCAGATTCAGATCGCCTTTTCTGACCTCGTTTAATTCTTCAATTTTGTTAAAGTCAAGAGAAATTTCAACAAAAGATTTCTCTTTTCGTCTCAGTTCGTACTGGGGTATTCTGATTTCTGAGTCTTGCGTTGCCTTTTCCAGTCGCTGATTTTGGCCTGTTTACAAGAAGAAAACACGGATAGGTGGAGTCTGATTGGAAACCTTTTTCCTATTTGCTCAATTTTGTTCTGAAGATTGGATTTTGTTACGCTGATGAGATATTGAAATATGCCTCCTCGATTCGAGCTTAATTTCTTTCAAACTAGGGTTGATTATAACTGGTAACTTGAGTTAATTTTTCTTGGATTATTGATGAGGATGGAAGAGAATGCATTTCTACATACAATTCAAAACGCGATTCAAGCAATTGGTCTGGGGTTTGATGTGAACTATGACACTAGACTGTTGTACTGCAAGGAGGTTGCTGGGTCCCGATTGGTAGAGATAGATGAAGAGTGTCGAGACCTCAGAGTACATGATAGGTTGTGTGTGCCGGATGTATCAAGAGATATCAAGTGCACTTCTGAGGCTGGAGGGAGAGAATTAATTGGACCCTACAGTTTCTCTGAGGTGTGGTTGATTTTTAACTCCATAATTGTTTTCTACTTCTATTATTTGTTAGTAGGGTTAAACCATTGTTTTTGTGCCCCAAATCATGCATCACCTCCTCATCTCCGATTTCAAAGTCCAAACAGTCGATCTGAACCACTGAACATGATCTCCATGTTAAAATGTGCTTGGAGACCAAATTTTATATTTTATAGAAATGTTTTACTATTTTTTGAGATAGATACAAAATCACTGTTTTTGGATGGTCCAGGATCTTCTTTAAAAACAGTGATTTTGTACCTATCTAAAGTAGTAAAAAATTTCTAAAAAATATAATATTTGGTCACTAGACATTTCAATATGGAGATCATGTTGAGCAGTTTAGATCGACTGTTTGGACTTTAAAATCAGAGATAAGGAGGTGAGGCATGAAAGACATGAGGAACCCTAATCTTATTTTATTGATGTATTTTTTTTATATTGAGCTTTGGGGTGGTTGTGGGGTGCTTGATAATATCTGTCATTTAGATTTAGTTAATAAATTTGGCCAATGAGATACTACTAACAGTCCTGGTACTTAGTGAATGAGTTGTACTGTGTGATGCTGGTTATGTGTATATAAGTTTCCAGTTCTAAACAAGAATTAATTAGAACCAAATTTTAGCAACTGCATAGCTTTAGAGCCAAAATGCAGCCACAACTGTGGCCAACGAGGTCCAAAATGATGTGTTTGAAATGGTACCATTTGAAATTTCAGTAAGGTCGTACCAATACAAATACCAAAATTTCTAATTATGTCTTATAGAAGATAACTCAAGAGTCGCTTATCTATTCTTTGTTATCATTTCAGATGGCAGAGTTTTTCAACAGGAAGGCGCAGTTGTCTGGCAATATTCCTCTTGGGTACTTTAATTCATCATTTAGCTTTACTGGGTCTAAGAAAATCGACTCAGCATCAACTAAGAGCCTTGCAATAGATGGAAAACTCATTGCATTGTGTAAAGTTCAACTGACGAGGAGTGTCTTATCTCTGAGAGAGGATGTCAAGCATGCCGTACCAGTCTCTTGGGAACCCCTATCTTTGGCTAGGTTAATAATTTTTTTTTCTTGTTATTTAAAACCAAAAAAATAAAGAAAAAAGCGAAATATTACATATATTAGCTCTAATTGAAATTGCTCTGGGCAATGAAGAATTAATATACTGGGTTTTATTATGAAGCAATCTAGTATGGTAAACACTCGTGTGAACAATTATTATACTAAACCAGCATAAACTCATCTGTAAGGGCTTGAATGTATTGATACCTGCTCGACTAGCGATCCTGTTACCAGTTAATTAATTTTTTGTTTTACCAGAACTTGGTACACCTATTTTGCTTTTGCATGGCTTGCTATATGCTTGATTGCATAACCTAGTGTATATTAAGGCAACTTTTAGTGAAAGAACTGGTTATAAACGCACTATGCTTGAACTGAAGTAAGAAATTGAAATTGACTAAATGAGCATTAAATTAGGCCTAATTGCAAAGTTTTTGTGGCACTACTGCAGCAGAAAAAACGTATTCTGGCTAACTCTGTGATACTAGGGTTAAAAATGCATAATTGACAATCAGTTGAAGCTTTATTTATTGGCTTAATTTGAGGCTTGAACCAACTGCTCTACTATTTCGCTATAATGCTCTAGCTTGGATATATCTGTACCAGCCAAAATTAGAATTGGACTGTTGGTGAATAAATGAAATGAGGCTTTATGTCCTTTGTTCTTTGTTCCTTAACAGATTTATTGAGAACTATGGCACACATATAATTACCTCTGTTACCATTGGAGGCAAAGATGCAATTTTTGTGAAACAACACAACACTTCTGCCCTTTCAGCAACCGAAATAAAGAACTATATTCAAGACATAGGGGGTCATAGATTTTCAGAGAAAGACAGCCGTAGCTCTGGTCCAATCAAATTGAAAGATAAGGTTAGTATGTTTTTTCCTGTTTAAATTTTGATTTGCAACTTTGATGTCTATTTTTTTTTCTTGGCAAATGAATCTTTTGATTAATTCTGATCTTTACTTTGGTAATGCCAACTCGGTCTGGTACTGAATTGAAAGATTGTTGGTTATTTTTAGTTTCTAAATTATTATTTGATAGTGTTTTTGCATAAATTTGACTATCAAAATGACAATATAACCCCTACTTTGTAATAGGATTCAGAGGGATTTTCATTTAACAGCCAGGGAGTATATCCTCAGCCTCCTAGCGCGCCTTTCCTTACTGCCAAAGAGGCAAGCCAAACTCTCTCCCCCTCTCCCAAACACACACACACATCCTACTCTTACCCCCATTTTATTTTTTATTTACTAACATGTTCTCTCGTGCAGGATGTAACGGTTATTTTCAGGAGGAGAGGAGGGGACGATTTAGTACAGTCACATACACAGTGGACCCAGACAGTTAGTCAGGCGCCTGACATTATTCACATGACATTTTTGCCCATCACCTCTCTACTTGAAGGTGTTTCTGGAAAAGACCACCTTATCCGTGCCATCAATCTTTATCTAGAATGTAAGCATTACATTAGACCATACATCTACAACTGATATCTCGACAAGTATTGCCTTTTGAAGGCACTCGTTAAGACAAACAAATTAAATAATATTTAATCTGATTGTGACATCACACACTATGCAATAGGTCCAGCATCTTTTATTTACTTCATATTTTTGGTTTTTAAAGATAAACCACCTGTAGAGGAGCTGAGGTATTTTTTGGAGTTCCAAATGAATCGGGTTTGGGCCCCAATAAGAGACAAGAATCCAGCAAGGCAAAGGAAAGAGCCTGTGTGCCCCTCTTTGCAGTTTAGCATGATGGGAAAAAAGCTTTATGTCAGCCAAGAACAGGTACACCATTTCATTTTTGACATAAAAGATATAGGCCAGTAGGGGTGTTCATTGGGTCGGTTCGGTTAAAACTGAATTTAAATATATTCAAACCAAAATTTTGTTCAGTTTTTCAAAAATATAACAGAACCAACCGAATTAAACTTGTCAACCAAATAATAACTGTACCAAAATAACAAAGTAAATTCCGATTTGTTTGGTTGAACCGAAATAAGAGGGATAAAAGTTTAAAAGGTCAAAACTGAATACATACACAGATACATTTAATAATCATAAAAAAATAGATATGAATTATATATGTAAGTTGTTGACATTACATACAACGTTCAATTCCATACAAAATATGTTGATGTTCTAAAATATCCAAACCTAAATTTAAGTTGTTGATATTACATACATTATATATAAAGCATGGATTTGAACCATATAGAGTTCGGTCGGTTCGGTCTTTTCGGTTTTGAAAAATCTAAACCGAAGTAATTCAAAAATTCAACCGAACCAATCCATTTAAACCGATAAACCGAACCATTTAATCCAAACTTTTTGGTTCGGTTGAAAACAAAATAAATCGGACCCAATGAACACCTCTATAGGCTAGTCTTCCATGTACCAGGACCTGCATAGGTTTTTGGACATGACCATTTGGTGTATCACATATATAATTAAGGAAATTTCTCAAAGAATCTTGAAGTAGAGGCAAACAGGCTTGTATTTCAGAAATAAAATAGAAATCGAATTGAAATTAAAAAATTCTCATTTGTTACATTTTTCAGAATATTTTGTTGCTAGAGACCAAGATTCTTGAATTTGCTTTACTGATAAGTCGAACTTGTTCAGTGATAGATTTAATAATAAAATGCTGTGATAACAAGAGTTGATTTATTTCAGGTATCAGTTGGGCGCAAGCCTGTGACAGGCCTTAGACTATGCTTAGAAGGTCCAAAACAAAACCGACTATGCATTAATGTACAACACCTATTTTCCCTTCCAAAAATACTCCAACCCTACTGGGATGCCTACATGCCAATTGGGCCCCCAAAATGGGTCGGCCCAGAAGAGCAGGACAGTCGTTGGTTTGAACCTGTTAAATGGAAGAACTTCTCCCATGTCAGCACTGCTCCAGTTGAATTCACTGAAACGCAAATCTCTGACGTGTCAGGCATATACATCGTTACTGGTGCACAGCTGGGTGTGTGGGATTTCGTCTCGAAAAATGTTTTGTACATGAAATTGTTATACTCTAAGGTACCTTGCTGCACAATTCGAAGATCTTTATGGGATCATTGCCCAATCAGTGCTAATTCAGAGGATAAGAGGGGCCAGGTTTCAGAGGAGTCGAGTGAAGCGGGTGAGTCAGGCTCAAGTTCAAGTTCAGGTACTGGGTCAAGTAAGCTGACCCGGTTTGTGGATATGTCGGAGATGTGTAAGGGCCCCGATGACTTACCGGGCCACTGGTTGGTGACAGGTGGCAAATTGGGGGTGGATAAAGGGAAGGTGGTTTTGAGAGTGAAGTATTCTTTGCTTAATTACTAGAGATTTTTAAATGAGGAATGAAGGTTTTGGGTTTTCTTTCTTTTGGGTGTACGGTCATGTGCTCGTACGGTATGGATGATGTGTAAATAAGGAGGTAATTTGATTTTGAGTTCGTTTAGTGCTACCAGTAATTGAATTTGTAAGTTTTGTTAGGGTATTATATTTTTTTAATATGCTAAATTGCTAATGCAACCTTGGAAGGAGCTACACTAAGTTTAGATTATTCAAACACGTTTGGCTTATTTACCCTTTTTTGTATGGTTGATAGCGAGGTTACATGTTTTTTTCGCTGTTAACTGAGTTTAAGTATTCTAATGAAGGCAATACAGAGTCATATATAAAGATTGTATAAGCTTTAAGCGACAAATTTAAACCGTTAATTTTGATCTATTTGACATGACCAAATCCTCTTCACTGTACGTTGTATAGAAAATTGATACCGTATGCAATTTTGTTTTGTTGACGATGAACTAATTTGATGTAACATGTTCGGAAGCATTACAACTTTGAATTTTGAATCAATATTTTTCAACGTGACACTATATTTTGCAATTGCCTACTACTTTGACCAATTTTTGACATTCTTTTTTTAAATAATGATATGAGGATCAAATTTATTAATGAACCACGAGACATTGAATTTAAAACCTATTATCAGGGGCATATATAAAATAATAATTATTTTAATATATTATCATATTAATAATGACTAATAATCTTTGTCTAATATGAACTTCTAACTCACACATCTTCTTGTAATCGCTTACATGAATGACAATATTTTATTGACACCTGCGCTAGACGCAATTATTAATTTGTTTTGACACATTTAATAAACTCATGACTTCAATTATTTTACCGATTACACTTTGTCAACTTCATTCAAAATTTGATCAAACTTACTGCTCTGGTCCTGACACGGCCACGTCAGCAGAATTTTTTATGAACAACTAATCACTTCAAAAACTAATTCGAATGAAATCAACTTAACTGCTACTATTCCAATCCAATTTGCCAGGTTCCACTAAGGATAAATTAAGTTTTCCAACCTGAGCCATGACCTCTTTACAAGCTCTCTGTATTAAGCAATGTATGGAGATCTGTAAAGAACAATGAATTACTGCTGCAAGGGTTATTATCTTTTACCACTACATAATAGATAAAATTTGAACTCAGCTCGTGTCAGAACAAATCAAGCTGAGCCAGCTCGTTAAGTTCATTTTGTTGTGAACCGCACATAGACCAAAAACAAAAAATGATCGATTTAATAGTGTGAGTTGTACATAGACCATGAGTCAAGAAATAATTCCTTCTTCTTCTTATAACAAACTTCATCCTCACACAATGAGTTGAAAAACAAACTAAGCTAGCACGAACCGCATTAAGTCAAAACTTTATTTTCTAAAAAAAGTTAAACTTCAACTCACTCAGAAACGAACAAATTACGAATTTTTTTTCAAACCAATTTCAAACGACCCACAAACTATGAATTTTACCAGTTGTACTAAACATCACCCCATTTTCAATACTAATCCAAACAATGTAGGCTGTACAGTTCGGCCACGAAAGTGCAGCTCAGAGCAAGTCCAATCTGTCTCATGATTAACTAAAATTTTGAGTTACATGCGAATCGTCCGATTTATTTCGACACGAATATTAAAGGCCCCGTATATTTTATCTAGAAATGAATTAACCAGGATTATGATCGGACGGTCCCGATCCAAACTCAGAATTTTGGGTTAACTCGTGGATCCGGACTCGACTCGAAAGTTTTCAATTGGCATGTGATGTACTTCAATCTGTGACCGTGTAACAGCCGCGGCCTACGCTTCCCTCCGATGGGTCCTCGCCTCACCTCATCCGCCATCTCCTCCCTCTCCTCTCAAGTCCTTCGCTCTCTCCAATCCCCTTCCCCTCGCCTCCCTCCACTTCCCCTCCCTCTCTCCACCGCTCTCATTCTCTCCGTTCTCCGCTCCTCCCCTTCTCCTCTCCTCTCCCTCCGTTTCTTCCTCCATGCCTTCTCCCTCCCTTCCCCTCTCTCCCCTTATTCCCTCTCCCTCTTCTCCTCTCACCTCCTCCCTTCTCTTCCCCTTCTCCTCTCCCCCTCTCCTTACCCTCCTTTCCCTCCCTATATCATGTCGTTCCGTGCTCTCTTCTCCCTCTGCCTCCACCCCATCTCCCCTCCACCTCCTTGGTTACCTTCATTTTCTCACGACCTTCTCAACCTCATGCAATCCGATTTCAACTGTAAACCTGACACCTTCTGTTACAACACAGTCATTCGCATTTTCACTGAATCCGAACGGGCTGAGGAGGCGCTCTCTTTGTTCCAGGAAATGTGTAGCAAACAGATTTCACCAAATTTGGTAACTTTTGTGACCTTAGTTAAGGGTTTGGCACGGATGGGTAAAGTCGAGGCTGCACGTGCAGTAGTTTCCGAAATGGGTCTCTGTGGATGTACACCTAATGTGGTTGTTTATACCTCTTTTCTTGATGGATTATGTTTTTCCGGAAAGCTGGATATGGCAATGAATGTTTTGGGTCAAATGGAGAATGAATTGGGTAAAGAGTGTGAGCCTAATGTAGTGACCTACACGTGTTTGATAAAATGCCTCTGTGAGAATGGGCTCATGGAGGATGCCTTGGGGTTGTTGGATCGGATGGGAAAGAGAGGCATTCAACCGAACCGGGTCACGGTGCGAACTATATTAAAAGGGTTCTGCATTGGTGAACATTCCAGTAAGATTCAGGGTTTAATTGACAGTCTTGTCAGCGAAGGAGAAATTTCTGTCAGGGAGTGCTATTGCTTGATTGCTACATGCTTCTCAAAAAATGAGAGGTTTGATGAAGCCAAAATTTTGGTTAAGAGAATGTTAGAAAATGGCATCGAATTGGATGCATCGACAATTAACTCTTTGCTAAGGGGATTTTGTGAAAAAAGGCAGTTCTTGGATGGATATTATTGGTTGCAAGAGAATGGTTACGATTCTGTTGATTCGGATGTATATAGTTGTCTATTGGCGGGTTTATGTAAAGAGAGGTTCATAAAAGAAGCTGTTGATATGGGGAGAGAGGTAGTTGAGCGATCAATACGGATTGAGAATAGATTTGTCGATTGTATTATTGAAGGATTGAAGAGCTTTGGTGAATTTGAGTTAGCTAATAGAATTGAGGTTTTAAAAGAAGTTGACATAATACCCAGTTCTTCTCATTCCTTCAGTACTATTGGGTGAAATTCAGTTGTGAAATTGAGTGTACTGTAAATTAGACGGTTAATTTGGTACTATTGGGTGAAATTGAATCATTGTGTTGATCTCCACAATAAATGGGAATGGTGCAAATTGATTTGAGATGGCAAGCATATGGATCAGTAGGGTTCGGCCGGATCAAATAGGATCGGGTTCATTTCATGTCACTGGTGCTTCAGGTAATTCAAGCAGTTTTGAAATTTGGGTTGGGTTGCTTTTGGATTACGGCCATTGCTGAGATTTGGTATGTAATTGATTCAGTTGTGTAAGGTTGGTTATTGGTCTATTTGAAATTATGAGATTAAGGAAAGATTTATTGATTGTATTTTAGACTTATGTAGAACATTTGGTGGATTGAATAGACTTCACAAATTGAATGATTCAAATAAGTTAATATGGTGGTATGTGTTTTTGTATTTGTTGTAGCTACTTGTAGATTTTTTTTTTTTGTTGATTATGCATAAGTTTGGAGCAAGGAAATAAAATATTTGGAGTTGGGAAATAAAATAATGGTACAGAAAGTTTCAGCTTATTCCTTCAACTAAATAAAATATTTGGAGCAAAGGAAGCTCTCTGGAGAGATCCTTAAGCCTGAAGCTCTCTGGAAAGATCCTTGGGCCTGAAGCACTGTTATACAAAAACAAGAAAAATTGAGTCATCTTCAGTGGATAATGCATTCTTATGAAAAAAAAAAAAAGTAAACACGACAAAATAAAAGAGAATGAAAGAAATAAAATAGAACTCAACTTAAGAGATGTGGAATTATATATGAAATCAATTTGCAGTAGAATTATTATTGCACCAACATATATACGTGTGATGTTCAAGATAATTGTACTATTCTCCCTCGATGCAGCCATGCAGGATCAAATTTTGCAGAACAATTGTTGAGTGTCTGAAAATATTCAAATTTCATTCTCTACATTTATCATTATTTTTCAAAAATTTGGTGCCGTTATTTACATGAGTACGCTTTTATATCTTTATTGGTAGGTGCCTATCATCCTACACAAGTACTAGACAATTAATGGCCAAATATTAATACCTACACACTTGCCTATAATATCAGAGTTGCCAAATTGGTCAGTTATTGTACTGCTTTTGACACAATTTTTATGCTTTATTGGACTTGAATACGAAAGAAACTAAAATAAATTTGGGTGATACAAAACTGAAGGAAGTTAACAACCTTTTAAAGTAAACTAAAATAAAATAATTAAAATAACAGAATATTCTGCATCTTTTAATAGTGACTTGTTGAAAAGCTTGCTTCGACATGAAGCAGAGCCGCATCAGTCAAGCTTTCAAAAAAAGACATGAAGCAGAGCCTACACAGTCAGAGCCCCTCATATTCCCTATCTATTTAAACCCCTGCTAACCTCCTTTCTTCCTTCACAAAGAGCTTCACTTTCAATTTTAATAGGTAATCTCATTTTCCAATCTTCTCTCTCTGCTTGTTTATTTACTTTTTTTTTTTTTGCACTTTTGGGGTCTACTAACTGTTGGCATTCTGTGGCATTTTGTTTTATTTTTCTTTCTATATGATATATTTTGGGGGACCTATTTAATTTATGATGATCACTTTTCAATTTGTCAAAATGCTATGTTATTTGCATCGT
Organism: Carex myosuroides; assembly: GCA_028015225.1. Classification (NCBI taxonomy): domain Eukaryota; kingdom Viridiplantae; phylum Streptophyta; class Magnoliopsida; order Poales; family Cyperaceae; genus Carex; species Carex myosuroides. Next base: position 7,213,763 of record CM051480.1, read on the forward strand.
GATGTGACATATATATGAAAATTAAGTATGTCTTCTTATGATATCTCAACTGATATGCTTAATTTAATATCTTTTGAACAGACCAAGAAAAGGGGAAAAAAGAAGGAAAAAGGCAAAAGAGAGACATGGGGGTGTCATTTACAAAGCTATTTAGTCGGCTTTTTACGAAGAGTGAGATGAGGATAGTGATGGTTGGTCTTGATGCGGCTGGTAAAACTACCATTCTCTACAAGCTTAAGCTCGGTGAAGTCGTCAACACTATTCCTACCATCGGTATATATGTTCATAGTTAATTTTTGCAGTTTAGTAAACTATATGCTATTGTAATGATCAAATTTGGCATTTAGTTGTGATACATAATTGCTTTTCATATATTTCAAGCTTATATATAATTAGCTGGTAAACGGTGGAGTTCTTCTTTCTGTTAGGATTTAATGTGGAAACAGTGGAGTACAAAAACATCAACTTCACAGTTTGGGATGTTGGTGGTCAAGGCAGTGTAAATTTTTCAAACCGACTCAATGCTAATCTTTCTTTATTGAAAAATAACAAATTTTCAAATACATAAATATATGCATATTTTGTCTCAGGTCCGTCGTTTATGGAGGCACTATTTCCAGAACACGCAGGGACTAATCTTTGTGATCGACAGCAATGACAATGAACGTATTATAGAAGCCAGAGATGAATTGCACCGCATGTTGAATGAGGTACTAATTTTGAAGTCATCACTTCAACTGATTATTTTTTTGAGATACAAGATGGAGATTAAAACTCACAACTTTATATATCCACAAAAATTCTCCGGTCGGTTTCGAAACTGTGACCTCACTTCTATTGATTATTCTATATGATTTTCTCATAAGCTTTCAAATAAAACAAGCATGATGCTAGTAACTTAACTCATATCTTTATTTTCTTTTCTGACATCTTTCATTTTTTGCCTTATTTTTTCTAGGGAAAGATATTGGAATCTTACAATTAATTTTTTCTTCGTTCAACTAGATATTCTTACGAGGGAATTATTTTTTTGCTAAAAGGGAATTATTTTTTTTTTAAGACACTGATGACTGATTACTTGGTCTTCATTACGGATAATAACTTATATAGATATTAAGGTACTTTATTGCCCTTAATACCGATTTCATATTAATTTGTTTAACAAATTAAGCAGGACGAGCTAAGCGATGCAGTCCTCCTAGTGATTGCAAACAAGCAAGACCTTCCAAATGCTATGAATGCTACTGAAATCACTGATCAGCTCGGCCTCCACTCTATGCACAAACGCCCATGGTACTAATTCAATATTTACTATCTTCTCTGATGGCATAGGTATTTATCTGTACTGACCACAAAAGCAACACAATACTGGTAATGAAAATCATTTCCCATGACTGGGTAGTTTATTTGTTACTTATACTTCACAATGGTCATGCATGAAAACCTTTTTTTCGGTGATTAATTAGTGGTTATCCTCATGATTTAGGTTTATCCAGAGCGCATGTGCGACCTCTGGAGAAGGTCTTTATGAGGGTCTTGATTGGCTCTCCAAAAGCATTGCTGACAAGGTTTGTAGAAATTTATTTCCCATTATTTAATATTTTTCCAATTTTCACTTCAATGTCTTTTCACTTTTCCAACTAATTTAAGCACATATAAGTTCCAAGTTCCGTTGTTCCAAATTTTGATACTGAAAAATTCATGGAACAATAACTGCTATGTGAATTCCTTTTAAGTGCAAGGAACTGGAAAAACCCATTCATACATTCCTTGTAACAAATCACAGCAAATTAATTATTCCTGCCTGTGTAAACTGCTGATATTAGTTAAGAAGACACATGTCATGTGGTATTGAAATGACAATCCAGTGCTGAGAACAGTTCTAGAAAAGACTATGCAGGGATATCTGAATATCTTATACATATAACTTTCTTGGGGGGAATTTCATGTATAGCCCTTAAAGACTTCAAAATTACGTATTTCCCCCTCTAAACTTCATAATATCATATTTACCCCTCTAAACTTCAAAAACTCACAAATTTACTCAATTTGTTTCATTTTTATTAAAACTCATTTTAAATTTATAAAATACTCATTTTACTCTTTATTAAAAAATATATATATATATATGTAGCATGTTGAAGAAAAATGCCAGTATTCTAATTAGTCGGTTTTCAAAGGCAAATGGTTAATTTGTCTAGTTCTGACATATATACAGTGACATTACGTATATGTTTGTGCATGCATCAGAAGTAGAGAAATGAATCATTTGCTCTTTTAAACCGACCAATTAGTAGACTGACATTTATCTTAAACATCCTACATATTTTTTTATTTAATAAAGGGTAAAATTGGTATTTTATAAATTTAAAATGAGGTTTGATAGAGAAGGCAATAAAAGGGTAAATTTGTGAGTTTTTGAAGTTTAGAAGGGTAAATATGATATTACGAACTTAAGAGGGGGAAAGTAAATAATTTTGAAGTTTTTTAGGGGAAATACGTAATTTTATAAACAGGCTACATTTTCTTTTGCTCTTTATATGCAGTGACCTGATCTACTCCATATACCTTACTATCTGGTGCTTATTGCTGAAGGAAAATATCTACTGCAGCTTTCATGTTGTTTGACTTTCGTATTTTTATGTTAACTTGTTTTAACAACCACCACTTGTATTGGGATTTTTTTTAAAAACCATAAATAAAATAATTAAATTTATGAAACCAACATGATGACCGGAAGATTTACAAAAACCATCAGACCCGAGATGCCAATTCGGTTCGAACGAATTTTTTTTCTCCGGACCGAATTGGCATTTCGGTCCAGCTCAATTCACAGTAAAACTGTGTTGCCTTTCGTGCGAAGGCTTTTTTAGCCCGGACCGAATTGCCAATTCGGTCCAGTTTTAGTTTTTTTTTTTTTTTTTTTTTTAGAGACACTAATAAATTAGAGCAAAAATAAAGAAATCTAACATTGAAAATTTAAATTTTTTGTTAGATTACTTCTTTTGATTTATAATTAGAATATTTATACTAAAGCACACTAAATTACTTGAAATTATGTTGAATTACAATATATTACGATAAATTATGTTGAATTACACTAAATTACGCTAAATTACAATAACTTCGCTAATTATGTTGAAATACGGTAAATTACGCTAAAGTAGACCGATTCTGTGCCATCTTTCATGAATCATAAAAAATAGTAAAAATTGGTATTCTACAAGTTCATTATGTAACTAATTTACTGAGCTACTTGGATTGTAGAATAGAAATGAAAATCTTAATCGGAAACTTCAACTCAAGTTTTGAGGCTCTTCCCTTTGTTTTTTGGCGATTCTGAATTTCAAAATCCAGCATAGCTGCAACGGACGCATGCGCATTTTCGCAAGCTTTCCGAAAAGTGGTCGTTTGCTGAAATCGGACACTCGAGCACCGTTTTATGACCGTTTGAAGTTTCACCGTCGTTTTTCGTCTGAAACCATATTCATATGTAATTTAGCGTATTTTAGCGTAATGTAATGTAATTGAACTTAATATAGTGTAATTTAATGTAATATAGTGTAATTCAGCATAATTTCAAGTAATTTAGCGTATTTTAGTATGAGGAGGGATCAAGTTACAACAAATTTGAGTTACAACAACTATTTTTTTCATTTTCAAAGTCCAAATCGTCGATCCAAACCGTTCAACATGATTATCTAAATAAAATGTGATTGCAGATCAAATTTTACATTTTTTTGAATTTTTTTACTATTTATTAAGATGGGTACAAAATTCAATGTCTGAATTTGACTAGTTTTGTAAAATACTTAATAAATAGTCAAAAAAATTCAAAAAAATGTAAAATTTGACCTCCAAGTATATTTTAATATGGAGATAATGTTGAACGGTCGGATCGACTGTTTGAACTTTGAAAATGAAAATATGCTCATTTTACAAATAGGTCCTTAATCCCTCTTCTTTATTTTGCTCGTCTCTAATCTAAAAAAAAAAAAAAAACCTAGACCGAATTGGCAATTCGGTCCGGACTCTTTGTGGGATTTTCTGTGGCGTTGACTGCGCAACAGGTGAAATTGAGGGGGGACCGAAATGCCAATTCGGTCCGGAGGAAAAAAATTCGTTCGGACCGAATTGGCATCTCGGGTCTGATGGTTTTTGTAAATCTTCGGGTCATCATGTTGGTTTCGTAAATTTAATTATTTTATTTATGGTTTTTAAAAAAAAATCCCTTGTATTGGCTATACATGTTCTGTTTGTAAATTCAAATGTTTTTCATAAGAAGCGCCATTGTGCGTTATTATTGGTCTTTGCATATTTATTTTTCATATACATTGTGCATTATTATCTCTGTTTTGGATGGTTCAAAATCTTCTAATAAAACAAATAATTTGTACATATCTAAAGAAAAAGCAAAAAATTCTAAAAAAGACATATAAAATTTGATCTCCAAGCACATTTTAATATTGAGATCATATTGAGCAATTCAAATTGACTGTTTAGACTTTGAAAACGAAAATAAAGATGCGCAATACGATTGAGGCATTTGAATCCTGCTCATAAGAAGTATTATACCTAAATAAAAAATGAAACTGGATCTTTTTACAAACTTCCGTGCTTCTCTCTCTATTTCATCAACTAGATTTACTTCTCATCTTAAATTTAATTTTAGTACACTACCATGTACCAAACCGGTACATGATACTTGAGGTGAGAATCGTTTGCTTCTGGGATTACCTATGAGCTGCTACCTGCTAGGAAGAAAACACCAACCAAAATAAGAAAAGAGATCGCCTATATATAACATGCACTTGTTTCATCCTTACATTACATATCATCAGACCCCTTTCATATATCAAATGTTACATGTTACACGTTACATGTCAACTATTTTTTGCTACTATTAGCTTTACAACAAAACAAGTCACAAAAGATCACATGCGCACTACACATTCGCCGCCTTCTTGGCTGCAAATAGCTGACGGATAAAAGAAAGCTTCCTTCCTCCAGCTCGTGCTGACGTGGCTGATATGACAGTACTAGTACTCCTACTCGCCACATCTATTTCCTCAGTATCTGTGCACTTTGGTGGAGGCGGCAATGTGCATAGAAAGGAATCGAGCATTCGTACAATTTGGTTGAAGCACGGCCTTGTATTTGGGTCTTCGACCCAGCACGATTGCACTATGAATACCAGTTCGGGCGGAGTGTCATTTGGTAGTGGAGGTCTCATTTGCTAATATAATGAAAGAATAAATATAATGTTAGATGGCAACAGGAAAAGCTCAAGTGTACAAATCTTACTCATTTTAGATACCAATATTTACGCTACTTCAGTCCTTTGAGCCAATATAATTATTATTTGTTGGCCCAATTATAAATCTACTGGAATTAAAAATCAAAGTAAAATAACTTTTGACTAAAAAAAATGTTACTGATACGGTCAAATGGGTGTTTTATCATGCAATTCAGATCAAAGGGCCCGTCTTTAATTTGACCCCAGAACAACCAATCATGAGTTAAGCATAAGTCAAACAAGAAACAGTGAGCTATGGTACTATGCATAGCACAGATTGGTCCATACTACGGATCAATATATTCGTTTCCAAAGTTCAAATAGTCTATCTGAACTGTTCAATGTGATTTTCATATGAAAATATACTTGCAGACTAAATTTGATATTTCTTAGAATTTGTTTGCTACTTTTTGGATTAGGTAGAATCACAACTTTTGAATGGTCATCTTTAGATCAGTGATTTTCTACCTATCTAAAAAATAGCAAGAAAATTCTAAAAAAATGTAAAATTTGATCTACAAGTACATTTTCATAGAGTGCGTACCTCTGAGATATCTCATATTTTGCGTGACCGACGTGTCCGGTGCCTATTCAGGGATAGCACAGGGGGCCAGTATTATTTGAGCTTTGAGATCCGTGCAGAACATATTTGAACGGTTGAGATTTTCCAAAAAGTCACGCAAAATATGAGATATCTCAGAGGATGCGAATTCATTTTCATATGGGGATCATGTTCAACAGTTTAGATTGATTGTTTGGAGTTTGAAAATGAATAAATTAATCTATAGTACGGACCAATATGCGCTATGCATAGTACCGTAGTCTCACTCAACAAGAAAAATATCATTGCAACTGAAATTTAAAAACTCAAAAAAGGACAAAATGAAAAAAGAAATAACCTTAAAAGCAGCAGCATAGGCAGCCTGGAGGTTTGACATGCCTTCAAACGGCATTTTATTTGTCAATAATTCCCACAGAACTATACCAAAGCTATACACATCCACCTTATTTGTGTAATGTTTTTTTTCCCCACGCCTAAGAGTTACTGTGCTGTACAACTATAATAATCACAATATGTTAGACGAATAAAATCTACTCTGGATACAATACAAATAGGGTTTGCTCTGGAACATTATGTTCCAACCTTTTCTCCAGGTTACCAAAATTAATTTAAAAATCCAACAAAAGTCGCATCCAGTTGGTACATTCCAGTCATAGTCAATTATATAAATCACTTTTGATCATAATAAAGGAAACTAGTTACTAATTAGCGTCATTACACATCTCACCTCAGGAGCCATCCACCGATAAGTTCCAGTTTCAGCTGTCATCATTTCATTCACAGTTTCTTCTCTTGCGAGTCCAAAATCAATTAGCTTTACTTGCTTCTTATTTGCCGTTAGCAATAGGTTATCTGCGCATTTTAATTAACTCCAGTCAGTTTCTATAGATAACAAAAATAACACAAATTCTCCCAATTCTGTACCATTATAAGAATAATCAAATCTAGAAGGGAAAAAAACAATATTCCAATTTCCAGACCAAACATAAATTGGGATTCAGTAGCATGCAAATTCATGCACATTCACAAATTTAATTCCAATAGCAAGCGAATTCTTACCAGGCTTTAAGTCTCTATGAATAATTCCATTGGCATGTAAACAATCCATAGCACGAGCTATATCCAATGCATAGCTAACAGCTGTGCTAATATCCAATTGCTGAGGCTTAATACTGCTTAAGTACTTCTTAAGCGACATCCCCGGCAGTAATTCAGTGGCAATCACCATTATTGGGTGCTTGCATGCTCCAATAAACTTCAAAAATGAGAAATAATAGATTGATAGTCAGCAATTAATCAAATGGTTTTTGGTATTAGTTCTCTATTCCATGCTTTAATCAATTTCATGAAAGAAGAAAAAGGCAATAGATCGTCAAATTATATATCATATTTAAATCAATTTGAATCTTGACGAATTGGCACTTCAATTATTTTTTCTATCCGCAAAATAAGTACAATCTATATACTAACTAATTTTATACAATACATAATTATTTATAACAAGTACAAATCAGTTGGAAGTTATCAGACATTTTGACCAACAAATTTTGTACGGTATAATTTAGTAATATAATTTATAAAATGTCAAGCAAAGGGCCTACCTTGACTAGGTTCTCATGCTTCACTTTTGACATCATGTTCACTTCTCGAATGAAACGTTCTTCAAATATTTCCTTCTCATCTGGCGTACTGCCTCCATTTACTACTTTTATTGCCACAATTTGATCTCTATACCTAATTTAAAGAGAACATATACATATTAGGTTACAGAAAAGAAAGTCAATGAAAGCAATAGTCGATCCGCTGGTTGATGGTATCAAAAATATCATCCAACAAGCATGTAATAATTAAAATTAGAAAAAATTAGAAAGTCAATGATTTAATAGATGACCAACTAAATGCAAATATTAATTTGATTCAGCAGAAATTAACTTTCAAAACACTGAGACTGACAAAAAAAACTTCTACATTTGAACATCCTAAATTGACCTTGTGCTTCTAAAATTCACCAATTTTCTTTCTGATGAACAAATTTAACAAATTTTGTAAAACAAAACTTAACTGTAGATCATACTTTTTATATCTAAAATTAGTACAAAGCTGAGCCTTCCCCACTTCCCACCCCCACAAAGATATAATACAACACAATGAAATGAAAAAAAAAAATCCTTAAGATAAGAAAGGCAACTAAACAAAGCTTAAGTAATAATCTAATCTATCTAAAAGGAAGGTTTATTATATAACAATACAATTTGAACTTACTTCCCCTGATAGACCTTGCCATGAGCTCCTTCTCCAATCTTCGATCCAACAAAGAGTAACTTTGGATCGATCAACAATTTCTCGTCTATATCAAGCGGGCCTGAAACTGATACAACACTCCCATTATTTCTCGCAAAAGACCTCCTCCCTAGTTTGATCGATTCATCCAAGGCGACAGCTTTTGATTCGTTTCTCCCTAATTCGCCACTCTCAACACAGCTCATGGCTTAATCAAGGGGCACTAGCTCTCATCAAAAGAAAAAAAAAAATCTTACTTCACAAAACCAGCAAGCTGGGAAGTCTACTTGAACACACTATACCCATCTGAGCAGAGCAAAATTCACAAAATAAAAATTGGAATCAAACGAAGCGTAAAGCGCGCTTCTTTTGGTCTACTATTACTAGAATCAAGCTCGCTCTTGCACCTAATCAATCACCACAGCAAATATCTAACAATCTTTTACTTCCACATATTGAATTTCAACAAAGTAGAGCTTAGAAATCAACCCAAACCCTAGCTCCAACCTCCACACACGCACACACACACTCTCTCACACAGTCTCTCTCTATTATATGTGAGCTGAGCTCGTTTCTCTTTTCTTTCCCTCTTTCTAATTTTTAACTAGAATTGGTATTTCGTCATGGCGGCGACCGTAGTAAGCGAAAGAGGGGGGTGGGTTCCACACGAAAATCAAGGAGCCAATAGTATAATGACACGTGGAATAGTGGGTGGGGCCCGAGGAGAAAATCAAGGGATGTTTGTGGACTGCATCGGCGATCTGCCGGATGCGACGGAACTATTTTATATTTTATTAAGAATGGTTATCTTTCTTTTCTAACCTCCAAATTTGATGATATTATTTAATTACTTCTTCAGGAATGTATTTTATGAAAGCGAAGGGATCCGGTCTGATGTTTTCGACGAGGACCGTTTGATCCCATCGAGATATGTGCATTCAATTTAGCAGCTTAAATTTAATTGTACACACAAAATTTTACGTGGATCAAGTGGTCTAGATCGAGTATTAGACCAAATTTGAACATATGACCATCAAAAAATCATGCTCCCATATATGACAATTTTGACTGTTTGTTAGAGGTTGTTATGTGGATGAAATTGGATAAAATTTAGAAGACCAACGAGTATCACATAATTCAGAAATATATAAGGAGATACAATAATAAAATTATTAGTTACACTTTAAAATAATACGATAGAAGATTAGATTCTTAAGTTATATTAAATTTAAATTGGTCTTGTATTTGTCCCTTATTGAAGAATAGGTTTCCAATATGAAAGTGACTCGCTAGCTAAAACAGTGACATTTTGAAATGAATGTATTCAATATAACATAGAATAAAGCCAAATAAACAAAAAGAAAGCAATTAAAACCTAAGTATTGGAGAGTAGAACTATGAGAAATAAATTAAGAGTGAGGCTATGGTGTTATGCATAGTACGGATGGGGTCCGTGCTACGGTTCAAAATTTGACTTTTTAAAATCCTAATGGTCGATCCAACCGTTCAATGTGATAACCATATGAATATGTACTTGCAAACTAAATTTTATATTTTTTCAAATTTTTTTACTATTTTTTTAGATATGTAGAATTTTGATGATCCAAAATTTTCAGAAAACACTGATTTTTCTACCTATCTAAAAAAGAGGAGGGTTCAAATGCCTCTATTTTTCATGCCTCCACCATGCCTCCATTTTTAAAAACTTTAATAACTCAAAATTTAAAACTTAAAAGTCAAAATAAAACCGTTGGATAAGATCTACATCATTTTATCTATGTGCTCATAAAAAATTATCACATTTTAATTTTGTTTGTATGTGAATCAATAAGTTGAAAAATCAACGTCTAGAAATTATCCAAATTAGTATGTTTTTTACAAGCTCTTGATAACAACCAAAACAAAATTGAAATGTCATAATTTTTTACACGTGCATAGTTAAAATGATGTAGATCATATCCAACGGTTTTATTTTGACTTTTAAGTTTTAAATTTTGAGTTATTAAAGTTTTTAAAAATTGAGGCATGGTGGAGGCATGAAAAATGGAGGCATTTGAACCCTCCTCTCTAAAAAAATAGTAAAAAAATTCGAAAAAATATAAAATTTAGTTTGCAAGTACATATTCATATGGTTATCACATTGAACGGTTGGATCGACCGTTAGAATTTTGAAAAGTCAAATTTTGAGCCGTAGCACGGACCCCATCCGTGCTATGCATAGCACCATAGGCTCACTCATAAATTAATATATTTTACTTTTCTTGGGTACAAATGAAAAGTTTAGAACGCGTTTATTACTGTGAACCGGGCGCGTGCGCGTTACTCACGTGAGAATTAAAGAGCGGATCTGTGTAAATAGGTTGTATTACCAAGACCTGGTCCATAGCCTTAATGTACACTTCATAGCAGATAGCTACATTTTGATGGAAAAAGCAAAACCAATGCCGAATTATTGATAATAATGAGCATCCTACAAAAAAATAAAACCAATGCCTTATTGATCGAGATTAAAATTTTGTAAAAATCTGCTTATGTCAACATTTTGAACTGTTTTTTCAAGTTGGTTCACATTAAGACATAGTTTAAATATTTAGCAGTTTTGTGTAGTCATTTGAATTCCAAATTTTTTGTTCTTAATGTTTTATTGGTGGAGTTATAATAGAGGCATGAAACTAAGGTGCTTGAACCTTATTAAATATCCATATTAACTTTTAAGATGTTTGGAAAAAAGAAATATAAGGAAGTTGGGAAAGGTGCCCACTTGAAACTTTAGAATCTTTTTGTACAGAAAGAGGTTAGAAATAAAAACCATATCGTTACATAGATTTCTTTAGAAAAAAGTTCGTTAAAAGATTAAACAACATCTGATTTAATATTAAGTTTTTGACTTAATACTATTTTCGTAGAGTTTATAGTAATTTTGTTGCCATAATTATTGTTGTAAACAACATTTATTTTGTTGTAATAATTAGTTTTCTAATGTATTACTTATTGTTTAAAAAAATCTTTATTTATATCATACAATAAAAAAAACTGTTATTTCTAATTTTTAGAATTCAAAATATCTTACTTGATAAATATTGCAAAAAGTGGGCCAGACAAAAAACGAATCAAATATATTATAATAAAAGAAAAATTAATTAATTAAAAAATGAATAGTTTAAATGTATTTATCAAAACACTTATTTTACATAAAATTTGACTACTACTTGTAACCAAGAACATAATTAATTTTCAACTTCAATCAAAGAAACTTAAAAATTTAGTAAACAATTGAAATTATGCAATGAATTTCTTTTTTTGTTAAAAAAAAGTATAAAACACAATTCCTACGGAGTTCTTCTTCTTTTTTTGAAGTTATAATAAACAACATTTTGCAATTTTCTTTACAATTGGCCAGGATTTTTTTTTTGTTTCTAGCCATTGTGCAAAAACAATACCTACAAAATTAATAATATTTAAGCAGTCAAACGTATTCTAAATAGGCAAGGTATGTTTAGGAAAAGTATCATTCCAGGTATCGTAAAAGATTCTCCTTACTTTACGGTTTTAGATGAACTCGCAGCCTCTTTGAGATTCGGGCTAGCGGAGAGGCAATATTAATTAGCTTTGAGATTCGTGCCAAGTTAAAAATAACGATCCAGATCTGCTAATTTTAAAAGATTCTCTATTACGGTAGCTGTGAGGATCTGAATTCGGTATGTTCAGAGGTCTACGACCATATTTGAAACCGGGTCTAGTCAACAATCTGACAAGTCTGGTTTGTGGGACCCGGTGGAAGTACATCAGGGGTCAGATCAAGTCTGATTAGTGGGTCCAATAGGTTATAGGTGGGTGGTTTCTGGAATTTTTTTTAAAAACCATAAATTAAATAATTAAATTTACTTAAACGACATGATTAGCTGAAGATTTACAAAAACCATCAGTACCGAGATGCCAATTCGGTCCGAACGAATTTTTTTCTCCGGACCGAATTGGCATTTCGGTCCCCCCTCTTTTTTGTTCTTTTTCACAACAAATCAAGAGGTAAACTTGTGGCCGATCGTGTGGCTGCCTCTGGACCGAAATGGCATTTCGGTCCAGAGAATTTTTTGGCCGGACCGGGTTGCCATCTCGGTCCAGAACATGTTCTGTCCAATAAATGTATTCTGCTCTCTGATCTCTGCATTCTTTTTTTGCGAGACAGAGACAGAGAGCTTCTTCTTTCTTCTTTCTTTCTGAGACCTTCATGCCTCTCTATTGTGCATAGTTTCAGTTTTCCAAATTACAGATCGGCTTCTGCATTGTGCCTCTAGCGTTCGTCTAAATATTGTAGTAAGTTTTTTTTTTCAATTATGATCATATTTTTTGCTGTAAAATTGAAAATTATCGAAGGTTAATCGTGAAATTTTTTGTTCAGGAAATGTCTCAAGTATTAATAAATGTGTATCACAGACGCGAAATTACAGACGCACCGACCTGTACATTTCCTGTTACTAACTCAACTAGTCTTGATGAGCTAAGAAGACAGATATATGTTGGCATTCGTTTGCTCCCTAGCCGGTTCGATCTGACAATCAGCGCACGTTTGAACACAGCACCACCTGGCTCAGCAGAAAAATACCAGTTGTTCAACATAGACCACGAAGCGATTTGGTATATGGTGCTTGCGAATGCCACTCCGGTACTGAATTTTAAACTTCTTGAATTAGTGGTTGAGTCAGTACCAGTTGTTAGTCAGACCAATTATGACCCATATCCGGGTAGTGTACCCGGAACTAGCAGAGACATACCGGTGACTAATTCACCGGCACATTGTGATGAAACCCCCGAATACCCCCGGTTGATTTGCGGAATTATTTTGACCACCTGAATAATGATACTGACTCAGAAATAAGCTCTGACCCTGATGAACCGGTTGTCGGGGAAGAGGAAATGGCCGAAATTGAGGATCAGATTAGGATGGAAGAAGTAAGGAATGAGTGGCAATCGTCTATTCCTTTAATCGTAATTGAATTTTCAATCCGGTCGAATTTCTGAATCTGAAAATTTTCGGAATTCAAGTTTTTCTGTTTTTTTTATTTCTGACCTCCGTCGACAAATCGTCAAAACTATAGCAAACTGTAATATTTTTGTACGTACAAGTTATATTATCTGAAAACTAGACTTCGACGCCTTTCGTTCCATATAAAGAACCCAAAATTCCATGTAGCCATTTAATCGTAATTGAATTTTCAATCCGGTCGAATTTCTGAATTGTTTTGTCGGTCGAATGTCTGATTTTCTGATCGTCTGAATGTTAAATATGGCCGAATTTCTTCTCAATTTGTGAATTATTATTTTTTAATGTTATCGGAATTTTAGAATTTCAGATACGAAGGAGATTTGGTATGTTAGAGACGTAGAAGGAATCACGTATTAGACGTAAATTAAATACTGCTCGTACAACACATAAACTAAACAAAACTACACTAAATCAATCCATGTTTTCCCTGCCCCTAGGATTAACAAATTTCGAGTGGCTAAATTTGTTAGGTTGCCTTGTCCTGCGTCTTGGAGGAGCCGCTACTGATGGCGACGCATCATCTCCTAGGCTGCGCCCGTCTATGACTATGGATTGAAGCGAGCTGTAAATTCCTTGCATAAGATCGTCATGAATCGTTGGAGGAACTTGGACCTCTACATGCCTCGCTCTCAGGTCTGGAATATCACCGCTGATATCGATGTGGTTTATGTCAAATGGAAATCCGGCTTTCTCGATCATGGCTCTGAACATTGCGATATGCCCAATATCGGATAAAAAATCACGACTATGCTCTAGCAATTGGACTCCAAAAGCCATTTGCCCAGGTGTCTTCACCATCGCAATTCCTTCTGCGGTCATATGCAAGAGGCGAAATCTCTGCAAAAAAAATAGAATAGTTAAATAAAATGAAAGATAGTTCGTAAATAAAATGAGCAGATATATTAAAAATTAAAATTAAAATACTTACGGTACGTGCTTGCACCTCGGCATCCGAGACATACCCGAGACGGTCTACTTCTACTTCTGGTTCTGGCAATGGCTGGCTTAGAATTTCTCGGTGGCTTTGCATGTGATAAATCGATGGCATGCCGTTCCGGAAGAACCAATCCATATACTCGGGATACCTGTAATGACCAATTAGAATAAATTAACTCATCACTGGATCCGAATTCAAAGTTAAAAAAAAAACGTACCTATCTATATCGTAAGGTCCCGGATCTTCATTTGCCCAGGGTGCTGCAGCGATAAATTCCGGCCAGTTAGTGCTCCAGTCTACACTTAATCCGTCTTCGTACAAACCATTCGCACGTGTGTGACTACAGATGCCTTCAATATACACAAAGGGTGGTGGAGCCTGCGGAGGAACTACTTGAAATAATCCTAACTGCCGGTAAACCCTCTCAGGAAGATGAATCTCTAACTCCCAGAAATGGACCAACCACACGCGATATCTAAATATATCTCGGTCTCTAATTCCGCGCCAAGGTTGTTGGTAATAGTAAGTCGCATACGGCATCCAGTTGACAACATTTACATTCAGACGCTTAAACTGGTTACAATATTGCGATACACCTAAGTTGTGAACACATTACAAATAAATATTGAATTAACATTAACACTAAATTATATTGAGAAATATAATTTAAATACATGTTTAAATAAATGTACCTCTAATAGGGTTGCCATCCCATTAATGCGGAATAGTCCATCTTGCGCCAAAAGCCATCCTCTCCAATTGGACTTCGCCGCCAAATGGTAAATCGTTTCTGCCTCTGCGCCGGCCTATAGGAAACCGAGTCCAACACCACATCTGCAGCAGTAGTAATGGACCATTAATCGAAACTGTTGCCTTTCTGCAAGCCCGAGACAACTCACGATACAGGCAGGCAAGTACAGCACCTCCCCAGTTGTAGTCCTCTTCCTGGGGTCCCAAATTCTCTAAGAACTGCAAGTACATGATCGGGACAGAACTTGAGTTCGCATCGGGAAACATCACCGATCCAAACAAGTCCATGCAGTATGCCCGTGTGTGTCGGTCGACGGTCTCCTGGGGAGTGTCATGTGCCAAGTTTCCGTTAAAGTGGTCCTTCAACCATTTTAGGCGCATATGGTATTTGGAATTCCTAATTGTGCCCTTGTCATCCACCTTTGAATAAAAAAATTCATCATCACTGTCTTCATAGCCGTCATAGACCTCATGCCCTAGGCATTCTTCGATCAGTAGTGACCAATTATCATCAGTATGTCCAGCAATTGCCTTTCCTGTAAACATAGATATTAGAGATAAACATATACTCGATATTTACAATATAATTTAATACACTACAATACGCTAAAAAAAAGGATAAATTACTCTAAATATTTATACAATTTATTTACACTAAATATTAATAGGATTTATTTACACTAAATTACTCTAAATATTTATACAATTTCTTTAAACTAAATTTATGTACACTACAATTTATTTATTCCTAAATTTATTTACACTAAATTTATTTATTCCTAAATTACTTTATTCCTAAATTTATTTATTCCTAAATTTATTTACACTACATTTATTTACACTAAATTTATTTACACTATATTTATTTACACTAAATTTATTTACACTACATTTATTTACTCTAAATTACTCTAAATCTTTATAGATTTTATTTACACTAAATTACCTGCACTAAATATAAATTAATCACAAAAGTATAAATTAGTAAGAAAAAATATTTTACCTTGAACAGATAAGCCCCACAGACAGCTGACATCTTGTAGTGTCACTGTGCACTCCCCCACCGGAAGATGAAAAGTATTCGTCTCGGGCCTCCACCTCTCGATGAGCGCAGTGATCAACGCTTTATCAATCTGACAATGCGTCACATCCTTCATCTGGTACAGGCCTAAATACACCAAACCTTGTTTCATCCGAGGCTGGTAATGAATGCCCATTTGCCGAGGACCAGGACGCAGTGAACGAACAGGCTGGAACGATAATTTCATGCAAAATAATGTAAAGAACAAAAATTAATTTAAACTTCCAAGTTTATTTTGAAATTTAAATCCAATCCGATATTAAACAAATACCGTTGTATTCACCAACGATATCTTGTGTTGCTCAGGAGGCAGTTGTAACAAGGGTTGTTCAGCATCCATTTTGCACTACAATATAAATAAAATTACAACATAAAAAAACTTCAATTAGTTAACAACTCAAAAATTCCTTTAGCTAATTTACTCTACATACAAAATTAAAAAAACCTACAATTAGTTAAATTATACTAAAAAAAGCCTAAATTACACTAAAAAAAGCCTAAATTATTCTACATTTATTTTTTAAAAAAATTATGACCAAGATTACTCTACATGCAAACCAAATCATTATACAATTACTAAACACTAGATACAATAAATTTATACACTAAATTACTCTAAATATTTATAAAATTTATTTACACTAAATATTTATACAATTTTTATACAACTTACTTACACTAAATATTTATTCACACTAAATTTATTTGCACTAAAAAATTATACAATTTATTTACACTAAATATTTATTCACACTTAAATTTATTTACACTAAATTACTCTAAATTACTCTAATTACTTTAACTGTTTATACAATTTATTTATACTACAATACACTAAAATACACTACAATCACTAAATAAATAACACTAAAATAAACTAATTTACACTATAATACACTAAATTTACACTACAATACACTAAAAAAACTAATTTACCCTACATACAAACTAAACTAAATAATTCTACAAAAAAAAATTAAAATTCGGTTTTTTTTTCTAAATTAAAAATTCACACTATAATACATGAAATTACACTACAATACACTACAAAAAATTAATTTACTCTATAACTAAACTAAATAATTCTAGAAAAAATTATAAAATTCGGATATTTTTTTCAAAAAACAATTTAACTACATACCTAACGAAACTTGTAGATCTGAAGCTTTTCTTGTTCTTCTCTCAAAACTATACTCAAATATGTGATTAGAATAAAAAATGATGAAGAGTTGAGGGGGTTAAAAAAAAAATTTCTGTTTGGTCTCGGGTAAGAGGAGAGGAAGAAACCTCGGGTAAGAGAAGAAGGAAGAAGGGAGAAGGGAAGGGAAGGGAGTTGCGCTGAGTAACAAAAATATCAGGACCGAGTGGCCATCTCGGTCCGATTAAAATTTCCCTCCGGACCGAGATGCCAAATCGGTCCGGATCTTTGTTGGATTTTCTGTGCCGCAGGCTGCGCAACAGATGAAAAAGAGGGGGGACCAAAATGCCAATTCGGTCCGGAGAAAAAAATTCGTTCAGATCGAATTGGCATCTCGGTACTGATGGTTTTTGTAAATCTTCGGCTAATCATGTCGTTTAAGTAAATTTAATTATTTTATTTATGGTTTGTAAAAAAAATCCTGGTTTCTGTCTCAATTAAAATATTTAAAGGCTAAAGCTTAGAATTTCTCCATTGTATAAATGTAATGGATCTCTACAGCTTAAACTTATCTTCTTTTAAGACTAGTCTTTTCCAATTTTAAAATATATTAATATTGCTATAAATATGTAGTTTTTTCATTACAGATAGAAAATATCTACATCAGTGAAATTAATTTAAAGCATCTTCAATTGTAAAATTAATAAGAAATTGTCACATTGGTTAAAAATTAGAATTGAAAGTTCGATATAAAATTAGCAATAAAAATCAGGAAATTAGAATCCATAATTTTGTCAGCGTGAGAATTACAAAGTGATTTTTCTTTTTTGTA
The DNA here is from genome assembly GCA_028015225.1 of Carex myosuroides. Classification (NCBI taxonomy): domain Eukaryota; kingdom Viridiplantae; phylum Streptophyta; class Magnoliopsida; order Poales; family Cyperaceae; genus Carex; species Carex myosuroides. The sequence continues at coordinate 7,231,683 of CM051480.1, forward strand.
AAAGGTTGGTAATTATGAAATTCTCAATGATTGCCACGTTTAATTAGACATTATCCAATATAAATACACTAATAACTCTTTTGTTATAATACAAAGTGGGGGAGTGTTCAAATACCTCCATTTTTTAAAGTTCTAATAACATGAATTTTAAAACTTATATATCAAAATAAAACCGTTAGATATGACTATATTATTTTTTCTACATGTACATAAAAAAATTATTACATTTCGGTTTTGTTTTTATAAAAATAAATAAGTGAAAAATCAACGTTCAGAATTTATCCAATTAATGTATTTTTATAAGCTCTTGATGCCAATCAAAATAAAGTTGAATTGCCGTAATATTTTATACATGCATAGAGAAAATAATAAAGATCAAATATAACGGTTTTATTTTGATATTTGAGTTTTAAAGTTTAAGTTATTAATGTTTTATAAATAGAGGTACGATAAAGGTACACAAAATGAATATATTTAAACCCTCCTCTATAAAGTGTGCTCAAATAATTGAAAAAAAAATATTAAAACTTGAAGGGTGTATTTTCATCAAGTTGAAACTTTGAAGGGGTGAAAAATGGAATGGTGTTTCTCCAGTTTATATGAAGAAAAAGAGATGATTTAGTTGCAAATCTTGTACTTATCCAAGGGCAGGTTCTATCTTCATGTCAAAATGGCCATCAAGGAATGTGAACTTTGCTGACAATATTAAATTATTTTTTCCTGCATTTATTAAATGCTCTTCACATCATTTCTGCATCTCTCTCGTAATTGGTGTTTACAAATATTGACTAGATTTGTTGAGAAGTCAAAGTTTTGTGCTTTAGAAGTCAACGACGAAATAATTTTCGCCGGTAGACGCCTAGACACGGTAGTTCAAATCTCAAAATTTGTTTTTTACAAATTAAAACGCTGCTATTAAAAAATTAAAAAAATTGTTTATTAAAAGTTTCAGAAATTCGTTTCTATTGGATGAAGTTTGTGTCGATAAATGCTGACTTTTTTATTTGTAGCATTTTTATTAAAAAAACAAATATATAGCAATCAAATCATAAATATTTTTATTATAGTCGAAACGCTAGCGGTCAATGTTATCAGAGCCGGATCAGACAATAACTCGACAAGTTTCGGATCAACGGTCAACCAATCAGACCGATAGATTAACCAGTTTGTTTGCTAATTTTTTAAAATACTTATGTATTTATGAGATAAAAAGACTATTATAAAAATAATCATGTTTTATTTCCTCCACATGCAAATAAATGATGTACTGTAAATTTATAGATTTTTTAAAATGCAAGAAATATATATTTTTTTAAGCTCAAAATCGGTAGAAACTATTCATAAAATTATTAAAATAAAACATCATAGGAACACTATTTTTTCCATCAAAGATGTTTTATAGTTTTATACTTTGTTTTAAAATTGAATAACTACATAGAATTTTTTAGTTTTTTTTTAAATCAACCGAGCATTTGATGATCAATTTTTAAATTTCGGAATTTCAGAATTTTCTTTTAAAAAAATAACATTGTGACAATTGTTTGATCATGTTAAAATTCATAATTGTTTAAAAAAAGTAAAATTACGCTGCAAAAACATAAAAAACAATACATAATTGTCTACAAAATAATGCAATGCTATATTTTCTCCTCAAAAGCTGCTTATGAAAATAATAAATGTGCCGCCATAATCAAGAAATAAGAAAAGAAACTGTTTTTTTGGTTGGTTCAACGGTTTTCTAGCCGAGTTTTCTTAATTTTTTTCTAGTTACATGCTTATTTAGTCTTTTATCTTAATTAATTGAACCGGATTTGATTCCGAGTCCGATCTTTTCGGTCTACCATATGATCCGATCTGATCCGGTTTTAATAACAATTATTTTGAGTCTTACATGGCAACTAAATTTATTATTTTGGCTATAAATAAAAATAGAGAGAATTTCATATATACCACTCAAAAACTTTAAAATTATGTATTTACCACTCTAAATTCTATAATTACATATAGCACTCTAAATTCTAATAATTCACATATTTACCTAATATTTCTTAAATATATTACAAATATATACAAAACTCAAATTAATTATATTTAAGATTCTAAAAACAACAATTAATTACAGATTAATTAAAACTGGACTCATTTTCCATATTTATATTGTACTCTTGTCTTCTCCAGCTCTCGTATGCGCCCATTGCATGCTCATCATAACCTCTCTCGTTGTCTCCCGCATAACCCGCTATTTCATTATTATAACCAATTTCTTACAACAGAAGTGTTAGAGGTTGCGGTTGGCTGCTTGCGTGGGGTGGTAGGAGATCAAGGATTGGCCAAGATTGTTGTCGCAATTAGGCTTGAATGAGATGGTGGCAGGAGACACGTTGGGCTAGTCGGAGAAGCACGACTTAATGCTATTATTGATTGTCAGAGCGGGTACAGGGTGAATGAGTCCAGTTTTAATTAATCCTTGATTAATCATACTTTCTAAAATTGTACACATAATTAATTTGAGTTTTGAGTATATTTAATATATATTTAAGTTATATTGGATAAATATGTGAGTTATTCGAATTTAGAGTGGTAAATACGTAATTATAGAATTTGAAATGACAAATACATAATTTCAAAGTTCTTGAGTGGTATATATGAAATTCCCCATAAAAATATTTCTGATTTGATGTCACAACTGTATTTTTTTTCCGCTGCGGATAAAAAAATTGGCGACAAATGCCACATTGCGTCCAAGCAAGTAAAAATCAATTTTAAATCAAATTATTAAGCAATTATAAGTAAAAGCATCTGCAAAAACTATAAAATATCTGCAATTATAATTAAGAGGGTGATTCAATAATTACATTTTTATACCTCTTTGTATGATCATAATTTCTTTTTTTTCACTAATAATTCGAAATGCCAATTTAAAAGTGAACATCTGATAATATTTTATTTAAAGTAACATATAGTCATGTACACATAAAAAATAAAAATATTCGGAGTTTGCCTTATACAAAATGAAGAACCTGAAAATCAACAATTAATTTTGATTAATTTGTACCGTTGATTTTGCTATATTTAGCCTTGTACAAAATGAACTCTCAATTAAACGATCTTTTTTTGTGTGAATATATTACTTTAAAAGAATGTCAATTTTTCATAGTTAAATTTTAATTTTTTAATATTAGTGAAAAAAATATTTGTAGCCGTGACTAATGACAGGCATTAAACATATAGCTAGATAATCAATCCCAATTAAAAAGAATTTTCCAAAGAAGCATGCTTCCCTCAATAATTAGAACTTAAAGACGCTGTATTTGCCTCTTCAGCTCAAGGCGCACCTGAACCTGATGGATTTTCATTTCTGTTTTACCAACATTTTTGGGACTTAGTCAAATCTGATCTCATGACTTTATGCTGTCATTTTTACAATCATACACTAGATTTACATAAAATCAATAAGTCCATCATTTGTCTTATACCCAAGGAAAATGATGCACACAGTATTAACAAATTTCGCTCTATTAGTCTAGTGAATTGTAGCTTTAAGGTTCTTTCCAAAATTCTGACCAATAGATTAGAATCTATAATGTCTAAAATTATTGACTCTAGCCAATCAGCTTTCATCAAAAACCAATATATTCTAGATAATGTTATTCTAAGCCAAGAATTAATTCACCATAGTAAATGCACACAAGAGGCTGGGGTAGTGATTAAAATAGACTTCGAAAAAGCTTACGATAAGATCCATTGGGATTATATCTTAGAGATACTTAATAGTAGAGGGTTTGGAAATAAATGGGGTAGATGGATTAAGGACTGGTTATATAGCTCTCAATCATGCCTCAATTTTAATGGAGAGTTAACCTCATATTTTTACTGTAGGAGAGGGGTTCGACAAGGTGACCCCTTGTCTCCTTTTCTCTTTATTTTAGCTGCTGACACCCTTTGTAAAAATTTTCATAAAGGTCGACAAGCAAATAGAATTGTAGGTTTAGGACCACCATGCTTAAACAATAGAGCCATTACGAATTGTCATTATGCTGATGACACAATCTTATTTCTCCAAGCTACTCATGAAAATGTGGCATCAGCATGGTGGGGATTAATTAGTTTTGAAGCTCTTTCAGGCATCAAAATGAATCTCTCCAAAACTGAACTATACCCCATTAATATTGTAGGTGATACTTATGCTAATACATTTCAGTGCAAACTAGGCTCATTTCATTTCCAATACTTAGGATTACCTCTAAAAGATAGTAAACTAAATATTTTAGATTGGCAGTTCTTAATGATAAAATAGAAAATCGGTTACCTAATTGGAAGGGACAACTCATGTCCTTAGGTGGAAGGCTCACTTTAATCAACTCTGTACTTTCAACCATTCCATTATACACTCTTTCACTATATAGAGCTCCAAAAACCGTACTTAGACAACTGAATTCCATTCGTAATAGATTTCTTTGGCAGGGTACTACTTCTAGAAAAAAATATACACTAGTTAATTGGTCTCTTGCATGTATGGCTAAGTGTAATGGTGGTTTAGGAGTTTTAAACCTACAAGAAATGAACATAGCATTACTCTTAAAATGGTGGTGAAAATTTCATAACCCCCAATATTCAGCTTTATGGAAAACTATGATTAAGAGTAAATATTACTTAGATACCCCTCTACCTTATTCTGCTTTTTGGGATAGTATCATGAAATTAGATAACCTAGGCAAACTTAGTGTTGAATATACCCCTAGCATTAATTCACAATTAGAGTTTTGGAATATAATTTGGTATGGTAATTGTTCCTTATCCACTAGATACCCGCAACTGTATAGGATTTGCTCCAATCAACATATTACCATAGCAGCCGTATCTCTTTCTCAAGGCAAAGCTATTAAATTTCGAAGACACCTTAGTGGTGTTTTAGCTAAGGAATGGTAAGAGATACTTTACATTATTAGCACATATAGCTTTACACATCGTTTAGATAAAATAGCTTGGAGATGGGATACCTTAGGACAGTATACGGTTCAATCCATGTATCAATTGTTAAACTTTAGGGGAATTAAAGCCAATACTTATGTCATTCTATGGGACTTGCCAATTCCACAAAAAATTAGAATTTTCATTTGGTTGGTCCTTCATAATCGTATTTTAACAAAACAAAACTTAAGAAAGCGAGGCTGGATAGGACGAGTAAAATGTCACTTCTGTCGCAAAAAAGAAACTTCTAACCATTTGTTTCTTAAATGTTCTCAAGCCCAACAAATATGGTTTTGGCTTGGTAATAGTAACCTTTACCTCCAGAATTGGACTTCATGTAAAGATGTGTTTCTTTTCTCTTGTAATCTATCATTAGTAAATCAAATGGAATTTTTAATTGTGTTCAGTGCTGTTTGTTGGACTGTTTGGAAGCACAGAAATGAAGTATGCTTCCAAAACGGTACACGAAAATCTGCTCGAAACCTTATTCTATTAATCATATCTGTTATTGAATATTGGGCAGGGAACATGGAGAAGAAATTTAAGGAGACGGCTGATGCATGGCTGCCCAAGGACCTCAATGCCATACCGCTTCGAGTGTGGGACCCAACTGACAACCAGGTGGTTCTATACACGGCAACAGATGCACCAGCAGGGGATCGGTTGCCTCCGCAGGGGGCTGATGCATAGATACTCATGAAGAACATATTTGCTTCTTGTATAGATCCCTCTATAGGGATGTTATCTTTACCAAGTTTTAAAAATTGTGCTTTAGTTTTACTTGGTTGTTTTACTATTACGGTATTTTGGTGGATGATAAAATGTCGTGCGTACGTGTTTTGTTTGGTGGTCAAGCTGGGTAGCTTGCATTAAGTGAGATTTCGATCTCCTCTCCTTGTAAATTAACTCTTGTTTCATGGAAATGAAATGGGCATCTTGGATGTCTTTTATCAAAAAAAAAAAAAAAAATTGCAGGAAAAAAAAAAATCTTTGCGGCCTTCATACTTATTCATACTTTTATTTCTGAATTTTCAAACTTCAGTCAAGCTGGGTTAATTAACATGTTTTTGAAGGAAGAAATTTACTAGCTTTACGAACAAGGAAGAAATTTAGTTTTAACCCATTAATTGACATGTTTTTTAATTAATTCCTGAAATCAGAATTGATGATGTCATCTATTGGTAGAAACCAAAAGCAACACAAACTTGGTACAATTTATTCTGTTATTCAAAATTTCAAATGGTAAAACAAACATTTTCTTTCAATGATAAATCTTAAAAAAAAAAAACCCAACATTCCCATTTGTTGGTCCTTGAAGAATGAAAGAGAGACCCTGTCCAAAAACAGTTTACATCATACACAAATTCACTGAATTAAGTGCATCAGTTGTTAATTAATAATTTTACCAGCATCACTAATTGCACTGTCTTGGTTGAAAATTAATTACCTTCCAGCGGAGCTATCAAAAAAGCCTTTCAAGCCGCTATGTACCAGCCACGGGGACCGGCTGTCAGTGGGTCACATTACCGGAAATTAAGCATAGATGATACTAACATGTCAGTGACATTCCTGGTCGGTTTTATAGAAATTTGAAAGATGAAAAGAACTGATATTATTGATTGCTGATATGATTTTAATCTTTTACATGAGTAGAACTAGGGTGCTCCTAAGCTCACCAAGCCCTTCGTGAGCGCGACTCTAAAACCTATCAAATTGACTTCAAACGACATTTTCAAACCGTTAGATGTTCAATCTATATTAAAATGTGCTTGGAGAGCAAATTTTACATTTTTTGGAATTTTTTTACTATTTATTAAGATGGTTTGAAAATCGCTGTTTTTATTAAAATTCTGCACCATTGGAAAACAGCGATTTTCAAACCATCTTAATAAATAGTAAAAAAATTCCAAAAAATGTAAAATTTGGTCTCCAAGCACATTTTAATATAGATTGAACATCTAACGGTTTGGAAATATCGTTTGAAGTCAATTTGATAGGTTTTAGAGTCGCGCTCACGGAAGGGCTCGGTGAGCTTAGGAGCACCCTAGTTCTACTCCTTTTACATAGTGTCTATTTATCAGCTACAGAATTTAAAAACCATTAAAATATTGCCTATATCTATCTGCTAATTAATACTAATTGATCTTCTATTAATGTAATTGATATCTAATTGATTTTTTTTTTTTCAATACTCCCTCTCAAGTTGAAATCATAGAATCCAACTTGTGTGTAATTCTTTCTTTTGCGGACTCTTTTCTCAAACTCACTAGCATCTTCGCACTTTACCGCTTAGTAGGCCATCTTTGATTTTTTTTTTCAAACTAGCATGTGTCTCTGCATCTTTCTGCTTGACTGGTCGTTCTAACTCTCCCTTAAGCTGGTTTGTATCATTTTGCACTTGCTTAAGCGGCCACATCTTTAAATTTGAGAGTGGTGAGAAAGAAAGAAATGTCTTTGATTGTGTTTTTTTTCTTTTACATTTTCTTCTTCTTCATTTGTCCTTAAAGGATCGAATTATGCTCTGATACTATATAGAAATTTGAAAGAGAAAAAAACTAATTTTATTAACTACATAATTTAAAAGACTATTAAAATATTTTCTTATTATAAGATTTACTATACCTGCTAATTAATACTACTTGATCTCTAATTAATCTGTCATCAATATAATCGATCCCTCTTCAACCAGAACATCACCTAACCACATGATGATGCGGAGCCCACGAAGCAGTTCTGACTCTACTTGATTTAGAATGGGGTTATCAGGGGCAGAACATAATTGTATTTTTATTGTATACATAAGCCTATTTTTTTAATTTTTTCTGAAAAAAGTATGACAAAAAAAATATATTTTGAAATTTTGTTTGTGTGTGAGAGAGAGAGCTAATTGCCCTCCCCTGAACCCATGTAGCTCCATATATCGTGGGTCATTTCGAGCAAATAGCCGATTGCGACTAGAGAGATGGATTTATCTTACCACATTAAACCCACGAGAATCACAGTGGATGTGATAGAAATACCAAAATAATGTGATTGTTGAAATCCACCGTGAAAAGACTAAATAAATGGATAAAATAGCCTAACAGAAATGCCTAATGGGGGCAATTATGGGTTTCATGGCAGTTTAGGTGTTCAGAATCAGAATACAAACAAAGCCTGCAAAAGCTATTGCAGCTTTCTGTTGGGCTTTATTTAACTTCACTCAGCCCGTAACCCCGCCATCACAGCTTCGGCCTGTTATCGGATCAAATAACGAATTCTGATTTGAATGAAATTTATGGAGCAGATTCTTAAATAAGGAGCGAACAGTCTTAAGATTTATAATTCATGTCAATTTGTAATGGACGGTTAGAATTTAACCTGAATTCGTCAAAAGTATTAAGGGACTGGGAGCCGAGATTTTTATTAATATCCAAAGTTAATTAAAAATTAATATTTATGTCAAGAATTTTCGACTTTCGCTAAAAATGCCCAAACCGGCCATAAAATGGCCGGCTTACTCTTTTTTTTTTCTCTTTTTTTTATTTTTTTAAGAAACACTAAGAAGAGCAAAATAAAGAAAGCTAAGACTAAAAATTTGAATTTTTTGTTTAAATTATTTGTTAGATTACTTCTTTTAATTTATAATTAGCATATTTATACTAAAATACACTAGATTACTTGAAATTATGTTGAATTACACTATATTACAATAAATTGTGTTGAATTACATTAAATTAAGTTAAATTATGCTAAATTACAATAACTTCGCTAATTATACTGAAATACGGTAAATTACGCTAAACTACGCAAAATTACACTAAAATAGACTGATTTTGTGCCATCTTTCATGAATAATAAAAAATAGTAAAAATTGGTATTCTACAAGTTTATTATGTAACTAATTTACTGAGCTACTTATATTGAATAATAGAAATGAAAATCTTAATCGGAAACTTCAACTCAAATTTTGAGTCTCTTTCCTTTATTTTTTGGCAATTCTGAATTTCAAAAAACCGCAAAGCAATTAGTGATGCATGTGTCTTTTCGCAAGCTTTCCGAAAAGTGGTCATTTGCTGAAATCGGACACTCGAGCGCCGTTTTATGACCGTTTGAAGTTTCGTCGTCATTTTTCGCTTTTTCAGTGAAGATATCGTCCCTATTCATATGTAATTTAGCGTAATTTACCGTATTTAGCGTAATGTAATGTAATTCAGTGTAATTTAACTTAATATAGTGGAATTCAACATAATTTCAAGTAATTTGGCGTATTTTAGTATAAATATGCTAATTATATATCAAAAGAAGTAATCTAACAAATAATTTAAACAAAAAAAATTCAAATTTTCAATATTAGATTTCATTATCTTGCTCTTCATATTGTCTCTAAAAAAAAAAAAGAATAAGATGGCTATAAACGGAGAGAGTAAACCGGCGATAAAATGACCGGTTTGTGCATTTTTGATGAAAACACGTAATTCTAGACATAAATATTAATTTCTATTAAACTTTGGATATTAATAAAAATCTCGGGACTGGGAGTGTGTTCTTGTCAATTTCGGACGGGCTACTAGCCTACTACAATACAGAGTCTGAACTCTGAAGAGCTTTCACTTAATGAGAAATATTGAAATGATATTTTTCTTAGGGAAAGCCCGTAGGCGGGAATCCAGTAAATTTTTCTTCCATCCTCGCGCTATTTAATAGCCCCCTTCCCCCTCGGCTCTTCCACTCCCACCCCGCCGCCCCAACCTAAGCCTAGATTGCAAAACCCTTCTTCCCTTTCCCCTACCTGGCTACCTCTCACACCTGGAAATAAATTATTAGACGAGAAGAGAGCAAAAGTAGCTCTCTGCGCCTGGAAGAGCGAGTTATTTGTTTCCTATGGGACCATCTCTTCTCAGGGATTTTCTCCTCAGAGATTTGATTTCTCCCCCGTCCAAATGTTGGATTGTGTCAAATGTATCATTTTAATTCTTTAAAATATTTACAAAATCATATGGTCATTTTAGCATGCTCCTTCACTCAGTTGCATAGAAACATCTCCAAATTTGCAGTCCAAATAAGTAAAGCCTAAGTAGATATGTTCTTGTATATATATTATTACTCCTTAATCTAAATTTAAATAGGACCTTTACCTTTTGAACCTAAAGTTTGGTCATCTCCGGCCCCCAACTCAATCCAAGCCTCCAAACTTTACCTTTTATTTACCTATACACATATTTCAAAAGCTAGCTTCTGTTGCTTGTATCGTCTCGCAAACACTATTCGCAGATAATCCCGCAAATGGTCTGCAAATACCATTTGCGAATTGTCCCGCAAATGCTATTCAACTGTACATATTGTATGAATAGTCTGGAGGATGACTTCCCTACAATAACTAATTAACAAATAAATATCAGCAAATGTAGTTGCTTCTATAAAAGAAGTACAAAACAAACAGAGATCATCGCTCCATTTATTGTTTGTTGATTAACTATTGAAAAGTCCAAGAGTATCTATGAAGGTGTAAAATTTTCAGAACCTAGTGTATGTCATAGTCAACCATTATCTTGTATATTAGCTCTGATTTTAATTGAATCATATCGTATCAATGAATATTGTAATTGTAACCCTAATGAGCTGCAAATAGTCAACCACTTATTGTTAAAATGAGTAACACTATTCTTTTTTTCTTTTGTGCAATTCTTTTAGAGGAAAAAACTGAAAACAAGAAGAGTTGCTTTGGGTTGCACTTCAATTTGGCAGGAGTGGTCTAGGAAAGGTAAGAATGCTGCTCAAATTGGTCATAATTTGAATTTAGCATGATCCCCTGTATATGCTAGAATAATTATTCTTAATGTTAATAAATTTTGGGGTGCACTGAACTACCAACAACATTTTGCATAAAAATATGGTTCATTTGTATAACAGTACTGTTTATCCTTAGATTTTTGGCAATCTTGGAAGGTTGTAATGCTGGTCCATTAGCATGTACCAAAAATGTGATACAGTTGTATTACTGTGTGCTTGCTTTCCAGACACATACTGAATTCTTCATTTATCTTTGGTAATCTAGGTCTGTAGGTTAGATGCTTGTTGGGTGCCTTGAGTATTAGCCCTAGATGGCTGTTGAGCAGCTATTCGAATATTTTCCGTAGAGACCCAAGGGAACTGTAATGGATAATCGATATTAGTATCAGGAATAAATTGAGAGGAAACCATTCCACAAGTGCAGGATGCAAAATGGTGAGAAAAATTGCAGAAGGCAGCTCGATTGATTCCAGCCATGCTATCAGATTGAAGCTGGGAATATTCTGATGGCAATAAAGCCCTGGAAGTTTGTTGAAGTGGTATGAGATCACTAGCCCTAGAGCCAGGTGACGGTAAGGGAATCATGGTGTTATTACGCATAGTACAAGGAGAGTAAACGACTTCTGGGGTTTGAGTTGCTAGGTCAGACAAATTGGATCAGAGATCTACTATCATAATTATGGAAATCTTCATTACCTGTCTTGAAGTGTAGCTTTGGCCTTTGGGGATAGCTATTGTACTTCAATTTGGCATGAGTGGTCTAGGAAAGGTAAGAATCTTGCTCAAAATTGGTCAGATTTTTTGTTTCATTATATTTTCTTGATAATTTGTTTAAGATAGTTTTTGGACATGACGATGAACACATTTTTTTATTTCTTTTTTACCATAGAACTTAATTAATAGGAAAATATTTACCATACAAAAATAACATTGTTCCCTTTTTCTGTTTTACCATCTGACACAAATAAGTGATACAATTTTCTCACGTTTTCTTTAGTGTTGGACAGGACGGTGAACAAACGTGTGATGCTGCATGATGCAGAATATTGGATTACTAAAAGACAACACGTCCTGAAGATAAGTGCATCAGAGATACGTATGTTGCGGTGGATCTGGAACGATGATATACATGACAGGTTTGGAGTAGAACCGATTGAAGAGACGTTCGTCCAACACCGCTTGAGATGATTCAAAGTCAATGACATAGGACTTTGGATTTCGGCCCATACGATTTGTAGTGTAGGCATAATATAGTTAGTATTATTGTTTGTATTATTACTGTTATTATTAGTATAACTATTACTAGTATTACTACTATTGCTGTTATGTTTTATTATCTACCTTAGTTCTGTGAATCCGGTTGGGTTTTATTTCTAACCTACCCTAACTTATTTGGGACTAAAGGTTTGTTTCTTGTTGTTGTTGTTGTTTTTTAGTGTTGGATCTTAATGCAATGTAACGCATTGTTCACTTAGATGTGTACTTTATCCCCTTTTACCCTTGAACATAAAATAACAATAACAATGCGGATTGCACTAAATATGAATTCAGACCGATGGTTCTGCTTTGAAACTTTCTGAAGTATTACCAAACTAAGACCTTAAGTTAGTCAAATTGGCCATTTGCACAAATGACTATGTAGATCACATCAAACTTTAATATGAGATGAATTCTGCACTTGAATTTACAAGTACATAAAAGACTGTCAAAGTAACTTCCTATATTATTAAAATATGAAAATATAGCTAGAACTAATGCATATTCTAAAATAATTATTCTTAATAAATTTTGGAGTGCACTGACGTTCTAGCATTTTGCCTTGCCGTCCTTCCATAAATTTATCCTGTTCCTGTGTTCCACCATGCCTAATGTTCTAATCCGAATAGTCAGGTGCTCGAACATCATAGGCTGAAGCAAGGCACAAGGAATATACTGAGAATCAGCTGGGACAAACGGGCCACTGTAGAAGAAATTATGCCTGTCTATTTAGGTGCTATCCTGTATATTTACTGTTATAGATGTTATCCTGTCTTTTACATATTCATTTCGTGTTAAAAGCATGTTTAATGTTCAAGGTTATTTGATAGTGGCTTGATTGTTCTTTTCTTTTGTCATGAGTCTATAAAGTACTGTTAAATAAAGGTTTGTTTACAAATTTTCCATTCTCTGATGTGCTCTTTATTTCTTCTTTGATATCCTAAATGAGAAGATTGGCAGATTCTCTTAATGAAAATAATAATAAAATTTATGTTAAAGATATTGTTATTCCATTACTGGTTCTTTTTTTTCCGAGTATATACTTAATAAAACTAACCTTTCTTCTTTCATAAAACACTAAGAGTAAAAAAAATAGATTATTGATACTTACAAGGTCCTGCTTGTAATTTTCACATGTATTCCTTGTCAGGCATCTTACCAGATTTCATCTTTTATAAATATTAAATAAAGGTGCATTTACTGTTTAAGTATATTTAGAAGTTATAACCCTTATGAGCTGCAATTAGTCAATCAATCAATCATTTTTGAAGTGAGTAACACTATTGTTTCTGTTTTGTGTAATTCTTCCGGAAGGAAAAACTGAGAACTCAAAGAGTAGCTTTAGAGATAGAAATTGCACTTCAATTAGTTTGCAGCTTGTGACCAATTTACTAATTTATTACTTTTTCAGTATGTGGTAATTTATTACTTTAGACTATGTGGTCAATTAACTTTGATATCACTTTGCAGTGTATGATTAATTCACTCATTTATTATTTTACAATGTGAGCTTAATTCACTCTGATCTCACAATGTGAGCTCAATTCCAACATTTGCAAGTTTTGTAGACATCCAACTTAGCTAACACGTCTGAGATATCTCTGAGGACTGGTATCTTTATTATATGGTATTTATCGCTCATCATTATACAATATTATTATGCCAAATGCCTCTTTATAAATTTCATAATTTTGCATGAAAATCTCTGATCAATTTATCGATTGTCATAGATTGACCACTCTGTACTTGAGAGTTTTGAGGCAGGAGGCATGGCATGCATTACATCAAGGGTTTATCCAACTTAATCTATTACTCTTCAACAATGTATCCGTTGATATTAAGGTTTCGTAACTAGATCCTGGGAGATTAAAACTTCGCTGATAAATTAAATTCATAGAGATTAATAGGTTGCGCCTATTTTGTTGGTATCTTAATTTTTCTACAATTACTGGTGAGACCATTTTGCTGTCAGGTTAGCCAGTGAGTTTCTAGTAGATTGCAAATGCACATTTATGTTACATTTACAAGGCGAATAAAAATGTCCCCCATGGCGGAAAAAAAAATCCGCATCCTCAACCATTTGAGTTAATTTCCGAACAGTGCAATCAGAATTCGGACCAATCCGGTTCACGCCTATTATTCAGAATTTCTGTTACATCAGTTGCAACTCGCTGTTACAAGTCCCGAACAAGTTGGCCCCACAAATTATATTGTTCATAAGGCCCATATGAAGTGATAGGGGAACCCACACATTAGCCAACTTTAACAGGAATTTGTGAATAAACCTGAGAATTCAAAAAATTTAAACAAGCACAACTTGCCCCAACCTACCATAGTATGACTGAACCCGAGAATTCCGACGAATCAAATGGCGAAGCCTAACCTGACCCCAAGCTTGATATACCAGACCAGTGTCCTGGGATTATACATACCCAAAATGGTATTGAAACTTTGATCTGATTTGAAGGGCCCACTTGAGATCACAAACAACTCAGAATCTAAATTTCCCTTTGAAAATGGATTAATTCTCTGAAAAAGGAACACTTGTCAGATACAAAACATACATCACAAAAGAAAATTGACCAGAACTTGACAGTAAAAACAACAATGAACCTAATGAAATAGAATAATATGAATCATAATTCGTGTTGGTTTTATATACATAAATGCACTAACTAATCCTACCAACTATTATTATAGAAAAACAAAATCCTACTAATTATTTTATTTGTTAACAAATACCACAATCTACTACTTGCATTGTCTCGGCCGAAAGTTATCTTCTAGCAGAAGGGATCCAATAAGCCTTTCAAGCCTCTCTGCACCAGGGCCCAGCTGTAAGTGGGTCGCATTGCCCACAACTAAGCATGGATCAGAGGCCGCACTGTCAGTGACATTCTCAATCAGTTTTTTACCAGCACACCAGCCACCTGGCACGATCATGCCGGGGCTACGATGCAGAAGATCTGAGTCAATTTGATCCAAAACTGGGTCGTTGCTTCTAAATTTGCGAGCAAATGGTGCATTGCTACTGACCATCCTGAATAGAAGAAAAATAAAACAAAATAAATGAGGAGATGAGTAATAAAGATCCTGTCAATTGTCATAAATTAAATGCATTCAATACAACAAGATAAGAAAATCATCAGATTCAGACACAATTAACAACTACAAGTGTACCAGCTAGACTGGTAGGCACCAAAACTCAGTGTACAGCCCTTGCTTTTAAATAACTAATACAACACTCATGAGGTTCAAAACCATACTCATACCAGTATTCATAACAGTACATTAATTCTGGCTGTGATTCATAAGTTACAAAAATTCATTAAAATTGATGGCACTGTGCATAACAGTAACAAACTTACGACAGTTCCTAACTTGACCGGGAATACCTGGAGAAGTCAGAGGCAGTGAGATGGTGGGGATGTTGCTTAGGCGGGTTATCCCAAGAGATAAAATGTAGATCATGGTTAACTGTAGTATTCCGAAATTCCTTGGAATTGCATATCACAGTGTGGAAATATCCCTCGGGAGAAGAGAGGAAATTCGCATAGTACATTAAAATGGTACGAGGTAAGTTGTCCCAACCCCATATGCAATAGTCGACAAACGGCCGTGACAGTGCCATCCATGCAGATCCTGATATGATAAAAAAATAAAAATAAATAAACGAAAAATAATACGTCACTCAAGACATTTGTCTTGAATTAAAAATAAGATATACTTGAGAAAACTTTCATACAAATATTTCCTAGAAGGCTTTGCTGTGGATAAAACATCAGCAAATTCTCGGTGTGTACTTCCTTACGAAGTACAGGCAGCAGGCGCATGCATGGTAATTAAATTTCTATTTGTACTGTATCAGTTCCTAAAAACTAGACTTTCTCAATAGCAATATAAACAAAGTTGTAAAATGTGTGAAACAGTACAAACTAGTGAAAATCCCTGCTCAGTCGCACTTGGAATACATTAGCAGTACCACGTGGCAGTGGGAAAACCGGTACGGCTATTTGTATACTACTAATTAAAAAGAGAAAGCATACCAGTAAAGAGCTTGAAGGCAGTAGGTACACTTCTCCTTTGCGGGATCCAAAAGACATCAGCTTTTTTTGTCATGTACAAGCCTGGATCGACTATAACCGGTTTCGCCCTCTGAAATCTACAAAAACAAAATAGAAAAAGAAATTAGAAAAAAGATGAAACACACACACCCACATATGCAAACATATGCAAGTTAAAATGAAAGTAATTTCACAGGTAATGTATGTATAAGAAAAAGACGTACTCCTTCCAACCAATATCACTAGTATGATCAATGAAATTAAGATCACGTGGTATCTTGGAGAATGCATACAACAGATCTGCATGTACAAAAGTTAAATAGCTTAGTAGTAGTCAAATGTTTCCATAACTTAGGAAATGAAATAAAATCAAGGAAGTGTAGTAAATTTTCCTTTAATACACCTCCCTATGTATTTTGCTCAGTATTTCCCTATTATGAATTCAACTTTTTGGTTTAAATTGACTCGTTGGAAACCAAAACCCAGAAAAAACACAATTAATTCAATAAGAACAAAGCGGGAACTAGATCTAGCAGTTGTGAATATTCTAAGAGAATTGATCTAATAAACCTAACCACAGAAAGAAACACTAAATAACTAATCAAAATTTTTCTTAATTAATAGCACAGTCAATTCTAAGAAGTCTAATTAAATCATAACAAGGTACCATCTTGCGTAACCAAGGGATAATCGGACGCGCTCAAATTGATGAACCAGTCCCAATCGTTGCCTTCCCAAAGCAACAAGGAAGCGGCATGGAGTGTGTTGGCAACCATGGTAGGCCCGCGGTAAGTGATCAAATTGGCCTTTGCGATCATCTTAACATTCCCGATTTCCTTAAAAAGGGGATGGTTCTCAACAAACACCTTAAGTGCACCCCTCTCCTCTTGCGGGGCCTCGCGATCCAGGTGCACAATGTAGCTGTTGGAGGGGTGGTAGAGAGCAAGGAGAGTTCTCTGCAACATGGGCCCATCACCGAGTGAGCCCGAGATAAGGTAAGCGAGGCGTGGAGGTGAAGAAATAGGGGAGGTGGCAGAGATGCGAAGCTTGGATTCTATGAAGAGAGACGAAGCGGGAGTAGAGGAACCGAAGGAGGCGAACGAAAAGAGGAAGGGAAATGGCGACAGGGAGTAGAAGAAGAGCACAAGGAGCAACAGAGGTAGGGTTAGGAGGAGAGATACAGGAAGTATCCATTTCCGATCGTAAAGGCGGGAGGAAGAGAAAGATCCTCCTCTGTGGAGAGGAGATTTCATCGCCATGGCGAGGGGTAAACTGGGAAATTGAGTGTCTCCTTGCGATTTCTTCTTCTATTTTGTGCTTTCCCTGATCAGAAGTTCAGAACAATCTAGAATTGACATAACCTGAGTCAACTCAAATTGTACATTTAGATCTGGACCGTCAAATCTGTTTTTAGCACGAATATTAAAGGATCCCTGTGCATTCCACCTCGGGCCGGATTGGCCCTGATTCTGATCGGACGGTTAGATCTAAACTCAAAATTTCAGTTACTTCAGAGGATCCGAAACAATGAAAGTTCCTCTCCAATCGTGAAACCAGATCTAAACCGTGCATGACCTATCGAACGGTATATATTAATCTTTGACTAGGTAGTGTCTAGATCTTGATATTTCCACTCCAAAATGAACAGATCAGATCTGATACATACAATCTAATGAATGCGGAATTAAATGTAGAGGATCTGAGTATAGCGACAAAGAATTCGTATCACCTAAGGTAACATAATATTTATTATCTGTTTGGATCCAGACCGTTCAATTAGAATCTACACGAATATTAAAGGAGCCCGTGCATTTTACCTCGGACCGAATTGGCCCGAATTAGTTAAAATCTAAACATAAATATTTTGTTACCTTAGAGGATATGGATTCAGCAACGAATTCAACCAACTACCAAAAAACACTGAAATTTTTATTAATCGAAAATAAATAAATAAAATATCGCTATTGGGTATCATTTTGACGGAATTTCGAAATGTAAGTAGGACGGGTTGGTTTATCCCGTTCCACGGGACCGGTCACATAACCCGTCCGACTAATCCAAATTCTAACCCCAAACTGGTTAATTAAGTAATATAAGGGAACGGTAATATCCATTCCGTCCAACCCCCCCCCTAAAAAAAAACCATGGATGGTGTTGTCCATCCCGTCCAGCCAAAAAAAGAAAAGAAAAACAAGGGACGGTAAGCTCCATTCCGTCCCGTGACGCCAAAAAAAAAAGAAAAATTCATGGACTGGTTAGTCCGTCCCGTCCCGTAATCTATATAAGGTGCTCCACTTATTTGAGACTGGAACGCGTTTGAAGCGGTGAAGTACACAAACATCTAGACAGGAACGTGTTTGAAGCGGTGAAGTACAGAAGCATCTCAAACAGGTAAATTTTTAATAACTATTGTATGATGATTAATTAATTAATATTTGATAGGGCCATGTTCCACAGGCCCTTTTACTTGTTCCAAACTGGGCCATGAAAGACTGGGATTCGGACCTTTACAAGGCCAACCCGACGTCATATGAAAAAGCCCAAAGATTCACTAAACCGAGGCCCAACTCGGAGGCCTCAAAAATATATGGCCCGAATAGAGGTTAAGGCCAACCGATATACGGGATAGCCGTGGAAACGGCTAGCTTAATGCCCATGTCCCAGAAACGGCTGGATTAATGCCCACGTCCCAATAACGGACGACATAACTTCCCACGTTCCCCCATACACGCCCGAGATGGCGGTTATGGCTGGACTATATAAGGCAGGAAGCCCCAGGAAACAGGGGACGCAATTTTCACTAAGAGAGAGGTCATACAGGTCAGAGTCCGAATCTCTCATAAACCACCCCGAGTTCTTAGCTCGATCTATACCTCGGCCTGCCATTCCTTGGCAGGACGAATCCAGCTTAGCCCAAATTTCCATACGGCCTCATCTCCCGAGATAGGACGTATCAATATTAATAGTTCATTATTGTAATGATAAATTATATGTAATTTATTTATTATTGTAGGCTAATTCATAAAAATAATTAATCATGCTAATGGTGAGGATTCATTTCGGTGGTGAAATACGATACAGTCGTAAAGGAGTACAGTATAGTATTAGCCCTCAATTCTCATTGAGTGTGATGGTGAACAACATTGGTATGATGTGAAAGGTGAAATTTATCGCCAACTTGGATATTTCAAGAGTGAGTACAACCTAAAAGCACATACACGGGTTAATGTTGGTACAACAACCCGACGTTATTATGAGAAAATAGAAATTGTGTGCGATCAGAGTTGGAGAGGTATTTATAACCAAAGTATGCTTGCCCAAACCCAGTATTGTTATGTCGATTTATACATTGAGTTGGTTCCAATCATCGGTGAAATGCAACCGTAGTTATTCATTGATAGTATGGTACCGGAGACACAACCAGAACCTCGATAGACCCAATATAGTGTTAACTATGCGGGTCCTAGTCTCTTCCAACCCCATCAGACACAACAAACACTGAGGCAAGACCTTTATTTGCATCATTATCCCGATGTGAACAAGTTGTCATCGCCTGTTCAAACAGAATACAATAATCAATACAGTCCATGGGTTGATCCGTCGGAGGTAGGTGATCCTTATCATGATGTTGATGACGTGCCATCTGTTCAGACAGAATACAATAATCAAGAGAATCCATGGGTTGATCCGCCAGAGGTAGGTGATCGTTATCCCGATGTTGATGACGTGCCGCAAAGTAATGACGAAGATGACGCCAACTCATGTGAGAATGATGCCGACTTGGATAATGAAGCTAATTCAAAAGGGGATGTCCCGCCTGTTACCCAGACACAATCGCAGCAGACACCATGTGTTCAAGCTCGACGTTTTCCATATCCGACCGTGATGTAAGTCACCCTGTGCCAAGCTTCAATGACACCTTAGGATTCCAACCCGCAGATGTGAGCTTCTTCAGTAGGGCCCAACATCTCGAGGATCCACTTGTTGTATGTAAAGAGTACTTTTCAAAAGAGGCTCTAAAATTTCAAATAAATCATTATCACATCAAAACAATATTCAAGTAAAAACTACGCAAAGCAATATAACTAGCATGGTTGTCAATTGTAAGGACAATAGGTGTACGTGGCGTTTGTATGCCAAGTCTGAATTATTTTTATCTAAATGGGAAATTAGAACGATTTCAGCACCACATACGTGTCATGCCAATGCTTCTCGTACTGATTATTCACAATTAACTGCAGAAATGATCGCCGAATTATTAGAGAAGATGTTACAAAAATATTAAAAGCATTAAAGGACTGTCCGTAAAGCATACCAGGGAATTATTCCCAAATATAACAAGTTGTGGCGTGACCGAGAGCTGGCAATCGCACAACTATTCGGTAGTTGGGAAGACTCTTACAACCTTCTCACCCCACTGTTGGAAGCAATTAAAAGATCAAACCCAGGAATAAAATATGGAGTTGCGCACGTACTCATGAAAGATCAGACCAAAAGGCTATTTAAGGCAACTGTGTGGGCTTACGGTGGGTGCATTGTTGCAGTGCCTCATCTTAGGCCAATCATTAGTATTGATGCATGCTTCCTGTCTGGCAGGTATCAAGGGAGATTGTTGATGGCGTGCGGTTACGATGCTGATAACTAGTTGCTTCCTCTGGCTTTTGCATTAGTCGAGGAAGAGAGTTTAAACAGACATGAGGATGGTTCATGAGGTGGTTGCATATCGAGGTAATTGGTAATAGGTTCATGTGCGTTGTTTCCGGCCGACACATGGGAATAAAATAGGTATTCACCGATAGATATGGTGGTTGGTACGAGGACGGCAACGAGTGCGTTCACAGATTGTGTTCACAACACATCGCCGAGAATTTGATGAAAAAGGTGCACAATAAAAAAATTGTAAGCTATTTAAAATACTTGTGAACAAAAAGAAGCCAAGGAGATTCGAGGAGTTCTTCGAACTATTGCGAAAGAAAAGTCCAGATGCAGTTGCATACTTAAATAAGAGGGATGCTTCTATGCACCTAAGGACCTATTTGTAAAATGAGCATATTTTCATTTTTAAAGTTCAAATAGTCGATCCGACCGTTCAACATTATCTCCATATTAAAATATACTTGGAGGTCAAATTTTACATTTTTTTCAATGTTTTTACTATTTATTAAGTATTTTACAAAACTAGTCAAATTCAGACCATTGTATTTTGTACCCATCTTAATAAATAGTAAAAAAATTCAAAAAAATGTAAAATTTGACCTCCAAGTACATTTTAATATGGCGATAATGTTGAACGGTCAGATCGACTGTTTGAACTTTGAAAATGAAAATATGCTCATTTTACAAATAGGTCCTTAGGTGCATAGAAGAATTTGCCCTTAAATAATGTCGGTAAATACCAAGATTCCAATCATAATGAGATTCCTAAACCATGAAAGGTGTATCAATGCATGGACGGCGGCGCTCATTAGAGAATTATGACTACTAATAGATCTGAATCGTTAAACAATGTATTCAAAGATAGTCGAAGACTGCCATTCGTTGCACTCATCGAAGACACATATTACAAGTGTCTCGCTTGGTTTGAGGATGGACGAGCGAAAGTAATGGCTCGTATAGCCAATCAACAACTTTGGTCAGCGTGAGTTGAAGAACTATTGAGAAAAAGAATCGAGAAATGCTTACCAATGCATTCAATGCCAGTTGGTGAACACGGTGAACACAGTGAACATGAGGTCAAGGTCAATGATGAGAGAGTCGTATACAAAGAACGAGACAGAAATTTTAGTCATAACATTATGCTTACTAGCAACAACAACA
Organism: Carex myosuroides; assembly: GCA_028015225.1. NCBI lineage: Eukaryota > Viridiplantae > Streptophyta > Magnoliopsida > Poales > Cyperaceae > Carex > Carex myosuroides. Next base: position 7,253,564 of record CM051480.1, read on the forward strand.
TTATGCTTAATCAAAAGTGAACTTGTTTTGGTGCTTGGTTCACTCTAACTGGGTATCTGTGTACTGCCTCTTGTTGTTGTTCTACTCTTCTACGCCTGACGTAAACATTATTGTATGACAGGGCGTCAAAAAAGTTCCTCATTGCTTGTGTACGCGGCGTAACGACCTGACTAGGTCCTGTGTTGTCTTGTGTATCAGTAACAACTGGTGAGGGCAATCTGATATGATCATCCGAGCCCTACAACAATCATTTTAGTATTTAATATACATAATCGACGATTATTTAAATAAAACTTATAATTTTAAAATAATTACCTCATAGACCTGGCTAGATCCTGTATGACCCATGCACTGCTCCTCGTGAGTAGAGGCCTGATGGTATGTCTGGTTTCCAAACCCCAACATCATCTGTGGCCATGACATACCCATTGTCTTATTCCAACTGACAAACTCTTTTGATCCCTATAATAAATATTTTAGTATTGTAATAAACATAACAAATGATTATTTTAAATTTCTTACAATTTTGAAAGAATTATCTGGTAAACCTGACTAGGTCATATGTGACCCATGTGCAGCGAGGAGTCTTGGGCGAGAACTTGATGGTCCACCTAGTTGCCATACAACTCTGACATGACCTGTGCTACTGACTCATAACTCTCCACTCCCTATAAAAATATTCTAATATTGTAATAAACAAACTTTACAATTATTTAAAATTAACTAAATTATTATATAATTACCTGGTAGACCTGACTAGGTCCTATGTTGCCTTGTACAACACTATCATGTGTGTGGCCTGCCATGATCTTTCGCTCTTTATGATAAATATTTTACTATTTTAATAAACATAATTGATAACACATTAAAGTATTTTAAACTTTTTTTATACTTACCAGATCAACCTGACTAGGTCCGGTCGGGAAGGTTCCGAGATATTCATTTAACCCGTCATTTGTTTCTATCCATCTCTCATAATAGTTGGGATCTACATCTTGTGTCAAGTCGGGGATGGGTTCTCGATCATCTATGCCATCACCATCTGAGATGTCATCGATATTGTCTGAAAGATCGGCTGCCCTAAACATGCTTTGTAATTTAGCATCCATACTGTTGTATCTGAGAAGGCCACAACTTGCTTTGAGAATCCACTTCCCTAATGCTTTGTACGTCTTCGTTTTGATACAATCTTTATCCCTCGTAATGCCTACAAAATAAATAAAAAAGTTGGTAACATATATGATAGAATAATATCATCACATAAATATTTTTAATTTAATAAAACTTACATCACGTGTGGATTTCGGAGCACTGGGGATGTACCCTATTTCGCTAACCTCATCTCTGTATTCTGGAATGCGATCATCAAGACCCTCTATGCACTGCTTTCCCAAGAAGATATTGAACATACAATAATCCTGGAACCAGCATCGATATGGCAATATCTCGTGATGACTCCAATACCCGGTCAGAACAACCAAGTGGTTCGCTAGATTAGATGCCTCATTTACGTAAGTCTGGTGCTTAACAGACCAATTTGTTTGTCCCACATTGGCACTGTGAACAAATTTATGTAACCGACGTACATCAACCTCGGGCAGCAGCAGTGGTGGTGGGATGATTTGTGAATATCCAAATTGACGCATCACACGATGTGGGTAGTGATGTTCAATAATCCAAAAGTGTACAAGTGGCACACGAGCTAGCTATACACCACTTTCTTCATGAACTCGTGACAGCAACTGAGACGGTATCTCATCTAACATCTCTTTGTAAGGCTCCAATTTTATCATGTAATCTTCGAGCTTCTACAGTTCGTTGCGAAAATAACTAACTCCACTCCGATGGTGACCTACACGATAATCAATTCAATTCAATTTCATAATAGATTCTAAATTAATAAATTACTCAACTAAATTACTTACATCACCAAAAATCCAAAATGAATGAATTATCTACTTTATTTTTTTAAGAACTTTAGGCTAAAATATAGCTAAAATAATGGTATGAATTATTCATATATCATAGATGTTTGACAATTTAGATAAATTCTTATCTAATAAATTTTTCTAAATATTGAGAGTAAATGTTGATCTCAACTATAATTGAATGCTCTCAATTCTATGCTATGGACTAATCAAAATAAATTAATTAAACGAGATTGATTATACCATATCAAATGAGCCTAAAAATAGATAGTCAATTCTTCTAAATCCTAAACCCTAATTTATCAATTCTTCTAAAATACAATTAACAAATTAATAAAATAAAATTTAATCAATCATTTGATAACAAATTAAATCAAAAATTAATCTAAATTAACTAATTTCTACACTAATTCATCTCATTTTTTTAAATACATAAAGATGAACCGTCCGACATATTGGAGAGGACTGGGGCGGGGGCCGAGATTCACAGAGCCGGACGGGATAAACCAACCCGTCCGAGTAGGCGTGCGTCGTCGTGGGGTCGGTGAAGACCGAAGGCGTGCGGTTCTGGGGTTTTCTTGTTCTTTCGGTGAGGCACGGAGCCAAAAGCCCTATGGAGATAGAATAGAGAGAAGGTCGCGTGGGAAATGATTTTACTGGGTCTCGGATGGAACAGATTAACCCGTCTGTGAATTTGTTTTTCGCTCCTTGGATGGGACGATGCATACCGTCCGTGGTTTTTTTTTCCCTCCTTTGACGGGACGATCCATAACGTCCGTAGTTTTTTCCTGTTCGGTTAATTTGATTAGCTGTTCGGTTAATTTGATTAAGCCAAACAGGGATGGGTTAGTGGGACGGGATAAACCAACCCGTCCTACTTATATTTCGAAATTCCGTCAAATTGATACCCAATAGCGATATTTTTTTTTAATTATTTTCGATTAATAAAAGTTTCGAAAAAAACCGACATTTTTATTAATATCCAAAGTTTAATACAAATTATTAATTATACCCAGAATCCCATCTGATTTCGAAATATACCCAAGCCGGCCATTTTATGGCCGGCTATGTTCTCTCCCTAAGCCGGCCATTTTATGGCCGGTTATGTACCTTTTTTTTTTTTTTTTTAGAGAGACACTATGAAGATCAAAATATTGAAATCTAACTCTGAAAATTTGAAATTTTTGTTTAAATTATTTGTTATATTACTTCATTGATGTATAATTAGCATATTTATACTAAAATACGATAGATTAATTGAAATTATGTTGAATAATACTAAATTATGTTAAATTACGTTAAATTACATTAAATTACGTTAAAATACGCTATATTAATTGAAATACGCTATATTATTTTTTATGTTGTGCTACTATTTTAATGTTGTAATATTTTCTGTTTAGCATTATCATGATAATTTATTTTGATCTGTAAAATATAAAAATAGCACCATAAAAGCACACATACACAAGAACCGAAATATAGGATAATCCAAATATACCAAACATAAATAGTATATGAAATAAAATAGTACAAAACTAGTAAAAATACAACTAAAACGGAGATGGGGAATATCGCTGAGGCGGTACTCCGGCGTTCGCCCGGCGCCAGCGCGGCTAGGCTCTCTCTCTCTCGGCCTCCCCACTAGCATCGGTAGACCTGAGTATCTGGTCGGCACTATCCCATATGGCATCGCCCGTGGAGACTGTCGGTACTGGCGGAGGTGTAGCGAAGGTAGATGCGGTAAACCCAGTCCCAAAGTCAGGCTGAGTATGAGACCCGCTACCACTAGCCTCTCCATCATGCGGCATCTCTGTGCCATATCGGGGCCATGCCGGTGCCGACATGAAACTGTCATCGAATACCCCAAAGTCCTGGAGACTACACGAGAGGGACTCGTACTCAGAAGTATCGGTCTCCGCAGGTGGTGGCTGTGGTGGCATCTCTGCTGGACCCTGCAATCATACACATAAATTATTAAATTTGATCTGAATGAAAAAATTTATTAAAACCTGACAGATACTGAAGTATGACATACATGAGGCTGCACCGGACGTCCATGCTCGTCGTACCATGCCGTCCACCCAATGTCGGACAATACCCAACGATGGTAGTCCCACTCTGGATGTGAATCGGGGGAAGATGGCATATCATCTAGCAGAACTGGGGTCGGATCGGGCTCCTGCGGATCTATCTCACGCCAGTTGATGTTCTCTCTGGCGTCTCGCAGCATACCGATGATCTTTCCACCGTGCCCGGCATCCTCAACCACATTCGCATTCTTCTTGAGTGTGCGGTACCCAAGCCGTCTCCAGTTCTTCCTTCCCAGCATGCGGATCCCATGCCCGCACTCCTTGATCGCGGCCAAAAGCTGAAAAAAATTTGGCATGTCAGATCAAACCTTGATTTACTACTAAATTAGACCAAAACTAAGTGGTTTTAGGTGCTTTACCTGGCGAGCCCATGCACGACCGTTGGGATGGTAACCATCATCCGTTTTGATCCTGTCGCGGAGATGGGCACCGTAATCACCCTGCAGATAGACACTCGCCATGCAGACCTGCGTGTACCATACATCGTACCTCAACTGGGGATCCTCCGGGGTCTGCTGAAGCACATCTGGCTCGTGATAGAAGTCTATATACTGAGGATCCTGGGCCGTCCCGTAGTATGCATCGTAATGGGTGCTCCAGTCCCTATCCAGTCGTGATCGGTGGGTAACGCTGTAAGGAAGACGTTAGTTGTAATAAAAATCTATCAAGTAATATGATGTATTTTAACAATAAATACAATAGACTACGACTTACCTGTGCAGGTCTCTGTGCGTGGAACTCGGCAAAGATGGATCTCTGGGAATCAACGCCACTCGACCAAACTGGCGGAGCACCCGATCTGGGTAGTGGTGCTCCACTGTCCAGAAATGTATGAGTGGACCTCGATAGAACCACATCGCCCGCTCCTGCTCGTCAGTCACACTGCCTGGCAAGAAGAACTCCTCGTACAACTGATCGTACGGCGTCCACTCAACAAGAGGCTCAGGCAAACTCTGAAGCTCTGACCGGACTGGCCTGATCCCAACGGTAGCACCGTGGGTCCGATCCTGGTAGTGGTGGAAACCGTGCCACTTCTTGGCGTATGCCAGGCAGTGAAACACATCTGGCTCTCCCCAATCCGGCACCTCATTGGGGATAGGACGGCCCACCGGTAGCCGTGACCACGACCAGTGCTGAAGCAGGAGTACCGGCTTCATTTTCAAGAACATTACACGTCAGTGTATTTTGATGGATTGATTGATTAAATAATTTACACTAAAATAAGAGTTGGTGACTTACCTCACTACTACGACGCAGGTGGTAGTATAGATACGCCAGAACAGCTCCACCCCAGTTGTACGACGACGGCCGCTCAATGTCCATCAGCAACGGGAGATACATCATCGGCATCTGATCACCGCTGGAATCAGGAAACATGACAGAACCAAAAAGGTCCATCACGTAGCCCCGTGTATATCTACAATACAAAACATATAAAAATTCTAATAGAATCATCGTATTATAAATTAATTAGTAGATATTAATAAAAATTTACCTCTGAATCTCCAGCTCGGTGGAATATGCCGAGAGACCCGTGATGAAGTGCTGCCGTAATCTCGTCATTCGCAAATGGAACTTCGACCTCCCATGGTCCCCAATGATATATGAAGGATCAGCTCCCAATAACTCCTCGACATAACCTGCGAATCTGGTGCTGTCAGAGACGCCGCCGACGGGTGTGCCACGGATAGACAAACCCCAAAGAGCACTCACATCCTGGAGAGTCACTGTCATCTCTCCGAATGGCATGTGAAACGTGTGCGTCTCGGGACGCCATCGCTCCACCAGTCCAGCGATGAGAGATGCATTGATGATGCTCTTCTCTGTCTGCACGATGTCCACAACCTGGTAGAGACCCAGGTTGACGAGGTACGGCTCCATCACCTCGTAGTACCTCATGTGAACGCACCTCAACTTCACATCTAGAAGATCCGTGTCTTGCGTTGAAAAATGTAATCCGCATGGTGACAACATAATAAAATTTAAATCCAACAAATTTTAATGAAAATATAAGAAAAGGAACGTACCTCACGAGAAGCCAGTGAGACTCGGTGCTCACTGTGGGGAATCCACATGAGAGGACTGATGTGCTCCGTGCTGCTAGTACTGATCGGCTCGTCCACTACTGGACGCTGGGTAGGCCGTGCTCTAGGCATCCTGATATCTAAAATAACCTAAATTCGATGAAATTACGCTTGATCAGCATAATTATGGTAAAAAAGGCCAAAATACCCTAATATTGGTCATCTGTGCTAATTACACTAAATTATGCTTAATCAGCCTAATTATGGTAAAAAAGACCAAAATACCCTAAAAATTGGTCATCTGTGCTAATTACACTAAATTATGCTTAATCAGTCTAATTATGGTAAAAAAGACCAAAATACCCTAAAAATTGGTCAAACGTGCTAATTTCGGTAAAATTACGCTTAATCAGCATAACTATGGTAAAAAGGGCCAAAATACCCTAAAAATTGGTCAAACGTGCTAATTTCGGTAAAATTACGCTTAATCAGCATAACTATGGTAAAAAAGGCCAAAATATCCTAAATATTTGTCAAACATGCTAATTTCGGTAAAATTACGCTTAATAAGCATAACTATGGTAAAAAAGTCCAAAATACCCTAAATATTGGTCATCTGTGCTAATTACACTAAATTGCGCTTAATTAGCCTAATTATGGTAAAAAAGACCAAAATACCCTAAATATTGGTCAAACGTTCTAATTTCGGTAAAATTACGCTTAATCAGCATAATTATGGTAAAAAAGACCAAAATACCCAAAATATTGGTCAATTATGCTAATTACACTAAATATTGGTTAACTTAGCTAATTACACTAAATTACAACAACATAATCTAAATTATAACACCTAAAACCTAAATCCTAAATCCTAAAATAAATAAATTAAAAATTAAATTAGATAAAAAAAAATTTACCTTAAAGAAGAGAGAATTCGGTTGAAGATGGGAGAATTGTGAGAGGAGAGAGAGAAAAAGGGGTATATAAAGGGTGAAATGCGGGGAAAAAAAAAAAGGTACATAGCCGGCCATAAAATGGCCGGCTTGGGTATTTTTCGAAATCAGATGGGATTCTGGGTATAATTAATAATTTGTATTAAACTTTGGATATTAATAAAAATGTCGGCGAAAAAAACATGATATTTGATTTTTAGGTAGAGATAAATTAAGGGGAAAGAGGTTAGGTTGGATTCACGTTTAATTTATCTTTGACAATTACAACACGCAAAATCAAACTTCTCTTTTCAAATGGAAGACTTGAAAATTGAAATCTTTCTTCTTTTAGTGTGGCTTGCAAACAAATAATTCGAGTTAGTCGACTTATTAATTTTATTTTGATTAATTTATTAATCGAAACCGAATTGAATTCAAATGGACAGTATATCAAATTATTGAACTCGAATGAATTTTAATTGACTCGAATTTTATTGAGGTCCAATTATTAGTTTTTTTTACTTTTTCATATTATTTTAAATAAATAAAGTGAAGAATGACTTAGTAGTTATTTTTTAGTTGAAAATAATTAGTTCTTAATATCAAGCTGATTGTACAATAAAATATTTTAAAATATTACGAAACCGCAACAAATTTTAAAATATGAGCAAACTACTAGCTACAATTTAAACTTGCAACAAATTCATCATTCATCATTAGATTTTGAATGTTAAATATTTGGATTATTCACCACAATGGAAATAAGTAATTTTTAATCTCTGCCATGTGTTCATGGTACTACATGTTAAATGTGTCCAAGAACTAATGATATTTTTCAATGGATTTGTTGTCAGGAGCGAAGGGTAATGAGAAAAAAGAGAGGCTACGCCTCTCTTATAAATTCAAAATTTATAATTTTATCAATTAAAATTTGTAATAAGAAGAATAATATTTGGACTACATTCGATAAAATCTATAGCTTCAGTCATTTAAGGAATATCAATATATGAATATTATTCGCTGGGTCATCGATCTTTTCAACATAGAAGGTTTGGTTGCATCTTTGATTATTGCAACAGACTTCTGGGGAATTACATATGTATTATTCAAATTTTTCAAAATTACTAGTTTCTCCCTCTAAAATCCATAATATTATATTTACCCTTCTAAATGTCAAAAACTCACAAATTTACCCAATTAATTGTATTTTCTATTAAAACTCATTTTATATTTATAGAGTACAAATTTTACCCCTTATTAATAAAATAAAAAAATATGTAGTGTATTCATAAGAAATGTTCGGACCTCTAATTGGCCAGTTTGTGAGGGCAATTGGTTCATTTTTTCGTACTATGTATGTGTCACAAATAGGAAAATTAATCATTTGTCCTAAAAACCGACCAATTAGAAGACTAAACTTTTTTTCTTACACAGATTACATATTTGTTTTAATAAAGTATAAATGAGAACTTCATAAATTTAAAATGAGTTTTAATAGAAAAGACAATAAATTAGATAAATTTGTGAGTTTTTGAAATTTAGAAGGTACATATGATATTATGAATTGAAATATGTAATTTCAAACAAATTTAGGTTATACATGAAATTCACTCTAGTCTTTTATAGGTGACTATTAAAGTAAAAAGCAGCCACAAGCATAACAATAAGGAAACCATAAACGAAAACTGTGCTAAAGCATTGTTTAGTTTTGTACCCAAAAAAATTAATAATTTTGTTAGAATCGTATCCAAAAATTTTATATAACAACTAGAATTTAAGAAATCACGTACTAGGCATGAATATAAACCTACTATACATGAACATTGGTATGAATTTAAGATCATTACATTATTAACATTTCTCCCAAGTCTGAAGGACAATAATTTCATATCATGTTTTTGAAACGACTACAGAATGAAAATCATATTGATATTAAAAATGTGTTGTGCAAGAAACACACAATTATTGTTATTGTTGTTTTATATTCATATCTAAATTGGAAATGTATAATCAGACACAATGGAGAAATAAGATGTTATAATTTGAACATAGTATTAGTGAACAATGATACTCAAAATGAGATATTGGAGTGAACTATAACTTATAAATTAACTTTTAAGAACATTATATAATATATAACTCAAGAAATTCAATTGACTTCACATATATATATATATATATATATATATATATATATATGCACAATTTCAACTGTCATACTTTCTATGGAGGAACCAATATTCTCAAAACAATATTATTGATTGACCTGAACTATCTCTCGCTGCACAATCCTGAACCTTTTGACCTACCTGACACTTATAGATTAAAAAGTAGCAATCGACCTATTTTTGCCAAAGTGTACAAATTATTGATTGATTGTTATGAATTATATTCACTTGAGTTAGACAAGGTGTGCACTGAATAGTCAAGTACACCATAATTGACAATAAGCCCATGTATTTACAAGTATGTTCTATTGTATTTCATTTGTGTTTATGAAGTTGATGTAGTTTTTTTTAGCTGATATAATTTAGATATAGTTTATGTGTAGTTTCTGAATATGTGTTTATAATTTAGATATAGTTTATGGTACCAAACAAAATTATTAACAAAAAAATTATTTAATGTATGAGTCTACATTAAATTTCAAAATAAACAAAAATATAACTTATTTATTCAAATGAATATTTAAATTATTTACAAGTAGTTATCAAATGTAAACTTACATAGGAATTTGTGATATTGTGGTTCTTGTATGGGAACCAGCAAACAGGGCTAATACTCTCCTTCGTCAAGTACAGAAAGACGGTAGAGGCCAATTCCATATCCAAATCCAATTCATCGTACGGCCGACTGGTTTCTTTGGTACCGCTTGTTGACGCCATACTAAAAGAAAATTTGTAAATGTTCAATTTTTGAAACTATCGGTAATAAACGTATAAATTTCCAAACAATACAAAGCCAGTTTGGCCGACATTTTTATTAATATCCAAAGTTAATTACAAATTAATTATTATACCCACGTTTCTCGATTTTTGCTAAAAATGTCCAAACCGGCAACAAAATGGCCGGTTTTCTCTCCCCATAAGCCGGCCATTTTATGGCCCGTTTCCAATATGTATATATATATTTTTTACACACAAACTATTTTCTTCTTGTATATGATCTGCTTTGTGATAATGTAGTGTAATTTTATTTTGTCATTGTATTGTAATATTATTTTCTTGACTATTTTTCATCCACTTGTGTCACTCACACCGACTCAATTTATTTCAAGATGCGCCAATTGGTGCACCTTTAATCTTTAAAGTACTTATTTTGTTGTTTAAAGTACTTATTCAATTTTTTTTTATATTTTCTATTTATTTTTTATGTTGTACTATTATTATTATTGTTGTAATATTTTCTGTTTAGCATTATCATGATAATTTATTTTATCTGAAAAATATAAAAATAACCATAAAAGCACACATACAAAAGAACCAAAATATAAGATAATTCAAATATACCAAATATAAATAGTATACCAAATATAAATAGTACAAAACTAGTCACGATATTACTAAAACGAAGAGGGGGATTATCACTCAGGCGGTACTCCGGCGTTCGCACGGCGCTCGCGCGGCCAGGCTCTATCTCTCGGGGTCTCCACACCAGCATCGGCGTAGCTGCGTCTCCGCTCGGCGGTATCCCATATGTAATCACCCCTAGAGACTGTCGAGACTGGCGTAGGTGTACCGAAGATAGATGCAGCGAGCCCAGTCCCAAAGTCATCCTGAGTATGAGACCCGCTACCACTAGCCTCTCTATCATGTGGCATCTCTGTGCCATATTGTAGGGTTTTTGAGTGGTATAAAGGAACCGAAATAGAAGTAGGGAGAGAGCAGATTTTTTGTCGGGGATAACCCCCAATTTTTCTTTACTGTGATTTAAAAGGTACATATATGCTAAATTACAAAATAGTCCTATAAAACTAAGATAATTACAAGTGATAGAAACAAAAGAGTAAGTGAGAGAGGGACCCACAAAACTCCTCCTCCTGACTCATGGAACGCATCCTTCAATCAAACCTGCCTTTTCACAACAAGTTTCAAGCTTCGATGGCGGTACCGGCTTAGTCAACATATCCGAACCATTCTCACTCGTGTGGATCTTCTCCAACACCAATTTCTTTTTCTCAAGCACATCACGTATCCAATGGTACCTCAACTCAATGTGCTTGGACCGAGAGTGAAACATCGAATTCTTGCTCAAGTGAATTGTACTTTGACTATCACAAAACAATACATACCTTTCTTGCCGAACACCCAACTCATGCAAGAACTTTTTCATCCAAATTAGTTCCTTACATGCCTCCGTAATGGCTATGTACTCGGCTTCGGTAGTAGAGAGTGCAACACATTTTTGCAACTTAGATTGCCATGACACGGCTCCATTTCCAAAACACACCAAATAACCGGATGTAGACTTTCTCGTGTCTATGTCACCGGCCCAATCGGCATCCGTGTATGTCTCCAATACCGGATTGTTTGTACCTCCAAAACGAATACAATGGTTGGTTGTTCCCCTCAAATACCGAAGAATCCACTTAACGGCATTCCAATGCACCTTACCGGGGTTAGAAAGAAAGCGACTTACCACACCAACTGCATGAGTAATGTCCGGTCTAGTGCACACCATTGCATACATCAAAGAACCAACGATCGAGGCATACGGCACGTTTCTCATCTCCTCCTTCTCATTGTCATCTTTCAGACAACTATCATGAGACAACTTAAAATGACTAGCAAGAGGAGAGGTTACCGGTTTACTTTTGCTCATGTTGAATCTTTTAAGTACTTTCTCAATGTACTTCTCTTGTGACAACCAAAGTTTGCACTTCCCACGGTCTCTAGTGATTCTCATTCCAAGAATTTGCTTTGCCGCACCCAAATCTTTCATGGCAAATTCATTTCCAAGCTTCTCTTTCAACTCTTTTATTCTTTTTAGATCACTTCCAACAACCAACATGTCATCGACATAGAGCAAAAGAATAATGAAATCACCATTAGAATACATTTTCATAAAAACACAATTATCGGAATTAGTTTTCTCAAATTTGTTGTCACACATAAAAGATTCAAACCTTATATACCAATTTCGAGGTGCTTGCTTCAAGCCATAGAGGCTCCTCCTCAACTTGCACACCAAGTGCTCTTGTCCTTTCATTACGAACCCTTCGGGTTGTTTCATGTAGAGCTCCTCCTCCAAATCACCATGGAGGAATGCGATTTTGACATCTAGTTGCTCAATCTCCAAATTCATACAAGCGGCCAAACCGAGCACTACCCGAATTGAGGACATTTTGACCACGGGCGAAAATATTTCTTCAAAACCAATTCTCTTCTTTTGGTCGAATCCCTTCACAACTAACCGAGCTTTGTATCTCGGTTTTACCTCTTGACCCTCAGATTTAATCCGAAACACCCATTTGTTCTTGAGCACTTTCTTGCCTTTTGGCAACTCCACCAACTCAAAAGTGTTGTTCTCATGCAAAGATTTCATCTCATCTTGTATGGCTTCCAACCACTCACTTTTGTGCTTCGACAATATGGCTTCTTCAAAGCATTCGGGCTCACCACTATCTACAAGCAAAACAAATTCATTAGAATAATACCTTGTAGTAGTCCGCCTTTCTCGAGTTGCTCTCCTTACTTCTTGCACTTGTGGAAACCTCATTTGAAGAGGTTTCGATTTGGGAGTCATTCTCCTCATTTTGTGGGACATTTGTTTCGGTTGATTGGCTTATGTTTGGCTGATTTGAAATAGGAGTTAGATCAAAAAATTATTTGAAGAGGTTTTCGCCTTGTCGAGGTTCCGCACATTTTCAATGGTTTCTTGTTCAAAAAACACCACATCTCGACTTCTTACTAACTTCTTTCCAATTGGATCCCACAACCTATACCCAAATTCACCATTTCCATATCCCAAAAAAATACATTCTTTGGTCTTGCTATTAAGTTTTGACCTTTTATCAATGGGTATGTGCACAAATGCTCTACAACCAAACACCTTAAAATAATGATAAGAGATATCTTTACCTTTCCAAACCCTTTTCGGTATATCACCGTCCAATGCATGTGAAGGAGAACGGTTGATCAAGTGAACCGCGGTGTTCAAAGCTTCACCCAAAAACCTTTTGAAAGTTTAGAATGAGAAAGCATGCATCGGATTCTCTCACAAATTGTGCGGTTCATCCGTTCGGCTATACCATTTTGTTGTGGAGTTTTAGGTACGGTTTTCTCAAGTTTAATACCATTGGTCTTGCAAAATATCTCAAAAGGACCACGGTATTCTCCTCCATTATCCGACCGAACACACTTTAACTTCCGACCGGTTTCTCTTTCAACCTCCACAACCCATTGCTTGAACACATCCAAGACTTGATCTTTAGATTTAAAGGAATATGCCCACAATTTTCTAGAATGATCATCCACAAAGGTCACAAAATAAAGAACACCACCAATGGTTCTATCTCCCATTGAACAAAGATCGGTATGGACCAAATCTAGCAAACCTGATTTCTTACTTGTGAGATTTCTTTTGAAGGCTACACGATGTTGTTTGCCCGCTAAACAATGTGTGCATGAGGTGAGAGAAGTATCATCACTAGGCACATACTTCCTTTTTGAAAGAATCTCAATACCCTTCTCACTCATGTGACCCAACCGCAAGTGCCACAAATCGGTTGAGTTACACTCCATGACATTTACTACACCACACACCTTAACTTGAGTCACATAAAGCGAACCAGATTTGGATCCACGAGCAACAACTAAATGCCCTTTCAAAATTTCTATTTTCCTCCAAAAAAACAACTTTGGTACCCGTCATCATCAAGGGCACCAACCGAAATTAAATGAAGTCTCATATCCGGCACATGCCGAACATTCTTGAGAATAAGCTTGCACCCCAAACTTGTCTCTACACTTACATCTCCAATTCCGGAGATTTTACAAACTCCGTTGTTACTCATTCTCACAACACCAAAATCACCCTCTTTATAAGAGGTGAACAAGTCACGTCGAGACGTGACATGAAATGAGACCGCGGAGTCTACCACCCAAGTGGAATCTTGACTAGTAAAGTTTACAAAACCTTCATCACAAGCTATAAACACTTCTCCATCGGATGCAATTGCGGTGGTATGTTCCTTCTCATTATCACCGCCTCTACTTTTGGATTGATCTCTCTTAAGACCATCATTTTTCGCTTTCAACTTCCGGCATTCATTTTTCATATGGCCGGGCTTCTTACAATAATGACATATAATCCCCTTTCTCGACTTTGACCTCCTCTTTGAGTTATCCCGCTTGTCATCATCATGAGAGTTTCTATAAGCATTCCTACCACGGTTTTCGGTAACAAGAGCCGAAGACTCACTAGTGATCCCTAACTCCTTACGTCTCAACTCCTCATTGAGCATACTATCCTTTACCATGGCTAGGGTCACAACACCATCCGGTGCCGAGTTACTCAAAGACACCACCAAAGTTTTCCAACTATCGGGTAAGGAACTCAACAAAATTAATGCTTGTAACTCCTCATCCAAAACCATTTTCATGGTAGACAAACTGTTTACACAATTTTGAAACTGACTCAAGTGATCCGACACTGAAGACCCTTCTTGGTATTTCATATTAACCAACTTTCTAATATAAAAGGCCTTATTTTGAGCGGTCTTGCGCTCATACAAACTCTCAAGTTTCTCCCACAAAGTTTTAGCCTCAGTTTCGGTTGAAATATGGTGATACACGGAATCATCAACCCATTGTCTAATTATGGCAATTGTCTTTCGGTTAGAAATTTTCCAAGCTGCATCGGATGTACTATCGGGTTTTGTACTCGTATGGGGTTCATAAGAATCCTTACAATACAACAAATCTTCCATACGAGACTTCCTTAGAATAGTTGGACGAAGTAAGTTTGATCATAGTACCACTGTTACTCTCCTCCATTTCAAAATTTTAAATCACCACTAAATCGAGACTTGAATGCACCAAATACTAAAATTCTGATTAAATGAGGCTTACAGCAATCAGCACACAATTAACCAAAGGTGTCTTGGTTCACCCACGCGGTCTACAGAGAAAACACCCAAAAATCACGGCTCACTAGTGGAACAAAGGAGAGCAGCGAACTAGAAGCAAAATCGCAGATCACTGTAGCTCGCGAATCACTGTAGCTCGCGGATCACTGTAGCTCGCTGAAGCAAAACGAAATCAGAGAAAAAACAACAGAAGCACCAGGAATCTCGGCTGCTCTGATACCAGATGTAGGGTTTTTGAGTGGTATAAAGGAACCGAAATAGAAGCAGGGAGAGAGCAGATTTTTTGTCGGGGATAACCCCCAATTTTTCTTTACTGTGATTTAAAAGGTACATATATGCTAAATTACAAAATAGTCCTATAAAACTAAGATAATTACAAATGATAGAAACAAAAGAGTAAATGAGAGAGGGACCCAACACATATCAGGGTACTGGCGGTGTCGACATAAAACCCTCATCGTATACCCCGAACTCATAGAGACTGCACGAGAGAGACTCGACATCCGTAGTCCATATATTAGTGTAGATCTAGTTCACACAAATATTAAAGCGAATTGGACGGTCAAGATATATTAACTCAAAAGAATTTTTTTTTGAGTTAATGCAGAGGATACGAATTCTAACCAGAGTCCATATATTTTCTCCTGAATTGTTGCAGCATCAGAGAAAACACCGCCATCAACAGCAGCAACACCGAGACCAGGTACATCCAAGAGGCAAATCCCAGAATTCGGTCCGGTCAGACCCACAATAATGCGTTTAAGATGTTACTAATGCTTCGGTAGTGATGTTGTATCATAATCTAATAAAATAGGGTTTTTTTTTATCTTCTTAGCTATGCCACGCACGTCTTTTTGACCATTTGAATCTCCTTCTACGCTGATTTTGTATAATCTAACAGTTCATAGTTTTTACTGCATTATAAAAACATAATGCATTTAATGCTTCCAGGGACTGCTTTATTATTGTGTAGGTTCACCTAATGTAAGGCATAGATTCTTACATTGTGCGATTCTCGTTCGAACTTTTGTGAATAGTTTGTCATTGTATTTAATATGATAGTCTTTATCGTATTTTAAAAATTCAATTCCTCTAGCGTATTTTTATGTTTTCAAAGCAAAATCCGAAGAACAACTCTAATTATTGGTAACAAGCATGAAAACTATAAAAACTATGAGATTTCATTATGATCATGATATATGAAATGACTTACAAATAAGTGACCGAACTGAAATGAGCTAGCTCATTTCCAGACCTGAATCGAACAAGCTATTTACGAATGTAAGCCCTTGAACTTCAATTGTAAGAAAATAAAACAGAAAGAAACCCTGGCCTTACAAACCGACATTTTTATTAATATCCAAAGTTTAATAGAAATTAATTAATATATCTAGATCCGCTGGGAAGTTATAAAAATACCCATATTGGTCATTTTCTGGCCGGTACCCAATTTAATTCATTACCTGTCGGAAGATGGCCGGTTCCAAAATTATCTTTTTTTTAATATAGTACCGGCCATTTTCTAGATGGTACTTATTTTTATTTTTTTTAGGATGGGCATAACATAGTTGGCTAGAAGAAAAAGTCGTAGGAAACTCGGATTGAAGTTTGCACTCGGTTTGGCTAAGATCAAACAAATACATTTGGTTGGATGCGTGTGTTACATCGGTTGCATGTATCGGTGCATCATCGATGTTTTTGCAATGAAACATCGATGTTTATTAGACTTAGCATTGGCAATTAAGTAGGATAGTGCTAAAAAAACATTGGTGCGTCGCTGATATTTTTGCAATGAAACATCGATGCAATTATGCCGTCGTTAGGTCATGCATAAAGTATCGGTACTCAATTTTAGGATGCTGGTTATTGTCAAATTAAATTCACTAGCTGAATGCGAACACTAAACTTTAGAGTCATACGACACTGTCAAAAACATCGATGATGCACCGATACATGCAACCGATGTAACACACTGAGTGCACCGATAAATATTATCGATGATGCACCGATACATGCAATCGATGTCAACTGATGATGCACCGATAAATGCATTTGTTTGATCTTAGCCAAATCGAGTGCAAACTTCAATTCGATTTTCTTACGACTTTTTCTTCTAGCCAACTATGATATGCCCATCCTAAAAAAAAAAAATTTTGAGTACCGGCCATTTTCTGGCCGGTAATGAATTAAATTGGGTACCGGCCAGAAAATGGCCGATATGAGTATTTTTATAACTTCCCAGCCGGATATGGGTATATTAATTAATTTCTATTAAATTTTGGATATTAATAAAAAGAGAAATTTGGATATATACCCATCACAACTTCTTTAATTAGATATTTACCCATCCAAAATTGAAAATTAGATATTTACCCATATAAACATAACCTATTTATTAATATACCCATTTATAATTTTTTCCACTAAAAGATATAGATTAATATTAATAAAAAGTTTAAGAGGCCATTTTACCCTTGATAATTGAGCGTTAAAACCTCTGTTTCCTGCTCCATTTCCCATCTCCTGCTCCATTCCTCGCTCGATCCTTCCGACCCTTCTCTCTCAGCTCGCAATCCCCTCCATCCCGCGTAACCCTCCTCCATCTTGTGCGATTATCCATCCTGCCTCACCCTTTCTCTTCCTGCGCGATACTCCTCCATCCTACGCAACAACACCCTCATCCATGATCCATCCCTCGCGACCCTCCTCTGTCAGAAGCGATCCTCCACCTTCCGTCTAGTTTTATCCTTTCTTCTTCCTCTCACAAAAAATGTTTGCAATGGAGGAAGATTGGAACAATATTGATAAAAACAACTAAAAAATGAGAAAAGCGGGTACAGTAATGACACTTCTCAGTTCCTAAAAGATAAAAAAAAACAACTAAAAATGAAAAATGCTGAACTAAAAAAAGATAATAAACTGAAAGGAAAAAACCCATTCCTAGAAGACTAGTGACTCGGTACAGTACCTGGATAGTCTCATTCCCTAAGAACAAAAAGTCAGGAGAGGCTTCAAGATGTAAACTGCCATCACTTAGCAATTGTTGAATCGCAACACATGATAATTAGAAAGATGCAAACGGTCATATGCTTCGTTATCTAGCGAGAACATTGCAGGGTATCGCTTACTGGTACGGTGGTATCGCTTACTGGTACATTGGTACCGCTGACAGCTCATTTCTGGTATTAATCAAGAATTTGATTACATATTAAAAAGTTGCATTAATTAGAATCTTTGCACGGGAGGAGAAGGGTGGGCTGGGGTAGAAGGCGGGTGGGGAAGAGGAGGGCTGGTGTGGGATCGATGAAGAAATGTCACGCAGGAAATTAGAAAAGAAAGGATACAGTAAAGGAATGATAAGGGTAAAATGGTCTCTTAAATATTTTATTAATATTAATTTATATTTTTCAGTGTAAAAATTTTAAAATGGGTATATTAATAAATAGGTTATGTTTAGATGGGGAAATACCTAATTTTCAATTTTTGATGGGTATATATCTAATTAAAGAAGTTGTGATGGGTATATATTCAAATTTCTCTAATAAAAATGTATCCAAGTTGAATTCATAGGCGCATGATTGAATTTGGTCCAACTAAAATTAATCTGGGCCCCTAATTTCTCATGCAATTGCCTCAGATGGCTGAGAGGGATACGGACTCATCTATTAGATGCCGATGATGTAAGCATGGCGTGCCACGTGTGCAAAATGCCATGTCGGCGCGCGCGTGTGAGAGGTGTACGCAAAAGAGAACAGGAGAGGCCAGACCAAGAATCAATCATTCTCTAGAGGCCCAAAATAGGTGAACCCAACATGAAATTGTCCAAGATACAGGCACAAATTTCGCAAATTTCTCAAAAGTTTTTTATTAAAGAACAACAAAATTTACACACGAGAAGAACCCTTGTTTCTCTCTTTGCCTCACTTTTACACTTTCTCACTCTCCTTCCAATCCGTCTTTTCTTCCCCTCTCTCTGTACTGACAGGTTTTCAGGATCGACTCGCGCCTCAGAGAAAACGAGACAAATCCGAAAAGAAAATTTGTGTTTATAATATATAGCGATCCGCCGCCGACCCATGTCGTGATTTGTGGTTTCTTTGTCGACCCAGATTGAATTTCCGACTAAAAATCCCATTTCGTCAATTACCCAAATCGCCATAACCCATTTCTGAGCCTCACCTTGAAAAAATTATCTTTTTTTCTCTTTTCCCCCCTTTGCACAGTTCCAATTTATCTATCGATTGAACAAATTAGCGTCCTTTTAGTGCGAGTTCTTCTCGCCATGGGAGACCTTGAGCCATGGATGGTCCAATCCAACGGACACCTGTCACAGCCTAATCCAGAGGGCTTGCTCCATTATGGGCCGAATCCTGATCCGACAACCATTGATGAAGCCACGTGGCAGCGGGCTGAGGAGGCTGCGCAGGAGGTCATACGCCATGTTCACCCAACTAATGCTTCAGAGAAGAGTAGAAAAGCTGTGGTCGAGTATGTGAACCACATTATCACAAAATATATTGGAACCGTGGTAATTATTTTTTTAATTCCTTAATTTTAGTATCAACACTGACAGGTGCTTAGTTTTATTTATTTATTGTAAAGTACAGCCTTAGTTTAAACTGGTAGATTTTTGGGTTAGGTGAGACCATTGATTTATATACCTAACAATTAGTTTCAATTTTAACTTGGGATGAGTATATCTGTAGCTTATGGGGTTTATGGAAGGTATTGTTAATATATTAACTTATAAATAGGAAAGTGAATCCAATCTGATGCTGGTCGTTCCATTAACTATTTAAAACCTTTCGACTTTTATAATGTTAATCTGCTGTAGGGCATGTTGAAATAACTGTGTAAATATTTTGACTGTTTGAAGCTATTTTTTTAATTTGTTGATTATTTGTGTTGAAAATTTGTAGAAGAATTTGCTGCATGATTCATACCCATCCTTCAGAAGAATACAGTGTGAAAAATTGCATTGTTGGATTAATGGGTTTGGAATATGTTAAGATATATTTAAAAATGATAGTTAGGTTAAGATCCTTACTGGAGATATTTTTGTTGGATGCGTTAGTTCCTTGCACAAGAGAACTTAATGTTGATGGGGGGGGGGGGGGGGTGTTATTCATTGCAGGCGGCAAAGTTGTCTCAGTTAGGAGGATTATTAAAAGTGAATCTGGATTGTAGACATGCACATTTATGTTAGTAATGCACGGAAACAGTAAAAGTTTTGGCATTCTCGTTTAAAAGTAGAGGGTCCTTGATAGTTGAGTGTCATTGGAAATGAATAAGAAATTCAATACATGTAGTATGTTTTGTTTCAGTCAATTCCAGTCTGAAGACATGGCAATAATTTTATCATTAAAACGACTGGAGTGCTTTTAGTTTGCATGTAATCTGTAGGGTCGCTAGTAGTGCACATACAGAATTTTGGGTTATTTTCTTTTATCCTTATTCATTTTTACATTCGTACTTTGCACTTGCTCAAATCAAATGTACTTCCAACTTAATACTTCTTAAATGATTAATACTGTTCTGAAATCTAACAAACATGAGTATATTCTGTTTTTCTTTGTTTTTTTTTTTTTTTTGTATTCATTTGTTCTCTAATTTTGCCTTTGGTCGGCATCTCCATTTAGTAGTACCAACCAGTGCACCAATATGTATTTTCTTTAGTTATAGGTAGGTAAGTATCTCCAACATTAACTTTTTTACCATTTTTTTTCTTGGAGGTGTCTCCATTTGGTTCGGTGCCTCTAAAAACGTATCTGCCTGATGGGGATATAGATCTGACGGCTTTAGCAACTCCGAACACAGAACATTTGTTGCCTGAAGATGTATGGCATGTTCTTGAAATGGAGGAGAGAAACCCTCGTGCTATGTATGAGGTCAAGGACGTGCAACTCATCCTTGCTGAGGTTTGTTTCCTAATACTATTTTTCATTGTTATTTTCATTTTCAACTCCAGTGTTCAGTGAGAACAATTGAAATTTCAAATTTTTTAAAAGGAGTTTGGGCATGGAGGAATTCAAGATTACTGGTACACTATCATGAAGTTGCCAAAACTTAAATAAAACTTAAAAGTTGCCAAATAATTTGAGAAATGCATCTTTTTGTCAGCTTATTTTGGAGCCTTTTTATCCCCGTGCGACTTCTAAAAATGCCTCTTGAATATTTTACAATGATGAATGGTTATTTTCCAATATCTCGATAATGTAGGTAGTTTTGGGATACTTGAAACAGGATTTGTAAACTTTTTCTTTTTAATTGCCTCTCCCCTAATAACAGGTGAAACTTGTGAAATGTCTAGTGCAAAATATCGTGGTTGATATTTCATTTAATCAAGTTGGAGGCCTTTTGACTCTGTGCTTCCTTGAAGAGGTATAATATCTGTTTGTTACACCCTTTCTTTCTCGCTTATTTCCTTTCGGTGAGGTATTTTCTCTTCTAATTTTTGGATTCCTTTTATGTAGGTGGATGTTCTGATCGGAAAAGATCACCTATTTAAGCGTAGCATCATGCTAATAAAGTCATGGTGTTACTACGAAAGTCGAATCCTTGGGGCCCACCATGGCCTGATCTCGACTTATGCTTTGGAAACACTTATTATATATATATTCCACCTTTTTCACAAAACCCTCGACTCTCCCCTTGCGGTGAACATTTCTTTCATCTTTGATTGATCTTTTGCACACCTAGTAATGATTGAAATTATAGCAAGAAAACTCGAGTCATATTCACTGTTCCTTTTTTTTGTTTTCTCATTCATTTTCTTCTTGTAGGTTCTGTACCGTTTTCTGGATTACTATAGTAAATTTGACTGGGATACTCAGGGTATTAGTATACATGGACCGATAACTCTTGCATCCTTGCCTGAAATAATAGGTAAGTAGAACTGAGGAATTTACTGTTATATTATTAATAATAGGGTTATTTTTACTGTTGTAATCCTTTTTTTAATAACTGTTTTAAAATAAAAGCTGAAGCGCCAGAGGTCCCTGCAAGTGACCTGCTATTACAAGAAGACTTTGTGAATGGATGTTTGGAACAGTACCAGGTAAAGATACCAAATAAACCTAACGATGTCAGAGGTTTCTTCCGCAAGAATCTAAACATTGTCGATCCGTTGAAACCAGCAAATAATCTCGGCCGCAGCGTCAGCAGAGGTAAGTTTTTATTGTCTTCTATTGTTCTCTCTTTGATATAGCATCCTTCCAAAGCCCAAGCTAGCCCCCAATTTGGAATCTGCATCCCCTGAGATATCTCAAACTTTGAGTTGATATGTCGGAAACCCGGACCATTCAAATCTTTTCTGCACGAATCTCAAAGCACAATAGTACTGACTCCTTGCATTTTGAATAGGCACCAGAAAAAAATTTGGCCTGGCTTTAAATTAACTGAAAATTTGAGATATCTCAGAGGATACAGACTCCCCAATTTGGACCTCTGTCATTTGAGATTCTTACATCAAGTTCACAATCAAGGTCTAATTAGTCCCAATTAAGTCGAATTAAGTGTAAGCTAGATATTTAGTCGT
This sequence comes from Carex myosuroides, assembly GCA_028015225.1. Classification (NCBI taxonomy): domain Eukaryota; kingdom Viridiplantae; phylum Streptophyta; class Magnoliopsida; order Poales; family Cyperaceae; genus Carex; species Carex myosuroides. The sequence goes on from CM051480.1 coordinate 7,276,167, forward strand.
AAATGTAAGCTTCAACATTGAACTTTTCATAGTAACAATCCAACTCCATATGGCTAAATTATATTCAATTTCATCACAACCTGGGGCGGAGTCAGATATTAAATGGGAGTCAAATATTATACCAAATGATGATATTAGTACAATGATCATATTATAAACATAAAATTTTAACTGTAGAGGTCACAGTGAAACAAATCTTACATATGTATGAGGTTTTAATATAAACTTTTTTAAAACAGAAAATTCCGTATACTTGTATAATTTAAAAAAAAAAAAAATAGGGGACATTGCTCCCCATTTATTCCACTTCGATCCGCTGATAACTGTTAGTTGCAACTTGCAACCAACAATTTAGCCCAACTTCTGACAATTCGAAACTTCTTTAAAATCAGGAAACTTCTACCGGATACGCAGTGCATTTGTTTTTGGGGCCCGCAAGCTGGGCCAGATAATGAGTCTCCCTGCTGACTCAATCCCGGATGGTGTCAGCACTTTCTTTCGCAATACCCTCAAGCGCCATGCCACTGGTAGGCCCCGTCCTGACGTTCCCGAAGAAGCCTCCCCTTCTCCCTTTGCAGATATCGAGGCATCCCTTGCACAGATGCAAATCCATTATCCTAATGATATCCTTCCAGATTTTAGACCATATGGCTACCCCCACTATCCTAATGTTTCTCCACAGTTCGTTCCTGAAGAGAACATTAACGGGTCGAGTGGGTGTGAGCCTGATTCGGCAGAGGCCGGGTCAGCATCTCCCTCGGAGGAACCTTCAGAACCTGACGGTTTTGCTGATATAACTGGTAACAATGAAATAAATGTAAAGAATCTTTTCTTCGCAGTTAATCTTTCTGAGAACAGGCAGCCCGACTCGTTCATGTTACCGGGTCAACCTGTGGGACCGGACCCCAGCCCTGTGGTCATTGCATACAGGCCGTTTATGGGTGGCAGGTTTGGGAGAAGAAGCATGTATGGGTATGCAGGTCTGAATGGTGTTGTGCCTCCACCACATTTGGCAGCAGGCCCCATTGGATATTATGTCCTGCCACAGATTGTTTCGCCATCTGGCAGTCATTATGTCACAGATGATCCACCCAAGACAAGGGGGACTGGTACATATCTCCCATTGTCGGTAAGAAATTTATTATTTATTTTATCTCCTTTCTTCTAGTAAAACACTATTTCAATTTGGTTTTATTTTAAAAATTCCCTTTTATTAACACAAGGGTAAGTAGAAAGTCGATGAAATAAGTTTAGGGGAATTTATGACTCAACTTGTGTATACGAAGTATCACTAGTAAGAATTAAGACTATTTGGTCAAAGAAATTATTAGAATGGGATTACATAATGTATCTGCAATTCCTTCCTTTCATGAAAAGTTTTAATGATTAAATCCAGGAGCAATTTTTTAATCAAGCCTGATCACAGTACAGGCAACCTTGTATGTTAGTACTATCTTAACAAAGTAATTAGAGTCCATTATATATTTTCTCCTTAATTTTGGCAGCATCAGAGACAACAGCACCAACAACAGCAACAATATCGAGACCGGGTACATCCAAGAGGCAAATCCCAGAATTCGGTGCGGCCAGACCAAGTGGATACCATACCTGAACTGGTACCTGCTAAAGAAACAATCCTTGATTCTCCATCCACACAGGTAAATCAACCACCTCCACCCCCACCTCCACCACCTCTTCACGTCCCTTACCAAGCCCCTAAAGAACGGTGGGTCCCACGTCCAGTAATGAACAATAGAGGTGGGAATAGCAGGCTGCTATTCCCGCAGGAGCAGCAGGTTGAGTTTGGGTCACTTGGGTCTGTTGTGCTTCCTACGAACGGTCCGAATTACCCTGTTGGCATGCGGTCCCCACCACCGCCGTCAGTGCCAGCTGTTGTACCGGATGGGCGAAGATCAAGCAATGGGGAACCTTCACTTGGGAACAGACCTTATATGGCACCAAATAGGAGGAGGTATCTTTCTACAACTTGACCTTATTTGTGCAGTTCTATTTTTTGTGGTACTAATCAGAGTGCTTAAGAGATAGCGTGCTGTTAATTTTGTGAGTAGCACCTTAGTAGTATACAGGTGCATGAGAGTAATAAACTTCTCATGACAGAAGTTGTTAGATAACAACTGTATTATGACCAAATTTGTTGTAGATATGTTGTTTTTGGTCAGAATTGCCACCGTTTTTTTCTTGAAATTTTTGAAGGAAAAATATGTGGTATAAATTTTTTCAGGAATAACCAGACGTACAGACAGAAAGACGAAGGAGACTTCAGGCCTCTTTCAAGATGAAGTAAAAAAAAAAACCAACAATAACTAGGAAACTGATCTATCTTAGCCGAAGTTCTAGGTGTTGGACGGATAAAAAAAAAATAAAAGGAAAAGAATAGTAAAAAAATCTGAAGCGAAGGATAAAGAAGGGTGCAGGTAGATCCGTGCATGTCCGATCTTGAAATTGTTAAACAAATAGTTACATTTTTGTGGTCTCCATCTCTGTACATTCGTATAATAACCTTTCTGTAGCTCTGATTTGTATCCTAGCCTCCCACCAAAAACAAAAATGAGCATTGTAAGCAAAATATGTAGTATTTTTTTTTTTTCCTTTTTAGTTGTAGGAGGGGATCTTGGTATTGCTTGCATTGTGCTTGATGGTTTTAAATTTATATGGTGAGGTGGCTTAGTTGATGCAAAACTAGACAACCCTAGTGTATCTGTTTTCTTTGGGTTTTTTTTTCTCCAAGGACAAAATTTTCCCTTTGTGCAATCTAGAGAATATAGTTTGACTGACATGGTGTTCATTGTTTATGGTCAATTTGTGCAATCTAGAGAACGTAGTTAAGGAACGGACCTACGAGCATAATTGTTTTTTCTTATCAACCAAATGCAAATAACTTTAATTATTTTAAAGTTTCTGAAAGATGTGTATAACTACATTATTTGTTGTGTCATGATTAATATTAATTAAATCAACTTTGATTTTATTTTTTGATTCCCTATCATATGATCAAATTGTATAGTTTTTGGCCCAATTAGTATAGGAAAAAAAAACCTCTACATTTCTTCCTCAAAAAACCCTAAGAAAAAAAAAACGGCTATCAAACAAATTTCAAAGCATATTTAATATTGAACTCATTTTGTTCAGAAGAGTATAGGAAGAAAAAAAATTCAAACCGATGTAGGTGATGGGAGATATACACGTTCAAAATACAGACATACTAATTTGCTAAAAATACTATAATTATTATCATTTACAAGGGCTTCTGCGAAAAAAAGCTTGGGGGTCTAATAATTATTATTCTGTAATTACTATCATTTTCTACGCAAAATTCTGTAATTATTATCAGTTTCTTTGCGGACACCATAAAGGGAAAAGCTTGAGGTTCTAACTTTGTAGTTTTTCATGTTGCGAGAATTAAACAAACTTAACAAACACTTCAGTACCAATCTCTACATCAATATGAACACACTTGATCTGAAGAGGGAAACCGCGTCAGGTTCACGTGTCGCGTCGCGTTTGTGGGAGCAATATGAACACACATGTGGTGATGTGGATACGTATCCTCTGGAGTCCGGATCCCCTAAAGTAACCCAATTTGTGGGGTTCAGGCTCTTTAAGATTCGTGTTAGAGCATCTTGGACGGTTTGGATCAAAACTCAAAAATTGGGTTAATGCACTAGATCTGAATTATATCATCTGCGGAGTTTTATAAAACTCCGCACTGCGGAGCAAAACGAACGGACCAGATTAACTCTCAGCCGGTTTGGGATTCGGGCTAATGCAGGGGTAGTATTATTGGGCTTTGAGATACGTGCCAAGTCAAAACTAACGGACCAGATTAAAAACACCGTAGGTGTGGAGTTTAAAAACTCCGCGGAGGATAGCGTTCCACATGGCATGGGGAGAACGAGTGTGTATTGTTTTGTATAATTACATGATTAATAGATAGAATTGTCGTCAGTTAATTCTATCATGCTATTTGGAAAATGAAATTATAAGATTTTCAAACCATTATGTCATAATAGCTTATTTTTTCGCTCAATTTTGATTTTGAAGCTAAGCTACTGTTTTTTTTTTCCTTAAAAAAAGGTTATGCATTTTGTAAGAAAATTATCAATATAGCAATCAAATGAAAATTGAAATTTTATGAAAAATATATCAAATAGTATAGACAATTATAAGAACAAAAAAATTAATTTCTTAATTAGTACCTACCATAAAATTTACATTGACTACTTTCCGTTAAAGTGCATTCGATTTTAATTAGTAAAATAAAATAACTTTAAATAAGGGCAAACTCGGCATATGTAATAAAAATTTATCTATCCTCTCAATAAGAAATGTACTATTTTGAGTGCTGGATTTTAATTTTCAGTGCTTAGAGAAACTTTTTCTCTTTTTTTTTTTTCCAATTTTTCCCCTAATAAAAGTCATTTATATATCTGCTACTGTTACGTGGGTACTCAATTCATCATTATATAAAATTTAGAGAAAAGGTTTCCTTCCCCACTCCTTTGTCCCCAGTTTTTCCCCACAATTTGTCTTATCCACTTTTTAACAAACTTATCCACTTTTGAACAAACTTTAAATACAGTACAACATTTTTTTTATAAATTTCCATCCCATCTCTCTATTTTGAAACCCATCAGAAAAGCTTGAGAAAAAAAAATGAATGACTACTTCTCCAACTCCGATCAACCTTCCCACGGCAAGATCCTCACGCCGTCGCTGCTGTGTTCACACCGGAGCCTCCACTGCTGCCGCTGCCGTCTTCCTCGTTCCGATCTCTCTCTCCTCTCTCCTCTGTTCTCTTCTCTCTCTCTCTCTCTCGTTCACTTCTCTTCCTCTAGCGCCGACCTAGCCGCTGCTATGACTACAGAGATAAGAAGACACGATCTAAGAGAGACGATCTGGAGGAGAGAGATGAGAGAGAGGCGATCTGGAGGAGAGAGATGAGAGAGAGGCGATCTAGAGGATATAGGAGGAGACGATCTGAGAGAGGCGATTTGGAGGAGAGAGATGAGAGAGAGGCGATCTGGAGTATTAACCTTGTTATTTTACAGTATTCACCTTGTGGTTTTACAGTATGCATCTTGTGGTTTTACAGTATTCATCTTCTGGCGATCTGGAGGAGAGAGATGAGAGAGAGGCGATTTGAAGGAGATAGGAGGAGACGATCTTTGAGAGGCAATATGAACTCGAATGAGTTATGGATTCAAGCCTTTTCAAGGCGATCCTAAGGAGCGGTAAGGATCTGTTTAACATTTTTCATGATCTATGTGTTGTATTTATTTTCTTTATTTTACAAGATCTGTTTAACATTTTTCCAGAATATATATGCAATAGCTTATAGCATATATGCAATATTTTTATAGGATATATGAGTTATTTCATAATATTCATGCAATATTTTTATAGGATATATAAGTTATGTAGGATATATGTAACAATTTACAGTATGAATGCAGTTTATAACATGATACAATTTATAGGATACATATAACAGTCTTACAGGATATGTGCAACAATTTACAGTATTCACTTTGGATATTCATATTTACAGGATCTGTTTAACAGTTGTACTGATAAGCTGCATTAGACAGTGTATAACAGTTAATAAAATTCCAGTATTTATCTAATAAGTTTACAGTATTGATGCAGTTTATTATATGATGTATTAGTCAGGTATAAATGTTATGTATTAGACAGTTTTTACTATGATTCACTTTGGTTACAGTATTAACTTTAGTTTACAGGATATGTGCAATTTTACAGATTACATATAACAATTTTATAGGATACATATAATAATTATTAATATTTATATATGAATCTATATCATGTAAAATAAGACTTAAATACTGTAAAATTAGCAGATGCAAACTATAAAATTAGCATATGCTATTTTTACAGGATACATATAACAATTTTACAGGATATGTGCAACAGTTTACAGTATTCACTTTGGTTAATCATAGTTACAGGATATGTGCAACAATTTTACATGATAAATTTCACAGGATACATCAACAATTTTGCAGGATACATATAACAATTTTAGCTTAAAAAACATATGCAGTGTTGAACAGATTTAAAATTTTATAGGTTGTAATTGCTAATTTTACAGTATTGAAGTCTTGTAGTTCACATATGTTGCTTTGATAGTTTGAATCTGCTAATGGTTCATAACACTAATTTTTAACTTTGCTTATTATTTTTTTTTTGCAGGATGATATCTCAAAAGAACGTGTGGTTATAGCAATGAAACTTCTCACTCATCCGAATAACGTGCACCAGAGGGTTATGAAGTGACAGACACCATTTTTGTTTTGATGGTTGTGAACAATTAAACTTGTTTATTGAAGTTTTGTTTGTGCTTGTCAACAGTTATGGGTGGTAACAATTATTGTGGTTTTGAACAGTTATGGGTGGTAACAGTTATAGGTGGTGACAATTTACAGTTGTTCGTTGTGGTTTTGAACAGTTGATTTTGAACAGTTGTTGGTTATAGTTTATGGTTTTGAACAGTTAATTTTGTGATTAGTGAAATTTATAGTTTGTATATGTTTTTTGGATACCATTTTACAGTATTGAAGTTTTGCTGTTAACATATGTTAGTTTTATAAGTTACATATGCTAATTTTATAGTATTGATGTCTTTGTAGTTTCTATATGTTAGTTTTATAGTTTGCATCTGCTAATTTTACAGTATGTAAGTCTTATTTTACATGATATAGATCGATATATAAATATTAATAATTGAAGAAAAAAATTACGTAAAATTAAAAATACGAAAAAAAAAAAATTTAATTTTAATATCGAAAAAAATAAAAATTTTGATGCAAAAAAATTAATTTTGCACAATTTTAGGTATTATTTGTAAATAACTACAAGTTTGAGAAGTGGTTTGTTTTTTAAACCTTCTAGAAGCCGTCAGTTTTTCAAGTACAGCCGGAAGTACAGTGGCTTTGCAAGTTGCTAACTGTTTGCAACTAACTTGGGGACCACTTCCAACTAACTTGGATTGTTGGACTTTTAAACTTCTTATTATACATGATCTGTCGTTGAAGTTACAGTATTGGTTGCAGAGTTTTACAGTATTCGCGCAAGTCAAATGACAGTTTTTTTGGGGAAAAACTGGGGATTGAAGCTTGGGGACAATTAGTCGGATCCTAAAATTTAAGCAAAGAAAATCATTAATATTTTATTTGGAATTTTTTTTTATCATTTGTTATGCTTTTTACTAACAAATAAATCAAAAGACGGGTATGTATCTTGACATATCCCTGATTTTTTATGTGATAATTGAAATATTTTTCTCATACAATTCAATATTGGGTTGTAGTATTATCAGTTTTTTCTTGTTGGTTTACATGTAAAATTTATTTAAACTTCATTGGTTCTCTTTCAACGTACTCTTACTATATTTGTTTTGTGACATTTTTACTTTATTTTTTATTTCTTTTCCCATTGTTTCCTTTTTTTCATCTTCGTTTTCCAACTTTTAATTTAACTTTATTACATGCCAGTCTCACATATTTTAAATTTTCATGATTCTTAACATCTAGCGGCCTAAGTTCTTATATTGAAAAAACTAAAGCAACAATTATTGTATTTAGAAGCGACATGTGATTTTGAATTTATTTAATTTTGAATGTGCATGTTCACAAAAAAATAATGATAATCAGAGAAATAATTATATAGATTGCAATTGCATATTCACATAAGTGAAAGCCGCAAAAATTTGCATTTCAAAATTGTGGTTTCTATAAAAAAAAAAAAACCAGGCTAGCTGTTTTGTATGAACTGTATTAAATGTTTTCTTTAAAGTACATTGTATATAATAATGTTTTAAATAAAGTAAAAACGAATAGTATTAAATGGGGTAAATTTCGCTGGAGGTCACTAAACTTTGTTCTTTGTTACAAATTGGTCACTCAATTTTGATTTGTCCCTCCATAGCCATTGAACTTTTAATTTGTCCCAATCAAGTCACCCTATAACTTTTTCATCCAAAATATTCTTATTCCGTCCAAAATATAACGGAATATGCTCATTCCATCCAAAATTTTAACGGAATATGCTCATTCTGTCCAAAATACTAACGGAAAAGTTATATTCCGTTAATATTTTGGATGGAAAAATTATAGGGTGACTTGATTGAGACAAATTAAAAATTCAGTGGCTATGGAGGGACAAATCAAAGTTGAGTGACAAATTCGTGAAAGGACAAAGTTTAGTGACCTCCAGTGAAATTTACCCTATTAAATGAGAGCAAAACTGATACAATGAAGAAAAAAAATACTATCAGTACTCAATTTTGTAAGTTAACTGTTCAAAATATCACCCCTTTTGCTAATATTTTTGTTTTTTGGGCTCAAACCAAGAAATGTTAATAGACACAATTTCAAAGTTCATGTCAACGGGTACGAAACAGGGAAGGAAGTATTTTCATATTCTTACATTTTATGTTAACAAAACTTTATCTTTACTTGTACCCAATAAGCTAAGAAAAAAAAAACTTATCCATATCCGTTTTATTAAATATAGTATGAATCGAATAAACAAATAAATAGTAACATCAAATAAATATATATGAATCATGAAAAACTTTATAGTATTATTTATCATCTCTATATAAATATATATATATATATATATATATATATATATATATATATATATATATATATATATAGAGCTGGGCTATGGTGAGTTGTGAAATAAGAGGTCATTTTTACTTCATGCTCATATTTTTATTTTGAAAATCCAAACAACCGATCCGAACCGCTCAACATGTTCTCTATATTGAAATGTGCTTGTAGACTAAAATTTACATTTTTTGGAATTTTTTCACTATTTATTAAGCCACTTTGAAAATCGCTGAAAACAGCGGTTTTCAAACCAGCTTAATAAATAGTAAAAAAATTCAAAAAATTGTAAAATTTGGTCTCTAAGTACATTTTAATATAGATTGAACATCTAACGGTTTGGATTTGTTGTTTGAACATCAAATACTAAGATATGTCTCCGTAAGCACTTCAGTCGAAATGCTTCCGGAAGCAAATTAGCCATACTCGTTTTTTCTATTATTTATTTTTTGGTAGAACGGTGATTTAAGATTTTATTCTCTTTTTTAAACATTTCAAATTTTCTGGTTTAATGTCTCCTTTCGACGCTTCTATTTTCATTTTTTTCGTGAAAAAAAAATATTATAACTCATTTTTCCAAGTACTTTGTGAATTGTTAATTGTGCCTTAATTATATTATCCGAGTTGCTTTCTAGGTCTTACGATTTTATCTTTAAAAATTTAAAATTACTGAAATTCTAATGCTGGTTCGCATTAACATCCGATGTTAATTAGTTGTTGCTTTCTTGATCATGTTGTTAGTAAAATAATAATCTAAAATGAAAATGACATCTACGTACGGCAATTATTAAATTTTCAAACAGAACAAAAGACCTTATAATTCATGAAGTCATTCATATGCTTATAATTCAACTTATCTTCAGACTTCAGATATTTATTATCAAGTGTAATTCTGTATTAGCAAGTTGTACTTCTAAACCTGTGTAGAACCGTTGATTAATGTATGAAAATGAGATCATGTAATATTTTATATATTTGAATAATTTGGTTGTCTTGATCCAGCTCATATGATCTTATCTTCTTCAATTAATAACTTGTATAGGAGTTGGCTACGGTGCTACATGTAGCATAGAGGGCTTTCATGCAACGACTCAATATTTGAGTTTTCAAAATCCTAACGGTTGATCCAAACCGTTCAACATGATCTCCATATGAATATGTACTTGCAAACTAAATTTTACATTTTTTAGAATTGTTTTACTATTTTTTTAGATAGGTAGAAAATCACTTGATCTGAATGGTACAGAATTTTCAGATCAAGTGATTTTCTGCTTATCTAAAAAAATAGTAAAAGGATTCTAAAAATTGTAAAATTTGATTTGCAAGTACATATTCATATGGAGATCATGTTGAACGGTTCAGATCAACTGTTAGGATTTTGAAAACTCAAATATTGAGCCGTTGCACGGAGGCCCTCTATGCTACATGTAGCACCGGAGCCAACTCATATATATATATATATATATATATATATATATACACACACACACACACATAGAGGTCGGCTATTGTGCTTCCATAAGCATATGCCCACATATGCTTATAACTTATTTTTGCGTTTCCAATGTTCAAATGGTCAATCCGAACCGTGGACATATTCTCCATATTAATATGTGCTTGGAGACCAATTTTACATTTTTCTGAATTTTTTTACTATTTATTAAGCCACTTTGAAAATTGCTGATCATATGGTCCAGAATTTTGTTGCACTGTTTTTACTGTTCATCCGGATCAGCAATTTTCAAAGTGGCTTAATAAATAGTAAAAAAATTCAAAAAAATGTAAAATTTGGTCTCCAAGCACATATTAATATGGAGAATATGCCCACGGTTCGGATCGACCATTTGAACATTGAAAACGCAAAAATGAGTTATAAGCATATGTGGGCATATGCTTATGGAAGCACAATAGCCAACCTCATATATATATATATATATATATATATATATATATATAATTTTATAATTTTTACTTTCAATTATTACCATATAAGAACGGATAACAATAGTCTTTATACGTACTCTAATTAATGCCTGAATTGAATTATTATATTGTGTGAATCTCGTTTGAAAATTTTGTGCATTTATTAATGTTGTGTTCAATATAATATTCTGGGTCTTAATTTAAAAATACAAAATTCTCCAATTTTCATACCGAAGTCGAAAAAATACAAATTTACTCTTTTATTTACCGTTATCTTTGAGATTTGATATGATTGTGATAAATAAAATGACTCCCAATAGATCTTAAATTAAAATTTTGGTGGATGTAGAACGATTTATGGCTCTTTTTTCATCACTTAAAAACGGGTTGGGTGGAAGCTTTAATGTGTTTTTTTTTTTATTATCTTTAACGTTTGACTCACTAAATTAATTCAAAAACTTGTAAATTTGATATGTAAATACACTACTTGCGAAGTAAATCGGTTTGAATAGTTTGAAATCGACATTTGAAGTCAATCCGATAGATTTTCGAGTTAAACTCATAAAAAACTTAACTGATCCCTACATATATATTTCAGACTTCAAATTATGTTTTCTTGAATGAGGAGGGTTCAAATGCCTCCATTTTTTGTGCCTCCACCATGCCTCCATTTTTAAAAACTTTAATAACTCAAAATTTAAAACTTAAAAGTCAAAATAAAATCGTTGAATATGATATACATCATTTTATCTATGTGCTCATAAAAAGTTATCACATTTCGATTTTGTTTTTATGTGAATCAATAAGTTGAAAAATCAACGTCTATAAATTATCCACATTAGTACGTTTTATACAAGCTCTTGATGACAATCAAAACAAATTGAAATGTCATAATTTTTTACACATGCATAGATAAAATGATGTAGATCATATCTAACGGTTTTATTTTGACTTGTAAGTTTTAAATTTTGAGTTGTTAAAGTTTTAAAAACGGAGGCATGATGGAGGCATGAAAAATTGAGACATTTGAACCCTCCTCTTCTTGAATATATATCATAGATTATATGTATGTCGTTCATGGTACCAAATTTTACTATTGTTTAGGATCTTATTACTGGTTTTTTATAATATTTTTATTTTCTTATTATTTTAAGTACATTTTTTAATTTAAAAATTTGTAGAAATGTTAATAAAAACTGTAAAACTTGAAACCTATAAAAATGGGATACGTAGAACACATTAAGAAAATTGATTAACCGTTCGGACATGAAAACACATAATTTAAATTACTTGTATATAAATCGAAATATAAATATTTATACGATAGTATAATTCATCTCATAAATGTATGTAAGCTCTTGAACTTCCGTGCAAATATAAAACGGAAAGAAACCGTTGCCTTACAAGCTATCCATGTTTAGGTGCGATGATGTATGGATGGCGTGTAGGGCTGCAAACCAACTGAACCGAATCGAACTTACTTTCAGTTTGAGTTTGATTTGAATTAATTTCGAACTAAGTTTGGTTTGAATTAATTTCGAACGAACTCATTTCGAACAAATTAATTTCGAATCGAATTTTTTACGAACTCAATTTTAAACTTTTACGAACTTTGTTACGGCTTACGAGTTATGACTTATGGCTGGGCCATAGTTCGAAATTACAACACTTCAATAAAACTCAGGCATTCTGAATTCTAATTACACATTACACCAAAGTTTATATCAAAGTTCATTACAAATACCTAAATTTATATCAAACACCAAAGTTTAGTACAATCAATCAAAGTTCAGTATAATCACAGTATCCAAAGTTTTCCAAATAGCCAACAGGAGCAACATCATCAAAGTTTTCAAATATTCAAAGTATTCAAAGTACAATTTAAATATCAATAGAAGTATAGAATAATCACCAAAGTCTCAGAATTATTACAAACCCAAATATTATCCTAAATAAAACATTAAAGTTCATTATCAGCGGAAATCAACGGTTCACGTTTGAGTTAATTTCGAACTAAGTTTGGTTTGCGAACCTATTTCGAACGAACTAGGTCCAGTTTGAGTTTGGTTTGAATTAATTTCGAACTAAGTTTGGTTTGAATTAATTTCGAACGAACTCAATTTCGAATTGAATTTTTTACGAACTTTTTCGAATCAAACTCGAATCGAATTACGAACTACGAATTTTTTGTGCATCCCTAATGGCGTGTGTAAAACAGAATTTTAAAATTTTCAAAAATATATTAAATATTTTACAAAGAATAAGAAAGATGATTTTTTTTTTCTCAATGTCATATGAGGAACAAATTATTAATTAAATTTCTCTAGATTCATTGTTTCAATTTTTTTTCTTTCCGACAAAATACTTTATATATTTCTGAAAATGTCATGCTGCCGCCTGTGTGGCTGTGTGTGTTGTGTGCTGTGTGCGCACAAGAGAAAGGAGAGGCCAGACGGACCAAGAATCACTCTTTCCCCAATGAGGCCCAAAATTGGTGAACCCAAATTTTCAAAAAAGAAAAAAAAGAAAGGTGTACTCTTTAGGATCGAAGAGTCCGACGTTCGATTTGTTTTAAGATTCGTGCTCCCGAGCAGATTCATGAAATAGATAATAATTTAATTTTCACACGAATCTTAATGCGGATCGTACGTGGAAAAGAATTTGGTCCGAGGCACAAATTAAAGGTTTTCTTGAAGAACAACAAAATTACACACGAGAAGAAACCTTCCTCCCTCTTTCCCTCACTTTTACCCTTTCTCACTCTCCTTCCAAATTCCAATCCGTCTTTCTCCTTTCCCTCTGTACTGACAGGTTTTGCGGATCGACTTGAGCCTGAGAGAACCAGAAAAGTTTCAAAAGAAATTATATTTTTTGTATTGGGAAGGTATTAATTAAGAGAAAAGAGAGAGAGAGAAAGAAAGAAAAGAAATAAGAAGCAGCGATCCGCCGCCGACCCAAGTCGTGATTTCTGGTTTCTTGGTCGACCCAAATTGAAATTCCGACTAAAAATCCCATTTCGTCAATACCCAAATCGCCATAACCCATTTCTCAGTCTCACCTCGAAAATTCTTTTTTTTTTTTTTTTCTTGTGCACAGTTCCAATTTATCTCTCGATTGAACAAATTAGCGATTTTTTAGTGTGAGTTGTTCTCGCCATGGGAGACCTTGAGCCATGGCCTGTCCAATCCAATGGCCACCTGTCAGAGCCTAATCAAGAGGGCTTGCTCCAGTCATACCCGCCGAATCCTGATCCGACGGCCATTGATGAAGCCACGTGGCAACGGGCTGAGGCGGCTGCGCAAGAGGTCATACGCCATGTTCACCCAACTATTGCTTCAGAGAGTAGTAGAAAAGCTGTGGTTGAATATGTGCACAGCATTATCAGAAAATTTATTGGAAGTGCGGTAATTATTTTTTATTTTCTTGATTTTAGTATTAACACCAGGAGGTGCTTAGTCATATTTATTTTTTATTGTAATGTTTGTGAGCTAAATTTTAAACTTTGGTAGTTTCTGGGCTAGGTGAGACCATCGATTTATTTATATACTGACAGATTTTAGTTTGAATTTTAACTTTGATATTGTTATTATAGTAACATTTTATAGTACTAATCTGCTGTAGGGCCTAACTTCTGGTTGTGCATGTTGAATTAACTGTGTAAATATTTTGACTGTTCGAAACTATTTTTTTTTTATAATTTGTTGAGTAATTGTATTTTCAAATTGAAGTAGAATGTTGCATGATTCATACCCATCATTGCAAATAACACAAAATAAAGAATTCAATTGTTGGGTTAATGAGTTTGGAATATGTTAAGACATATTTAAAAATAATAGTTAGGGTAAAATCCTTACCAGAGATATCTTTGTTGGATGAATTAATTCTTTGCACGAAAAAACCTTGTCTGTATTTTTAGAATCATATCCTTGACAAGTACTTTTTTTTAAACCATGAACAGACTTATTGTGGGGTGTCAATATCGCAAAATAAGATTGCGGGATACTGGCTAAAAAATGTTCATTAGGAGAATTCTTGAAAGTGTATCTAGATTGTAGACATGCGCATTCATGGTAACAATGCATGGAAATAGAAGAAATTTTGCATTCTCAGTTAGAAGAATAGGATCCTTAATAGTTACATGTCGTGGAAAATGCAAAAGAAATTTAATTCATGTAGCTTTGTAGCGTGTTTTAATTTAGTCAACTCTAGTCTGAAGACATGTCAATAATTTCATCACTAAAATGACTGGAGTGCCTTTAGTTGCTTGCAATCCATAGCATTACTAATAGGTGCCAGGCAGATTTATCAAAGGCAGTAACCCGCAATATGATTTTGCGATATTGATACCTAACAATAAGTCTGTCCATTACATGACTTATTAGTAAATGTCAATGCAGCTTTTCAGTGAGCCCTTTATTTGGAAATATGGTATCAAAACTATTGATGAGTGAAGAAAAGATATATGATTGTTTCCATAGATGTCTTAGTACACATACAGAATTTTTGAATTTTTTCTTTTATCCTTTTTCATTTTTTCCGTTCTTACTCTGCATGTGTTCAAATCAAATGTACTTGAAACTTATAATTCTTAATTGACTGACACTGTTTCTGAAATCTGAGAAAGTATGCTATTTAAGCTAAGAAACTTAAGTATATTCTATATACTGTATTCATTTGTTCTCTAACAATAACTCTCTTTTGCCTGATTTTTTTTCTTGTAGGTATCTCCATTTGGTTCGGTGCCTTTAAAGACGTATCTACCTGATGGGGATATAGATCTGACGGCTTTGGCGGAGCCCACCTCAGAACATTTGTTACCTGAAGATGTGTGGAGTGTTCTTCAAATGGAGGAGAGAAACCCTTGTGCTAAGTTTGAGGTGAAGGACGTGCAACTCATCCTTGCTGAGGTTTGTTTTTTTATGCTAACTTTTATAGTGTTCGGTAAGAATTATTGAAATATGAAAATTCTTAAAGGAAGAGTTTATGCATGGAGTAATTCAACATTACTGGTTGACTATCATGAAATTGGAAACACTTTAACTCAGAAAAATGATAAGTGAATAAACTGAGTATTTTTCTGCAAGGAACTGTGACTAAAGGTGGGTTAATGAACAACAGAATAAAATTCCAAAATATGACTAACAAGTAATTACAAAATAAAATTGAGAAATGCTTCCATTTGTCAGCTTATATAGTAACTTGAGCACAGGATTTGTGCACATTTGGTTTAAATAGTGTTGTATTGCCCCTTGCCCCTAATAACAGGTGAAGCTTGTGAAATGTCTTGTGCAAAATATCGTGGTTGATATTTCTTTTAATCAAATTGGAGGCTTATTCACTCTCTGCTTCCTTGAAGAGGTATTTCTATTTATTTGTTAGACCCTTTTTTTCCCATCTATATCCTTTCACTTTTTTCTCTTTTAATGTTTAAATTCATTTTATGTAGGTGGATGTTCTGATAGGAAAAGATCACCTTTTCAAGCGTAGCATCATGCTAATAAAGTCATGGTGTTACTACGAAAGCCGAATCCTTGGGGCTCACCATGGCCTGATCTCGACTTATGCTTTAGAAACACTTATCTTATATATATTCCACCTTTTTCACAAAACGCTTGAGTCTCCCCTAGCGGTGAACACTTCTTTCATTTTGATGTATCTTTTTCTTGCTTATTCATTGGAAATTTGGAATTATAGCAAGAAAAGTCGAGTAATACTCAATGTTCCTTGTTTCATTGCCTTCTTGTAGGTTTTGTACCGGTTTTTGGATTACTATAGTAAATTTGACTGGGAGATTCAAGGTATCAGTGTACATGGACCCATATCTCTTGCATCCTTACCTGAAATAGTAGGTAAGCTAAGCTCCAGGACTTACTGTTATATGTAAACAATAGGTTTTATTTTTACTGTTGTAATCCGTTTTTTTTTATTAATTAATGTCTTAAAAATAAAAGCTGAAGCACCAGATGTCCCTGCAAGTGACCTGCTAATACAAGAAAACTTTGTGAATCGATGTTTGGAACGGTACCAGGTCAAGATACCAAATAGACCTAATGATGTCAGAGGTTTCTTCCGCAAGAATCTAAACATTGTCGACCCATTGAAGCCAGCAAATAACCTCGGCCGCAGCGTCAGCAGAGGTAAGTTTTTATTGTTTTCTATTGTTCTCTCTATTAGGTCTTCCTAATTTTCCAATGTAACCCGAGCTTGCCCCAATTGGTCCTCTGTAACTGAGCTTCTAATTAAGTGTTAGCTAGATATTTAGTCATCTATGTAAGCTTCAACACTAAATTTTTTATAGTAAGAATCCAACTCCATTTGTTTTTCCTTCTAAAACCCTAAACTAGATTCAATTGTACT
The DNA here is from genome assembly GCA_028015225.1 of Carex myosuroides. Taxonomy (NCBI): domain Eukaryota; kingdom Viridiplantae; phylum Streptophyta; class Magnoliopsida; order Poales; family Cyperaceae; genus Carex; species Carex myosuroides. The sequence continues at coordinate 7,293,104 of CM051480.1, forward strand.
ACAACTCTTAGTTGCAACCAACGATTTTGCCAAAATTCTGACAATTCTAAACTTCTTTACAAAAATAGGCAACTTTTACCGGATACGCAGTGCATTTGTTTTTGGGGCCCGCAAGCTAGGCCAGATACTTAGTCTCCCTGCCGACTCTATACCTGATGAGGTCAGCACCTTCTTTCGCAATACCCTCGAGCGCCATGCCTCTGGTGGGCCCCGCCCTGACGTTCCCGAACAAACCTCCCCTTCTCCCTATGCAGATATGGATGCACCCCTTGCTCAGATGCCAATGCACTATCCTCCTAATGGTCTCATTCCAGATTATAGACAATTTGGTTACCCCCACCATCTTGCACCGCAATATCCTAATTTTTCTTCACAATTTGTCCCTGAAGAGAACTTTAACGGGTTGGGCGGGTGTGATCCCGATTCTTCAGAGGCCGGGTCAGCATCTCCCTCGGAGGAACCTTTAGAACCCGATGAGTTTGCTGATATAACTGGTAACCATGAAATGAATGTAAAGAATCTTTTCTTCGCAATTAATCTTTTTGAGAACAAGCAGCCCGACTCGTTCATGTTACCGGGTCAACCCGCTGGCCCGGATTCCGGCCCTTTGGTGCCCATGGGATACAGGCCTTTTATGGGTGGCAGGAACGGGAGAAGAGGCATGTACGGGTTTCCGGGTGTGAATGGAGTTGTGCCCGGTCCGCATTTTACAGCTGGTCCTGTTGGATATTACGTTGTTCCGCATATGATCCCGCCATCTGGCAGCCCTTATGTCGCAGATGATTCACCCAAGACAAGGGGGACCGGTACATATCTCCCATTGTCGGTACGAAATTTTAATTGTCAATTTTTTTTTTCCTCCTGTCAAGTGGGAAACTACTTTAATTTTGTTTATTAAAAAAAATTCCCTTTTAAGTTACATAGTCCCTGAAATAATTTCAGGGGAATTTATATCTCTCAACGTGTGTTTGTAAAGAAAGCATCTCCAGTAAGAATAAGACTATTAGCTAATGGATTTATTAGAATAGAATTATATAAGAGTGAGGCTACGGTACTATGCAAAGCGCACATTGGTCTGTACTATGGATCTGTATATCTATTTTCAAAGTCCAAACAGTCGATTCAAACCGTTCCATATGATCTCCGTATGAAAATGTACTTAGATGCCAAATTTTATATTTTTTAGAATTTTTTTACTATCTTTTAGATAGGTAGAAAATTACTTTTGGATGGTCCATGATTTTTAGATCATGTGATTTTCTACCCATCTAAATAAATAGTAAAAAAATTCTAAAAAATGTAAAATTTGACCTTCAAGTATATTTTCATATGAAGATCACATTGAGCGGTTCGGATCAACTGTTTGATCTTTGAGAATGGAGATATAGATCCATAGTACGGGCCGATGCGCGCTTTGCACAGTACCATAGCCTCACTCATTATATAATGTATCTGTAGTGCACTAGCCTAAATACTGTATGGGCAACCTTTTATGTTATTTTATGTGATCTGAAGTAACTAGAGTCCATATATTTCTCCTGAATTGTTGCAGCACCAGAGACAACTCCACCAGCAACAACAGCAGCAACAATACGGAGACCGGGTACATCCAAGAAACAGAACCCGGAATTCATTTCGGCCAGATCAAGCGGATACGATGCCTGAACTGTTACCTGCCGAAGAGTCAATCCCACCCCCACCCCCACCACCTCTTCACATCCCTTATCGGGTCCCTAATGAGCGGTGGGCCCCACGCCCGCCACCAATGGAGCTTGTTATCCATGGGAACAGAGGCGGCAATAGTGGGCCACCGCCATTCCCACAGGAGCAGCAGGTAAAATTTGGGTCAATTGGATCTGCGGTGCTTCCTGCAAATGGTCCGGATTACCCTGTTGGCATGCAAGCCCCACCACCGCCGCCGCCAGTGCCAGCTGTTGTACAGGTCGGGCAACGATCAAGCAATGGGGAACCTTTAATTCGAGGCAGACCTTCTATGACACCCAATAGGAGTAGGAGGTATCTTTCTAAGACTCACCTTATTTTGCACTTTTGTTTTCTGTGGTTAGGAGAAAAGTGTGCTGTATATTTTGTGAGTAACACACTAGTAGCACCTTAGACTGTACTCCAGAAATTTCATGGGGGGGGGGGGGGGGGGGAGGGAAATAGAGGGGAAGGGAGGGGAGGGGAGAGGGGCAGCGTAAAGAGTTTACCTCCTCTACACCCCGATTTGAGGGTTACAAAATTTGAATAGTTTATAAGAGTTCACTTCCTCTATCCTTCTCTCCCCTCCTCTCCCCCTCAAAAAAGTTAGTGTTATGGAGCAAGTTAATTGGGACTGATCAGGTCCGGTCACCCCTCCCTTTATGTACCCTTCTGGAGCACAGGGTTAGTGAACTTCTCATTAGAGAACTGGTACATATGATTATCGTCCTGACTGGTTTCTGATCAAATCACAGTTGGTACCGCACCAAATTTGTTGTAGATGTGTTGTTTTTGGTCAGAATTGCCACCGCTTTTTCTTGAAATAGTTAAAAGGAAAAGTATGTGGTTTAATTTTCAGGAGTAACCAGACGTACCAACTGAAAGACGAAGGAGACTTCCCGCCTCTTTCAGGATGAAGTCGAAAAAAAAAGAAAAAAAAAGAAAACTGATCTATTTAGCAGACCCATTTTTAATTACAGGAGGAACTTCTAGGAGTTGGGACGGAAAAAAAATAAAGAAGAAAATAAAAAGGAAAAGAGGAAAAGAGAAGTAAAAAAAATCTGAAAGCAAAGGATAAAGAAGGGCGCAGGTAGATCCAGGCATGTACGGATCTTGCAATTGTTAAACAAAAATAGTTGCATTTTTGTAATCTCCATTGTGTACATTCTTATAAAAAACCCTATGTGTAGCTCTGATTTGTGCCCCCCGGCCTCCCACCAAAACAAAAATGAGCATTGTTTGCAAAATATGTAGCATTTTATTTTCCTTTTTAGTTGTAGGAGGGGATCTTTGTATGGCTATCATTGTGTTTGATGGTTTTCAACTTGTATGGTGAGGTGGCGGAGTTGATGCAAAACTAGTGTATTTCTGCCCTCTGTTTCTCTTCTTTGAAGAAACAAAATTTTAACTTGGTGCAATCTAGAGAAAATAGTTTTGACTGAGATGGTGTTCATTGTTTGTGGTGAATCTGTTGATGGTCTTGTAGCATATGGGTTTGTGTTGTGTTGTTGGGCTGGGTTGGGTTTTTTTCATTTTTATGTTAGAGGGGCAAAAGAGGCATTAGGCTTTGGTTGAAAGCAACATGCTCTTCTCATTTGATAAATATGTTCTCTTTGTTGTTTAGAATGGATCGTTTATGTAGAATTATTGGGCTAGCTTAGTCGAAAATATTAGAGGAAAACATTAGATTTATGAGTTTTGGGGGAAATTATTAGGGGTGTAAATACTTATTGGATCATATATGCGCGCCTGATGGGTTTTATTTTTATGATGGGAAAATTATTAGTTTTATGAGTAATTTGTTCTTGCTTGTTAAGGTTAATATGTAAGACTAGTCATGGAATATAATGATAATTTGTATCATTTAGTCAGGGTGATTAGTAAATAAATACATTAATAATAATTGCATCATTCTCTTAATTACCCTAGTATTAAAAACTATACACTTTCATCATTTCCTTGTTAAAAAATCTCGCTTTCATCTCAAACATTGTTGTGATTTAATGAATAATTGAAAAACATCAAATTCAAATTATAATTTATCAAATGAATATTAACTACTCTTTGTTGATATCCTTACTTGATAAGTCAACTAATTTTTTTTTCTTACTGATAACTTTACTGGTTAACAAAAAATTTAAAAATAACTTGTCTGTATTTGCCTTTAAATATGTTATGAATAAATAATTAGGTAACTGCAAAATTTGACACTTATATAGATAACAAGGATAAATGGGTATAGCTGTCCCAACTCCTACTTCGTGTTAAAAATTTATCTAAATAAATTGATATTTCATCATACTTTTTTCTAATTTAATTTTGCTTTTATGATGTAAAAGAGTTTCATATATTCCATTTACAAAAGGAAAAGCTTTTGCTTGATTTATGCCAGAATTTACCTGCCTCAATCCATGTTTCCTTGTGATGCTTTGTAGGATCCCATAAGAAGAATAATTAAAAAAAATGCTAATACTTTTTTGAAGAAGTTTATTGGTATAGTTGATGTTGCACAAAATTTCTTCCTTTTTGGATTTGGGTGCTGTCATTCTCTTCTTTTGATAGAAGCTCAATTATTGATTTTGACTTGTTTAAGGCCTTACATGCACTCACCCAAAAGTTGATAGAACAACACAGGTATCTCCGTGATTTTTATTAATACCATCTCAAAAATAAAAAATATCAAATCTGACTGCCCCAACAGTTTGGTATTTTTTTTTTATAGAGATAATATTAAGAACAAGATGCTGAAATTTAATGCTAAAAATTTAATATTTTTTTTAAATATTTGTTAGATTACTTCTTTTGATGTATAATTAGCATATTTAAACTAAAATACGCTAAATTACTTGAAATTATGTTAAATTACGTTGAATTACACTAAATTATGTTAAATTACGCTAAATTATAATAATTTCGCTAATTATACTGAAATACACTAATTACGCTAAACTACGCAAAATTACGCTAAATTAGGCCGATTTTGTGCCATCTTTCATAAATCATAAAAAATAGTAAAAAGTTTTCAAGAATAGTAAAAATTGGTATTCTACAAGTTCATTATATAACTAATTTAGTGAGCTACTTAGATTGAATAATAGAAATGAAAATCTTCATCGGAAACTTCAACTCAAGTTTTGAGGCTCTTTCCTTTGTTTTTTGGCAATTCTGAATTTCGAAAAATGGCAAAGCGATCACTGACGCATGCGTATTTTCGCAAGCTTTCGAAAAAGTGGTCATTTGCTGAAATCGGACACTCAAGCGCCTTTTATGGCTGTTTGAAGTTTCGTTGTTGTTTTTCGCCTTCTCAGGAAGATATCGTCCCTATTCATATGTAATTTAGCATAATTTACAGTATTTTAGCGTAATTTAACGTAATTTAGTGTTATTCAACGTAACTTAACATAATTTCAAGTAATTTAGCTTATTTTAGTATAAATATGCTAATTATACATCAAAAGAAGTAATTTAACAAATATTTTAAAAAAAAAATCAAATTTTTAGCGTTAGATTTCAGCATTTTGCTATTCATACTGTCTCTATAAAAAAAAATACCAAACCGCCTCACAGTGGGGCGGTCTGGTATGCATAGGTGACCGCCCAAACGTGGGGCGGTCAGGGCGTTTAAAAAAAAAATCGAGGGTAAATTTACTAATTTTTTATTTTGGAGGGTATTAATAAAAATCACGGCAGGTAGCTTTTTGTTTCTTAGATATAAAAGTTTACACAGTGTTTTTCATAATATTTTGTAAAGAGCATATTGCAATTACCTGTCTCTGTTATATTGAGATATAAGAGAAAACAAAAAAAAATAAAATAAAAACTAAGACAGGAGGAGGGGTATCTGATGAATGTCAAATCACATTTAGTTCGATGTCCGATATGGACCATTCAATTAAAATCGAGATTCGTAAAAAAAATTAAAATTATAAATTATTCAATAAATCTAATTGGAAGTGTAAATTTTAAAGCGAATCGAACGACTTAGACTGAACATCAGAACAAACTTGATCTGGTGCTCCTCGAGGCTAGATAAAAGATAGAAGTAGCACATAAGTCCACATAATATACAAAATAGGAACATTTTCACTGAAGCTACTTAGACTAATCAAAATGCTAATAACTCCTCAGGTGTAGCTGATCTTCAAAAGTGTCCTTTTTCAATATCATCCAGGTTTATTATGGTATAGTATTCAACATCTCTAGTGGCACAGAAATCATCTCTGTCTAGAAAAAAAAGGAGATTATAAAATTGTGGTTGAAATATTTCTATCAAATTTTTTATTATTTCTTGTCAACAACTAGTGCCACTACCATACAATAGCCCCTACTAAAGCATAGGGGGAAATAATTAGTTGAAAAATCCATGAAGTGATCAAAGAAAAGATGGAATGGATTAGAATCATAAAACCATGCATGTTCACAAATAACCCTATATAAAGTGATGTACATTATCTAATCTAGCACAGAATCAACAAGAAATTGTATCCTGCCATATTTTTTTTTTGTATGTTATCCTTAATTTGTTAATATTCTATTTGTTTCTACCAGCCACAGAAATATCTTAAATCTTATAAGACATTGCAGCGTTCCATATCTCAGTTCATCTTCTTCCTAAGACCCTCCATCCCCAAGGGATTTTTATGCACATTATCTTATTCTTTTTATCTAAATAATTTTTTGGAGATAAAGATGAGAGTCAAAACTTCTTAATTTAAATATTCATAAGAGATCTTTCATTTGAATTTCCAATCTGCTATTTGTTTATAATTAGGGAGAAAGTTTTTGGTGTGATGGATAATTATTCTTTCTGAGCCCTTAATACAATTATTATTATAAATGTATATTGTTAATAACAAAAGCAGATTTTTATTCGGTTTTGCTTAAATTATTAATATCAATTTATATTTTTTTGAGGAATTAATAACATTATATGCAAGAGAAGAGAACCACTGGATTTTTTGTCACCATGCTTAAATTAATAAGAAATCCTAGAGACAACCTATTGTCATATTCTCTGAATTAGTAAATAATTCTAAAATATACACCATTATTTGATTAGTGGACAAGAAATGATATCAAAAGAAAAATATAAAATTCTCATAATTTGCTATGTAAAAAACACAATAATTGCTCTGGTTGGGAATCTACCTAGCATCTTATAGTAGTTAAACATTATTTTCTTGTAGGGCGTGTTCGTTTGTCACGGGATGGGATTTGACGGAGACGGGAACCCACTTTTTGAAAAGTGAGAACCCATAGTTGTGGATATGCACATGATTAATTATGGGAATGTACTGAAATGAGTGTTCAGTTATACCGTGGAATTAGTTGTGAGAAATCTTCATTTATTTTTAAAATTTGTATTTTTATTCAAATTGCTCATCTAAATTTGTACAAAAAATAATTTTCTGTGGAGCTGGAGATAATTCAGTATATCTTAACATAAGTTGAATATATAAATACTTAGATCTTTAATATATAATATATCATCTAAAACTTGGACGGTAATTATGAAACATCAGTTCTTACATGATCTTAAAAAATATAATCAGGGACTAATTTAATATGGGAGCAAAAAAACCATCTCATAATTTTTGAAATCTTGACATTAAATATTAGAATTTAACTATTTTCTTTACATGTACTTGATTTTTTCTATTTTATAATGCTCACTTTATAAAAAAAAAAGTAATATCATTATAGCCTACTTCTACTTAATTGAATTTGTAAAAATAATAATATCATTATAGTCTCCAAATGTAAATATGTAATTTAGAATGTAATTCGTAAATGAATGTAAATGTAGTTCGTAAAAAAAAAATTATATATATGTTATTGGCCGGATTTGGACAGATCAACTTAGTCCCACAAAGATTATTGTAAAAGAATAGTACTCTTTATATACAGATCTCTATTGCATTAATTAATTGTTTTGTAAATTGTGAGAGAGATTGTTACAAGAAAACTATACTTTTGACGTGGAGAGTGCTGAGTGGAGTGGAGAGAGGAGAGAGGAGAGAGAGATTGGGAAGAAAATACAGACCTCTGATTGAATTTGTTTTTTCCTATCAAAACAGTATTGTTGGAAGGTAAAAAGAGGGAATTTTTTTTATAAAACGTAATTAAAATAATTAATTTTAAAGAAATAACATGATTACTGGTTTTTTTACAAAAACTATCAAAACCGAATTGCCATTTCGGTTTAAAGTTTTTTTTTTGCTAAACCGAATTGCCAATTCGGTTTAGGCGTTTTTCACAGCGTTTCCGCCACCACGCCACAAAAAAATCCGAAAAGTGAGCAAATCGAATTGCCAATTCAATTTAGGGGCTTTTTTAGACTAAATCGAATTGGCATTTCGGTTTAATTTTTTTTTTTCAGACACTAAGAAGAGCAAAATAAAGAAATCTAACACTGAAAATTTGAATTTTTTGTTTAAATTATTTGATAGATTACTTCTTTTGATATATAATTAGCATATTTATACTAAAATACGCTAAATTACTTGAAATTATGTTGAATTATACTATATTAAGTTAAATTACACTAAATTACATTACATTACGCTAAAATACGGTAAATTATGCTAAATTACATACGAATAGGGACGATATCTTCATTGAAAAGGCGAAAAACGACGGCGAAACTTCAAACGGTCATAAAACGGCGCTCGAGTGTCCGATTTCTGCAAATGACCACTTTTCGGAAAGCTTGCAAAAATACGCATGCATCTGTGCTGGCTATGCCGCATTTCAAAATTCAGAATTGCCAAAAAAACTAAGAGAAAAGTCTAAAAACTTGAGTTGAAGTTTCTGATTAAGATTTTCATTTCTATTATTCAATCTAAGTAGCTCAATAAATTAGTTACATAATGAACTTGTAAAATACCAATTTTTACTATTTTTGGAATTTTTTTACTATTTTTTATGATTTATGAAAGATGACACAAAATCAGTCTACTTTAGCGTAATTTTGCGTAGTTTAGCGTAATTAGCGGAGTTATTGTAATTTAGTGTAATTTAGTGTAGTTCAACATAATTTATTGTAATACAGTGTAATTCAACATAATTTCAAGTAATTTAGTGTATGTTTTTTTTTTGCCAATTATAAATCAAAAGAAGTAATCTAACAAATAATTTAAATAAAAAATTCAAATTTTCAGTGTTAGATTTCTTTATTTTGCTCTTCCTAATGTCTTAAAAAAGAAAAGAAAAAAAGACCTAAACCGAAATGCCAATTCGGTTTAGGCTAAAAAGCCCCTAAACCGAATTGGCAATTCGGTTTAGGGAGAGTTACACGCAAGGCCACACAGTTGGATGTGGGGAATTGTGAAAAACGTCTAAACCGAATTAGCAATTCGGTTTAGCAAAAAAAAAACCTTCAAACCGAAATGGCAATTTGGTTTTGATAGTTTTTGTAAAAAAACAGTAATCATGTTGTTTCTTTAAAATTAATTATTTTAATTACGTTTTATAATAAAAATCCTAAAATGGGAACTGCTTGGGATTTTAAATGGGGAAAAACGGAGCTGCCGAACAACACTGGAAACAAATATCCATATTTTGTTTTTTTCCATAAAAACCTAGGCAACCGAACACGCCCTTATCCAAGAGGAAATTTAAGTCACATATCAGTTGCTTTCACAAATCACAACCTTATCTTTTCTTAGCTAAGGCAAATAGTGACCTGCATTATATGCTCAGATGCGCACAGATATGTAAAGTGCTGTTCTAATGTGTTATGATAATTAATGGATTCCATTTTCCAGACCAATCAAAATACCAAATGAAGAAATAATTAATTATGAAGGCCAAATGAAGAAGGAACAACGTGTTTCACAAAATTTAGCTTATAACAGCAAAATAAATTGTTACAATAATGCGTTTAATAAAATTTATTTTTATTGTTTATTTATTTGAATAATTTTATTGTACATCTATATTAATGCATTCATTTGATAACTTTGATAGTATTTATCTTTAAAGAAAATATGTTTGAACTTCAGACAACTATATAAAAAAAGAGTCATATCATTTTCACAGTTTTTTTGGCATGTTAGACACATGAAATATATTTTCTTTGAAAATGATATGTTAGAAAATAACATTACTCAGGAACTCTCATTTTGATCTTAGTCAACATCTCTTCCTCTCTCTCTTTATATATATAGAGAGAGCTTGACTAATATGCTTTCTGTAGCACTTTGGCCGAAACACTATAGGATCAAATTTCAAAATTTTCATTTTCGAAATGTCAATCTAAGTAGCTCAGTAAATTGGTTATATATTGAACTTGTAGAATACCAATTTTTACGATTTTTGGAATTTTTTTACTATTTTTTATGATTTATGAAAGATGGCAAAAAATAGTTTAAAAATAAAAGAAAAATACCAATATTTTAGGATCAATATATCTGTTTTCAAAGCTAATATTAGTCAACCTCTATATGTTGGTCCATACTATGGATCAATATATATGTTTTCAAAGCTTAAACTGATATGAATTATTCAACATGATCTCCCATATGAAAATGTACATGTATATCAATTTTTTTATTTTTTTATAAATTTTTTACTAATTTAAATTGGTAGAAAATCACTTGATCTTAAAATTATAGACCATTTAAAAGCAGTGATTTTCTATCTATCTAAAAAAGTTTATAAAAAAATATATAAAATTTAGTCTGTAATTACATTTTTCATATGAAGATCATGTTGAACTATTCGGATCGATTGTTTAAATTTTAAAAATAAATATATTTATCCATAATACAGATCAATGCGCGCTATGCATAGTTACCATAGCCTCACTCTAAGCGATCCTAATAATTTCGGTTTTTATAATTGGATTATAGAGGGTCTGTTTTAAGATTTGTATCAGATTAATTAAAACAGATGATGGTTCTCCGTGTGAGAATTATTCTTTGATCTAGTGGTAAAGACAATACTTTCTATGCGGAAAGTCGCATGTTCGAAACTCAACTCAGATGAAAAATCTCTTTTGAATATTAAATAGTTAGATGGCTTGACCTCTAATTTTTATTCAAAAAAATTAAAACGGATGATGCGGATCTCATTCTACAAGGTTGGGTACCGCACAGGATATCATATCCATTCTGATTAAGTTATGAACCAGAACCTACTTTAGTGTTTTTTTTTTATTGGAGATCACAGTTTGTTGATTAACAGAAGTATTAAGTTTTGTATAACTGCATCTTAACACGCCTCTTTGAGTATATGGACAGCACGCCAAGTTAAAATTTGCTTTGGTATCTCCAACTGTATAAATTGCTATGACCCTTACACAAGCAAACAAAAACTTTAGGAAATATTTTCTATAACCCCTCCCCCCATCTGTCCCCTCATCATTTAAGAAATATAAAATGTAAAATCGTTCGTTGAGTATTCATCTTTGACTAGGGTTAGAAAAAAAAAAAATTGTAGCTCGGGCTCGCTCAATTCTAGTTTGGTTCGTCATCTTTTTTTTAGAAAAAAATAAGAGTTGAGATTTCATTTGATTAATGGTAAGGAGTTTGGTTTGTCATTAACAAGTTCAAACTTAATCTAGCTTGACCCGTCTTAATTTTTAACTCGTTGCAAGAAGAATATAAGTTATTTTTTGACACTTACACTATCCTTTTTGTGTCACCACGTACGAGTGGATGAAGCTCGTTTTAAAACGAAAAATTTCGACTCGTAGTCTATGCACAGCTAACAGCACCAAATCTATGAATATCTTTAGGTTGTATGCTGCTCACATCACGAACTAACTGTTAACGAGCCAAGTTCAAACTTTGCCTTACTCGACTCGTTTACAGCCTTACCTTTGACAATATTTGTCCAAACTAAAATAAAGTAAAATGTAACCTTAAAAAATAAAATAAAATGCCGGTATATTCTGCATTAAGATTGTGAATATATATATATATATATATATATATATATATCAAGTTTTCACAAACTTTTCATCAAATAAATTGAAGGATTAATGAGATTCCAAATTGTTGATATAAACCATATTTTGGTGATGGAGAACACATCTTCAATTTTAAAGAAACTATTAAAATGATATGACTCTTTTTTTATATAGTTGATCTGAAGTTCAAACATATTTTCTTTAAAATAGGAGAGAAAAAGATAATATATGAGTAATGTGATCAAAATAGTTGGAAAAAAAAACATAATTATCGAATTATATATAGATAATACGGTATGGCTAAGATCTTGAAAGCATAGTTCTATTTGAGGAGATTTCAAATGCCTCTATTATGTCAGCACTTTTCTATTTTCTAATAACACAAATTTTAAAACTTGTAGGACAAAATAAATGTTAGATGTGATATATATATATATATATATATATATATATATATATAGAGAGAGAGAGAGAGAGAGTAAGGCTACGGTGCTTTGCAAAGTAAACAACTCTCTTTACTTCGGGCCACTTTTTCAATTTGTAAAACTCAAATAACCGATCCGAACCGTTCAACATGTTCTAAATATTGAAATGTGCTTGGAGACCAAATTTTACATTTTTTTGAATTTTTTTACTATTTATTAAGCCACTGTGAAAATCGCTGATCCAACGGTGAACAGTAAAAAACAGTAAAACTTTCTGGACCACCGGATCAGACTTTTTCAAAGTGGCTTAATAAATAGTAAAAAAATTCCAAAAAATGTAAAATTTGGTCTCCAAGCACATTTCAATATTTAGAACATGTTGAACGGTTTGGATCGGTTGTTTGAGTTTTGCAAATTGAAAAAGTGGCCCGAAGTAAAGAGGGCTGTTTACTTTGCAAAGCACCGTAGCCTTACTCTATATATATATATATATATATATTACTTTCATTACATGCATATAAAAATGATCACTTTTATATTTTGTTTTTATATGAATTAATAAGTTGAAAAATCGATGCTCACGAATTATCCACATGAGTATATTTTTGCAAGCATTTGATACCAATAAGTTGAAAATTCTGATCCGGTGGTCCAGAAAATTTTGCTGTTTTTTACTATTCACAGCAGATCTGCGATTTTCAAAGTGGCTTAATAAATAGTAAAAAAATTCCAAAAAATGTAAAATTTGGTCTCCAAGCACATTTCAATATTTAGAAAAAGTTGAACGGTTCGGATCGGTTGTTTGGATTTTGAAATTGCAAAAACGACTCGTTAGAACTTCGGCCGAAGTTCTAACGTTATTACATTAGCCAATCTCTCTCTCTCTCTCTATATATATATATATATATATATATATAGAGTAAGGCTACGGTGCTTTGCAAAGTAAACAGCTCTCTTTACTTCGGGCCACTTTTTCAATTTGTAAAACTCAAACAACCGATCCGAACCGTTCAACATGTTATAAATATTGAAATGTGCTTGGAGACCAAATTTTATATTTTTTGGAATTTTTTACTATTTATTAAGCCACTTTGAAAATCGCTGATCCAATGGTGAACAGTAAAAACAGTAAAATTTTCTGGACCACCGGATCAGACTTTTTCAAAGTGGCTTAATAAATAGTAAACAAATTCCAAAAAATGTAAAATTTGGTCTCCAAGCACATTTCAATATTTAGAACATGTTGAACGGTTCGGATCGGTTGTTTGAGTTTTGAAAATTGAAAAAGTGGTCCGAAGTAAAGAGGGCTGTTTACTTTGCAAAGCACCGTAGCCTTACTCTATATATATATATATATATATATATTACTTTCATTACATGCATATAAAAAATGATCACTTTTATATTTTGTTTTTATATGAATTAATAAGTTGAAAAATTGATGTTCACGAATTATCCACATGAGTATATTTTTGCAAGCATTTGATACCAATTAAAATATCGTAATCTTTTACATGTACATAGAGAAAATGATAAAAATAATATCTAATGATTTTATATAATATTTAAGATTTAAATTTTAAGTCATTAAAGTTATAAAATTGAAGGCATATAACTACAAGAATGGGACAGTATCCGTGAGGGTAAAAAGTGACTATCCGCGAGCGTATACCGACAGAAATGTGCTTTTTCTATTAGCGACGGGAGTATCCGCGAGAGTATACCAACAGTATCCCTCACGAATATTGTCCCATTATTGTTAATGAAAACATAAGATATAAAGACATTTAAATTCTTCTTTTTAAAAATTTGTGTATTTTTTTGAGGAAATTGGCAGTAGCTGCCAACATTTTATTGAATAGTGCAAAACTCAACTTGAAATATGATGTAAAATGCCAGTGATTTTTGTAAGTGGGAGCAGTAATTGTACTAGAATAATCCAAGTCCTTTATATAATAGGTCAAACTAAAATTTGAAAGTATTTATCTGTAATGATACAAATATTTATATTTGACGTTGCTAGAATTACAATTTTTTTTTAGAGATAGGTAAGGTACAATTACAAATTTGAAAGTTGTATTTCAACTTCAATTTTTTTATGAACATTCAAAAAAGAAAGTATGATAAACACTTTGTAAACTAGGTATAACCACTTTAGAATTCAGATATAAATAACTTCTATAATATGTATATGAGTAGGGTTAAAATACATCATTGATTTTGTACTCCAATTATGTTCCACTTCATTATCTCCGTTTTCAAAGTCCAAACAGTAGATTCGAACTGCTCAACATGATCTTCATATTAAAATGTGCTTGGAGACAAAATTTTATATTTTTTTTATTAAAATACATCATTGGTTTTCAGATGATTTTGGACCATTCAAACTATAATTTTGTATCTAACTAAAAAAATAATAATTTTTTTTGTCTCCAATCACATTTTAATATGAAGTTCATGTTGAGCGGTTCGGATTGACTGTTCATACGTTGAAAATTGAGATAAGGACGTGGGACATTGTAGCACAAAACAATGGTGCATTTAAACCCTACTCTAAGTATATATATTTTTGGATTGCAGATAAATGGTGCAGAAAATGGGGTGCAAGAATAATTTCTATGCCTAACTCAATATACAAAAAATAATTACATTATTATGTGGTCATCTAAAAAGCTTCTATATTTTTTTAAGTTGTACTATATTTGATAATACTTATTTCATTTTAAAAATTAATTTTTTTCTACAATACATTACGTATTTTTTATTTGGTGTAAAATCTAAAACAAATAGTCCTAGTATGATGGTGATAGGAGCAATAATTGTACTAAAATAGTGCAAGGCTTTTATTTTATAACAGGTCAAGCTAAGTCTAAGGATCAATGCATTTAATATTGCTAAAAAATCTAATTTCTTTTCCAAACATATCTACCAATGCAACCTTTTTTTTTTCTTTTAAAGATCACCACAGATATTCTTTCTAGAATTTTCTCTCAAAAGAGCAACTCTTTACAAATTATATTTGCAGTAATTCTTTTTTGGGATTGGGTTTTGTCCAAAGAGTTTTGGACAAAGCTTCATTCAATATCAAGCTTAAACGTCTGATTTGCATTGAGATTCGTGCAAATATATTTAAAACTTAATAATTTTAAATGGCTTCTTGAATCTAAGTGTTTGTACAAATTTTGATGCAGATTGAACGGTTTAGGTCCGGCTTTGGATGAGACTTTGTCCAAAGCCGTTTGGACAAAACCCCCCACCCTTCTTTTTTTTTTCAAAAATGCTAATTTTTATTATAAATAGTAAGAATTAAGAAGCCATTGGGAAATCTTTTTTTCTTTTTATTATTTTGCTTAATTTACATGTTACTCACTTGTATTATTGCAATTGGTCAACTCAACAAGGTGTGTTATTTTCTCCAATACAATATGAGGTGCAAATTCAACATGGGTCATCATGGGCCATGCCCAATTTTTAAAAATTGAAGCATCTTTGAATTTGTCAACTCTTAAAGGTCACCACTAAATAATCACCTAAAAAGGCATCAAATTTTGAAAACTGTGTTTTAGAACGGAATATATCACCTTCATGTTATATGTTTTGAAATAAACATGACATTTATTTAAAATTTGAAAACTTCAGAATATTAAATAAATGTCATGTTTACATCAAGGTGATCATTTTAGGCTTGTAAGTTGTAACATTGTATTAATTTATTTGGATCACCATCTTTCTCAAATTAATGAATTCAAATAAAATAAACCCAGGCTAATAAAAATATCATTTTCTGGTCCAAGGGCAAATCACCACCACAAAAAAAAGAGTAAAGATCAATTTCATTTTTTATTTATTGGGTCAATTTGCAGCGACTTAATCTACACAAGGCATAAAATAAACCATGACACAATCAAGATTTTCTTTTATATATATATAAGAAGTAATAAATAGAACCTGATAGAGAGATGCAGTATAGACCTAGTAAGAAACTGGATGTTGTATAATCCGCAGTAATGCACATGACACAAATTATTTACTATTTCTACTATAATTAAAAAAAAATGCTCATACTTGAAATCAGGGGCGAAGACAATAGGGCTCAGGGAGAGGCACTTTTCTATCCTTAATTCAATTTTTTTTTCTCTAAATAAGCTTTTTTTCGTCATTTTTTTCAGAAAAAATTTATATGTTTGTATTTAGAATACAATTATGTGATATCTTAAAACTTTTACCTCACACAATTCTGTTTTCTGAATTCGCCTCTACCTACCTGAAATAGATAATGTTTATCAATATTAACCAATTTCATTAAAAAGGAACAATAATACTGAATGTTTGTTTCTTTTATCTAAGATGAGCTCCAAAAAATAATAAAAAGGTACTTAATTTTTGTGAGCACAAACGGAGAAAACTAAGTTTGGCCAATACAATGATGAAGTGAATTTACTAAAAAAAATGCTCTAGTGAAATTTCCTTTTTAGAAAAAAAGAAAGAAAGAAACGAAAGGTAATTTGTAAAGTTGGGTTGATGTACTATTTTTCTGTTTTTTATGCTAAAAGGAATAGTTAAAACTTAAAAGGGGCGCTTTTAATCTTCTCCAAGATGGCAAGATCTTCTGCGGGGGCCACAAAGGGACCCACCAACAATACATGGCGTGTGGGTCCCACTTTCTAAATTATTACTTTATGTGGGTCCCGCCATCCACAAATTACTCTCTGTTGCCTCCAATGGTGGTGGGGTCGTGATAAATTCTTTATGTCGAAATGATTTATTTTGCATACTAAGGAATTCTATGAGAAATCATCAAATTTTTTACAGGTTGAAATTTTTTGCAAGATACCCAACTTTATTTCGCACTTGAAATTTTTTTCCCATCAATTTTTTTTTCCGAGGAATATATATATTTGTATCCCTCAAAAACTTCAAAATCATGTGTATCTCCCTCTAAAATTCATAATATTAAATTTATCCTTCTAAATTTCATAACAGTCACAAATTTACTCATTTTGTTGTATTTTCTATTAAAATACATTTTAAATTTATATAAGTACTCGCTTAACATTTTTTATTAAAAAAAATAAAAAGAGATATGTAACATGTTAATAATGCCATTCTTCTATTTGAAGAACAAATAACTCACTTGTGTACTTCTTATGCTTACACAAGCATATACATGTCCAAATAAAAAATATCAATTAAATTATAATATATATGATCAAGATTTCAAAAATTATGATATATATGATCAAGATTTCAAAACTATGCATCCCCTTACAAGTTGAAATTAAGTACAATACTGCATCTGATAGAATGATATTCAAACCGTTTGTTTTAATCTAGCACGAAACTTAACGGGTCTCCGTCAATCTAATGTAGACCCGTTTTGATTTGACTCAGATAGGAGCTAACCTCATCATGTACAAATTTATATCAAGTAAGATACTTGACAGGATCAAGTTTGATCCACACCGTTCAATTTAATAAATTTGTATGAATTTTAAAAGGGGAAATTTTTTATATGCCATTCCAAAACATGAAAATTAGAAAATTGCCACCCCAAAACATGAAATTAGGAAACCACAATCAATCTCTTGTAAGAAGTAGAGTGATCCTTTGGTGATCTTCTTATTTGATTCATACACTTGAGCCTTTAGTGCTCGTGAGCCATTTTCGTGCTCGGGCCGTGTGACTTCCCAAGCTTTGTAAAGGCTTACCGGTTCTATCTTGTACTCCTTTTTCATTAGGTAAAGAAAGGCGTGCCATCTCGAAGGTCGCAAAGCCCCAAAGACGTACGCGTTAGTGTCGAACTATGTAAACAACTCTCGTGTCAAATGTCTCTTAACTCTTCTATTTACTTTACACACACTTGCTTAGTATATGTTATTCGAGTTTCTGCCAAGAATAACTTATACACACGATAGTTAAACGTACTTAGCTTTATGTTCACACAAAAAACGTATGCACAAAGTTTCAGTATAGCAAGCTATACTTTTTAACCTTGGTACACCTTTCGAGTCGGATTGCAAGTGTACAATCCTATCGAGCAGTATGTTCAGGTATCGATCCACATGACGGTTTGAATATTTAAAAGACTCTACTTAGATTTATAAAAGTTCTAGAAGTTCTGCAAAGTTGGTTTTGGTTTGTTTAAAGTTCTAAACAGTTCAATAACAGTAATTAAATGCAAGAAAGTAAATTAACTGGGTTTTAATCAAAGGGTAAAAGGCGTTTCCAGGGTTAAGACTTCATCTCAGTTCTGCCTCGAGGTACCTGGTCCGTATAGTGTCCTACACGGGCTGGGTACTGTCGTCACGGTCCGTGTGGTCCCCGAGTGAATGCAGTAGTTATTGTTTATTTGTATTGTTCCTTTGTGTAGGGTTCTACTGACCAAACCTAATGTTCCTAAACCTCAACTGTTGTTTGCTGGTTCATTAACTTGGTATGGAATTGCAATATTTGCCCTCGTCGGGTTCTAGACCTCAACTGTCGTATATTGGTCCGAAGTACCTAGTTGCTTGTTTGGTATACTAAAGGTAACATCTATCCGTTGATAGAGGTAATGTTCACATATCGGCTACTACTTGGTTTCACCTTTCGGATCACTAATCCTACCTCATGTACTTAGTTTGGTTGAGAGATCATAAGGGCCAAAGTACCTTTTAGATGTGGTCATTCATCTAGTGGTAAACCAATAAGAATCAAACAATTTAATCTAAGCAATTAAATCAAACACAATCAAGCAAACGTAAATTTCAATACAGAGATCCAATAACTAACATGCAAAACAAAACATTCGATTACATCAAAACCCTAGAAACTAAAAAATCTACTCAGACATAGTTCTAAAGCAAATAACAGAAAAGATAAAAGAAATAGTCATGACAAAACCCAAAGAACAAAGAAGATCCGTCGAAATTCGTTTCTCAACTTCGTCTCCAAGCTAGCCCGCCAAGACCAAACCCTAGAAACTCTTCCTTAGCTCCAGAAACGTCCAAGATGCCCCTCTGTTGCTAAGGATCCCGCCTATATAGCCTCCAAGCCGACCTTCCTTCTTTCAGCCTTTATTTCCAAAATACAATTATGTTTCCGAAAATGCTTGACACGGTCCGTGTGAGAGGATACACGGACCGTGTGCCTGTGTTTCTTCTGTGGTCGAGTCAGCGGTCGTGTAAGTGGTTGTGTCGTTGGTCGAGTCGAGATTGACATGGTCCGCATGAGATGGTACACAGACCGTGTAGAAACTTTAAATTCCAGATTCTTCATCGACTTCGCCCGATTCCTGCAAAATAAGAACAAACTGCAGCAGTACCACATTCTATAGATATTCAATAAAATACGACCGATTTAATGGTTTTAAACATAGCAAAATATGGGTCGGAATATAGATAAGTTTGCGAGATATCACTTTAAATTTTAAAAGGCCTCGTATTCACTCCCCTCTAGGTGCCTTAGGGACCAACAGATGTAAGAAGGATTCGTGAGAGAGGCTTGAGTGCTTGACTCTCTGTATTGATCTCCATTAGAAAATTGATGGAAGTGAGAGAAAGGAGAAGAGGAGTAGAGAGTAGAGACGAAAAGAAGAGGAATTGGGAAATCGACGGAAGTGAGAAAGAGACGAAGATGGCTGGACGCTAAAGAAATTGATTTTAGTTTCACAAATGTAGTGTATGAGAGCAAGAGTGACGGAGAGAGGAAAGTTGAAAAACGGAGAAGAAGAGAAAGGGGCTCATTTCTAATTTTTTTGGCTGACGTGGCATCAATTGCATCTTTAATTAAATTTCTGAAATGAAGTGATTTAGAAATTATGAATCATTTTAATTGCTTAACTCAATAACGTGGTTCAAATTAATTGCTAAATATTTACTGGAATGGAGATGCTCTTATGTTTATGTGCTATGAATTCATACTTATAAATTATAAGAAGTTGAAGTTTCCATTCTAAAGCAATGGAGAGGATATCAGATAACAAGTGGGGCCCAGTAACTTTAGTGCCGTCTCACACTCTCCTTCCCCCCGCCACGTCACCACATAAATTTTGTCTTTTTTTATTTCTTTTTTCTCTTTAAAAGTCACAAGTTACAAACCGCCTTTTCTTCTCCTCTCTCTCAACCTCTCTCATTTCGCTTCATCGATTCTTACAACACAAATTCCTTCCTCGTTTCACACCACAAATGTATCTTTCAAATCTCATCCACAGATTCTTCAAATTCAGAAAAAATCTCTGAAATTAATTCTCCATTTCCCTTTTCTCCCCGACTTTTTTACCCTTTTGGAGCGCGTGGTGGGAAAATTACATATAACTGGCACCTGCAACGAATAATGATTGGGTCGAAGCACTGGTACGAGAGGTCACGTGAGTGGGACGTGCTAGAGATGGCATGGATTATGCTTAGAATTGACTATTCGCGCCTCTTCTGGGTTCTCTTTGGTGTTTTCTCTTACGAAAACCATGAAGGCAAACCCAGGATCTAGCAGTACCGATTGATTCTCTTCAATAGATACATACATACACTAATCTCCTTTGCTTCTGTTTATTTATTTAGTTGGGGAATTATTGCTTGGGGTTTCTTCGAGGTACGCTTTTCGTGTAGCGAGTCAGAGTTTGATATAGAAATCGAGTGAGCGAGACGAGATGTCTAGGAGTAAAGGGAAGAAGATTGGAAGCGGTACGGGTACCGGATACAGTAACGGGTATGTAGAAATGGATCCAACAGGCCGCTACGGACGAGTGAGTCTCCTTCTCTTTTTCTCTTTCTAAATTTATTTGTCTTTAATTTTTTTTCTCTATAACTTTCTTCACTGGAACTAAGATTCTCCCTTGAAATTATCATGGCAAAGGTTAATAAATCTTAAAATTTGATCTCTTTCTGTGATTGAAATGGTTGCAATAACTTTTTTTTTTTGTTTTATAAAAGGAAATGAAAGTGCAACTTCCAAAATCCATCTTGTCTCAAAAACTGCAACATAATTAATTTGGAAATTTGGAGTAACATTCAGTCTTTGTTCTTTATTAAGGGATACAACATACAAGGGTAATGAATCTCTTGAAATTTAGCACATTAAATGGTCTATTAATTGTTAGATATTAATGTCTGTTGTTTGGTTTGCTGACGTGGAAAATTAAATAGTTGTATTATTGATTTTTTTTGTTGTTTAATTTGGGGTCAACAAATTATTGCATTTTAAAAGTTCAATAATTCAGTAATTTGAATTGTTTGACTCAATTATTGACAATAAAATATAAGTACTTATTTTATTCAACGCAAGTACCACTTGGCCGGACAAACCGTTGAAGTGCTTTTATTGCGATGAAATTGAATAAACTATAGGTCCGTACATTTAGTTTAAAGTACAATAATTATGATTTTTTATTACCATTATAATAAATGAAAAAGGGGATACGGTACCATGATTAGTTTATTTATTTTTACTTTGTATTCGATTCATACTAAAGTTTCAATAGTGTGTTCAACATTGGTTGAAACTTGGATGTTTCATAACAGCGTTATATTTTATTTGACAAACTATAAACAGAGGGAAGGTGGAGACAATTTCCCCGTTTATGGTATTGTATTTTATTTATTTATTTATTTATCCCGAGGTTCCCTCTTGATCTGATTTGTGTGGATTTCAGTTGACCTAATTGAATAACCACTATTATTATTATTTTGTAAATATGAGTGGTAATTCATTATAATGGAAGAAAAGTGAAATTTCTGTTTTGGAGAAAATGTGAAATTTTGTGACCGTTGTTAGTGTAAGACATGTTAAAGGAGTGCATGAATGAAACATTAGTTGGTGTCTGGGGTCCATGTGTTTATTGAGATGTTGAATTTTATATGTTAGTGCGTTCAAGCCATGTCTACTGGTATTGGATTCCTCTCTGTAAGAATCATTCTAGATAGAGAACTCATTTTGAATCATTTACTGTTCTTCATTTTTAAAAGGGGGTTTCGTTTGGTCCATTCTGTTGCCGAAAAAATTCAGGTGTTTACAAGTCAGAAAGAACAAAAAGAATATTGTTGTGATGGAAACATTTTATATCTGCAAAACTGAATTCTGGATCACTTTTAGAAGTCAAAAGAATAAAAATATTTTATTTCCAGTAACCTCATTTGTTTATTGGTTTTCTTTAAATTATACATTTTAAACAAATGATTTTGTTGTTCTGCTTTTATTTTAAAAATAAAGTGATGATTTTGCTAATTGAATCAAGTATTTACATGCCCAGACTGTAAATCACTTAATTTTGATTTTCACACCTATATATCATATGAAAAATTTACCTCTGTAAATATGTAATTATCATTCATAGGTGTCCTCTAAACTACTTCCCCTTTTATTAGTACAATTCTCTTTAGTAAAAAAAAAAAAAAGACACAATGCATGTGCCAAATAATAATAACAGAGTTCATAACCAAGAGCCTGAGTTATACCAAATTAACCAGATTAAATTATAATGCAATGTCAGTTTGACGATGTACTGGGAAGAGGAGCCATGAAGACGGTGTACAGGGCATTTGACGAGCACAACGGCAGAGAGGTGGCGTGGAACCAGGCAAAGATCTACGACATGATGCGCACTCCCGATGCGCTACACCGCATGTACTCAGAGGTGCACCTGTTGAGCACGCTGCGCCATGAGTCGATAATCACATTCCACACGTCATGGATCGACGTCGGCAAGTGCAACTTCAATTTCATCACCGAGATGTTCACCTCTGGCACTCTTCGAGAGTATGCCCTCTTTCACCTTTTCTTTTCTTCTTCTTATTATTTGTTTTTTTTTTGGGCTCAAGTCTTCAAATGTTGAAGGCTCCATAGTCAAATGTTGAGGTTTTTTATTTCAGGTATCGGCTTAGATACCCACGAGTGCGCCTCAAGGCGATCAAGATCTGGGCGCGCCAAATACTCGATGGATTAGTGTATCTCCACAGCCACGACCCGCCAGTAATACACCGGGACATCAAATGCGACAACATCTTTGTCAACGGCCATCTCGGCCAGGTCAAAATTGGTGATCTTGGCCTTGCTGCCATACTAAAAGGCTCCCAATCTGCACACAGCGTGATAGGGACACCTGAGTTCATGGCACCAGAGTTGTACGAGGAAGATTATAACGAGCTGGTTGATATTTATTCCTTTGGAATGTGCATGTTAGAGATGCTCACGTCTGAGTACCCCTACAGCGAGTGCTGCAACCCTGCTCAAATTTACAAGAAAGTCACATCGGTATGTCCTTCTGTCACTGTTTGGATCAGTGGTGTGCTTATATATATATTTATATTTGTAATTCAACATGTACCGATACAAATATTTGTAGGGGAGGTTGCCAGATGCCTTCAATCGAATCAAAGATCCTGAAATGAAACGCTTCATTGGGAGATGTCTGGCTGGTGCGTCCCAGCGATCAGCGGCCAAAGAACTGCTCGATGATCCTTTCCTATCATTTGATGATGATACTGTTATTAGTCCAAAAATGGTCTCGACCAGTGGTAAGAATCCATTTCCGCAGCCGAGAGGTCATGATCCTGTGCAAAAGGAGGAAGAAGATGAGCATGAGCCCGAATCCAAATCGGAGTCCGAGTCTGACCCTGATAAAGATATTGCTGAGAAAACCGCCATGACCATTAATGGAAAGCTTAATCCTGATGATGACACGATCATTCTCAGAGTGCAGATTGCTGACAAAGATGGTACTTTTCTTAATTTTTTCTTTTTGTAAATTTACTTTTCCTCGTTTATATGTACCAAGTTATTATTTTATTTTAACTTGACCATCTACTGTTATTAAAGAAGTTATTTGATCACCATGATTACATCATCGTCTTATGTAGGTCATTCGCGGAACATATACTTCCCATTTGACATTATGAGTGACACGCCAATTGATGTGGCACATGAGATGGTGAAAGAGCTTGAAATAACGGATTGGGAACCATCTGAGATAGCCAAAATGATTGACCAGGAGATATCGCAGCTCGTGCCGGACTGGAGACCCGATTGCAACTCAGAGCCAGAGGAATACTCGTGTGGTGATGGCGAAGGCGATGGTGGTGATGGTGACATCAGACATCTCTTTTATTGTGCTTCACCATACGCTTCCTCTCATGGTTCCCTTTGTGGCTTTGACCGCTCTTCGTCCGCCAGGGGGTTGTCTTTCCACGGTTGGAGAGGTAAATAAAAAAATATGAAGAATTTGTTGAAACTTTCTACTAAATCAAGTTGTTAATTGATGTCATTGTTTGGAACGGTCAAGTTTTTAGAAATCAAACTTGCAACTTGCAAGATGTAGTGAGCAAACAAAAAAAAAAAGGGAACATAGAAAGTAGTGAGTAATTGTCATAATATAGCTACAACCTCACCAATCCAATTGACCATTTATTTGTAAATAAAATTCTTTATGTAGATGAACTATATACCGATGATGACGACAGCTCGATGCACTCTGGTAAATATTCTGGTATAATCTACTCTTCAGGTAATGAGGCTGAGGCGGACTCAAGCCCTCGCCTAAGAGAGGCCCAAGCCCCGCCCGTTTCTCACAAGTCAATTAGGTTCGGTGAAAATCCTATAGATTCATACTTAGCAAGCGAACTACACAAACGGGGTCACATATCACCAGATGCATCTACGCAGGATGCTGGCACCAGCCGGGGCAGGCAGCCAACAGTCGATAAACGCCGCATGATGAGAAACAGATCAATGGTCGATATTCGATCGCAACTCCTGCACAAGACTTTAGTTCATGAGTTGAACAAGCGGGTGTTTAAGACCATTGGATCGGTGGAGAATATCGGCTTCCAAAATCCCTATCAAGATAGTTCAAGTTCACAAAGTGGTGGCTCGCCATCAGGTGACGAGCGCAAGAAAGGTAAGCGATGGTTATAGCTTTGAACTTGTGATTTTTAGGGTTAGAGTTGAGGTGCTATATCAATAAGTTGTTAAGTGTGGTGAGATCGTGTGAAGTGTGCATACCTGAGATGTCATTGGCAAGATTGAAAAATGAAGTTTTTGCAGGTGTAATTTAGCAATTTTTTTTTATTTTCTGGTTTCAGTGATTGATGGTGAAGAATTAATGTGCTGAATTAAAGATGGTATTAGAAAGGCAACCTTGTAAAGAACAAAAAAGGAAAACTGTCTTCGAATACCATGTTTTTCAGCATCATTAGCATATATCGAGCAAAGCTAAGGTGTAATGTGCTCGCCAAGAGGGTTTGGTGAGCACAACTCCAAAAGTATATCGGATCGGCTTCAAACGGCGAATTCAAACCGTTGAAATTCATGTACTTTATGAGTGATGTATGTGCATGCAAAATTTTAAAAGTTTCGAATTTATTTGCTACAAGGTCAAGCCGTCTAAGAAATGATGAAAAATGAATATATAAAACACCTTATAAAATAACTTATAAAATGTTGATTTCTTTGACTGCTTGACCTTGTAGCAAATAAATTCGAAACTTTTAAAATTTTGCATGTACATGCATCACTCATGAAGTACATGGATTTCAACAGTTTAGATTCGTCGTTTGAAACCTATCCGATATACTTTTGGAGTTGTGCTCACCAATCTCTCTTGGTAAGCACATCACACCCTAGCTTTGCTCGCATATATCTATTGAATAATATGAAATATCATCATTATTCAAACTTCAGAAGTAACAACCCATAACCGTTCTTGGTGAAAAAAAAGATGGCGTTTTCCAGTTGAACTAAAATGATTCCATAAAATAATCAGAGTATTAAATACACATTAAAAGAATAGACATCTGCATTAATTAATATGGTATACATATACTATTAGGGTGAACGTAAATTAGGTAGCTACAGTGTGAGGAAAAACTAGACAAAAAATGTCAACGTAGGGTCTGATTCTACGCGGACATCAAATTAATTTAATGCCACTGTTTTTTTTATTATATCCCTATTTTTTAAACGTTAATAACTTAAAATTTAAAACTCAAATATTAAAATAAAATTGTCAGATTTGATTTATATTATTTTTTTCATACACATATAAATAATTACAACATTTTGACTCGTTTTGATTGGTATCAAGAGCGTACAAAAACACATTGATATAGATGCATTCTCGACATTATTATTTCATATTTATTGATTCATATAAAAACAAAATTGAAAAGTAATAAATTGTATATGTGCATAACGAGTAAACAAAATAGATCAAATTTAACGGTTTTATTTTGACATGTGAATTTTAAGTTTTTGTAGTTTAGAGACTTAAAAAATAAAAACAAGATTGAGGCAAAAAAACAAAGATATTTGAAAAGGACCAAATTTAAAGAGCAATGGTAAGTCAAAATCAACCAAAAATGAGATCTATATTACTGTAGCTGAATGGATCGCACGAAATTATCGGATTGCAAGGTCACTGTCTCTGATGTGAAATTATGTGAAAAGAAACTGTTTTGTTATTTTAAGTACATCATTTCCAAGTTTCATTGCGTTATTTTGTGGTGGTATGGTATATTGGTATCTCTAGATTCAATTTTATTATCCGACCATGTACCGGTGCTAACTTAATTGCATGGGTGGAACCATAGGATGAAAAAGGCTCATTTGATTTTATTTGATTAGAGGGCTAGTAATATTAATTATTGTCAAAATATAAAATTTTAAAGGACAAATTTTAAAAAAAATTATAGAAAAGACTCCATGTCGTATTTACAGTATCTGAATTAAATCTTTAAGCCCGTAAATTGAACATCAAGCCCATGATTGCCTAACAGGTTTTAGATTCTTTGTCTTATTTTGTTTTTATATTTCATGTACGATTGTGTTCGTCCCGTTTAATACTTCATTTTATTCTGCTTTTATTTTTGGTGCTCCTGTTATGCTCTGTATTACTACAGAGATACGGAACAGATGACCTGGACGGTTCTTTTAATGCCGCACGAATCTTAAAGGAGAACTCTACATTCTAAATAAGCACCGGATTGAGTTTGGTCCGACTGAAAGTAAATCTGGATTGTAAAGTTGTGGATCTCGTCGTGCAGTACTACAGAAGATACAGCCTCTGTTTTTAATTCACACAATGTCTGAACAACAGAGTCAAAACAACACTATATATAACTCGCGTACTCGTGTGTTGTATGAATAAAAAACTGCTCTATCAAAATGTTCGTCGAGAATAAAAAACTACTCTGGTTCGAGCCATTAATGCTACACATGCTGAAGCTCAGGCGATTCTGCAAGGGCTGAGAGTTCTAACTCAATCAACAAGAGAAGGGGGGAGGTTGTTGTCGGACTCTCAGGAATTGGTAAACTCACTGGCACAAGATCTTCCGTTGGTACCAGATTGGAGAATCAGCAAAGAAATATGGGATGCGTGGAGAATTATAAGAGAATACCCAACTGTTGGAAAAATTGCCTACATGTCCAGACAGGATAGCTTCATTCAAATAGCTCATAGATTAGCAAATTTGGGTAGAATTAATGGTTGGCATAAACAGGGTGTTTCTTTTCCATGTTTTGCTGAGACTTAGAAATTGTAATAGGCCTACGGGCTGTAAGGAAAAAAAAAAAAAAAAATGCGATGAAAGAATGACATTTTTGCAGCCGTCCATCAATTCTGGACCAACATCATCAAACAAAACAAACAAAAATAAAAAATAAATTAGTTACAAAGCTGAATATTGAATTGTTACTAGGTTAATTAACAATGCGCTTCCTTAACAATAATAAACAGTTTTTCAAACAAACTGAATTAATCCACACAAATATATTAGATTGCATTTATAATATTTAATTGGTGACTAAAAGTAATCTACATTTTCAGTAAAAATAACTCTCAGTTAGTCAGAATATCTTAACACACAATTTCATTCTCTTTTCTTTTAAAAACAATTTCAACTTCAAAAACTCACTCTCCTTATTAAATATATCATCATCTATGTTGCATAGATACAGATACGGATATCGTATCGAATACAGCGATACGGTAATTTTTAAAAATTATGAATACGATACACATCCGATACAGATACAACAATACAACAATTTTTCAGACAGAGTTGTACCGTTGCAGTATCAACCTGTATTGGTGACCATATCAGAGATTAAAGGATACGCCACCTCATTTGATACGCCAGCTGATGTATCGGACGTGTATCGGTATCCGATATGCACCCGATACAGATACGTGACCTAATATGAAGTATCGGAGTAACATAGATCATCATCATCCAATATTAAATTTTAGTACCTAATTAATCAGATAAATTCAAAACTCAGGATTATAAGAAAATCTGATTACTATTCAACGAGTTGTCCAAAAACTTTAAAATCGAATTGCAATTATTTGAAGTTATTTTTCGCGTAGAATCAAAATTCTAATCGACAGATGAATCGGATTATCAATCTGTTTACAAATTTTTCTTTTACTTTTTCCTATTTTCCTTTTTTTTATATGGTTTTCTTTTTTCCTTTCTTTTATATGGTTTTTTTTTTAATTTCTGAATCGCAGAAGAGAAAGGGAAGCGTTAAAAAGGGTTTACGGGTAATACCCTTCATGGGGCCACGTGGCCAAGGATGCCACGTTTCCTTTGTTTAAAAAAAACAGAATTTACGGGTTAACCAATAAAATTTTCAGAAGTCTCAAATAAATTCAGAAAATAAATTTCAAAAAAATATATTCAAATTATTTAGCGTTATAAATTTCATTCTAAAAAATTTATACTAATGATATTTATTCTAAAAAAGATATTGACTCTAAAAGAACAAATTAAACGTTTATCAAAAACAGATTGGTCAAAAAGAATTAATTTGCCAAAAAAAATCCGAATTGTATAAAATTCAATTGCCAACATAACTACAATTTTTTTTTTTCATTTTTAAACTTATTTAAATTGATTCAAAAAATATTATTAATATTGTAAAAATGAATCTCAGTTTTAACTGATTTACTATTAAGTTAGAATCCAAAAATAGATATCTACACCAACGTGACAAAAACATAAACAGGAAAAATTGTCAAAATGGGGCCTCCTAATTCTATATGTGAACCAAATTAAAGAGAGAGGTCACAAACAAACCCAATCAATTGCTCCCAGGAAATTGTCGGTAATATTTTAATCAGGCCAATCAGATCAATATTACTGTATCTGATTTTATCGTACAAATTGTAACCGGATTGCAAGATCTCTGTCCCTGATTTGTAAAATATGAACAAACAATGTGTTATATTTGTCAAGCTAATTTTGTGTATAACAAAATATATTGAATACTATTGTTGAAGATCTAATATTTTACCGAAATTTTTATTTTACCATCTTAAAATAAAAGTTAAAACAAATCACTTCGATTTCGTATTTCTATTTTCACCACGTTCTCATTTTGAAACTGCAGACAGAAATTGGGTGCACAGTTTCTAACTGAGAAAAAAATTGGTTAAGTTGTCCTCAGTTTGAAACTGCGTGCATTCAATTTTTTCTGCAGTTTCAAACTGATGAGGACGTGGTGAAAATGGAAATACTCAAAAATAATAGTTATTTGGTTTATCATTTTTTCTAAGATTGTATAAATAAGATTTTCGGAATATTTTACATTATAAAATTCTATAACAATAAATGCTCTTTTGTTTTTTTTCTGAAATAGACCCTTTTTATAATCTGAAGATAATCAATGTCTCACAAAAGGCCCACAAATGATTTCAAGAATCATACCTCACTGTGCAAAAACAGTAGAATAGAAAGCTGAACAGTGACATATTTGTAGCCCACAAATCAATATCATGATTGGGCCTATGGCCTACAATCCAAGCAAAACAAGTAAATATTTCATCATTTCTCACCTATAAATAGAAGAGAGGGAGTTGTTACTTGCTGTTGCTGGTACTTGTTAGAAGAAATCTACCATTCTTTCAGCAGTACCTAACAGTAGAATATATGTATCTAATAATTCAAAAGAGAATATTAGAAAATTGAGTGAGGCTATGGTACTATGCATAGTGCATAATGAACTGTATTATGAATCAATATTTTTATTTTTAAAATCCAACCAATTGATCCGAGCTGCTCAACATGATGTTTATATAAAAATGTACGTTTCGAACAAATTTTACATTTTTTTAATTTTGTTACTATTTTTTTAGATTTATAGTAAATCACTTGATCTAAAATTCTAGACCATTCAAAAGTAGTAGTTTTATATCTATCTAAAGAGATAGTTAAAAAAAAATTAAAAAAAATATAAAATTTAGGTTGTATATTTTTATATGAAGATTATGTTGAAAAGTTCAGATCTACTAATTGAACTTTAAAAACGAAATATTAATATGTAATACGAACCAATCTGCAGTACCTAATAGTAGAATATATGTATCTATTATTTCAAAAGAGTGTATTAAAAAGTTAAACTAGTATTTTAATAGAGGAAATAATATCAAGTCGACATCCAAAGAGGGTATATAAACAGTATTTTAATAATATTTTATAAATTATACAGAGGTCCTTCAAAGTTTCACTCGTTTACCATTTGATGCTTAAATTTTCAAAAAAGTATCTTCTTGTGGTTCTTCGAAATTTTAATTTGTAAAACAAATAAATCCTACTATTATCACCAGCTAAAAAAAACTTGGTTAAGTCTCGAGTTAGCATTTCTGTCATAATGATATTTGTAACGTGTAAATATTATTTTTAATTAATATTAAACATAGAGTTAGTTTGATACAAATTAAAACCTTTTAAGGGTCGAAATAATATTTCTAATACATTACGGACCAAAATACTAAAAGTGACACAGTCTAAGGACCATTTTGTAAAGAAAAGTACATTCTCCATTGTAATTAAGCCCAGTTCAATGCAAAGACAAATTTGGAACAAATCAAGGAAACTAGCTACATCCTACATGCATTCAACATAACTGTATACTCCAACTGGTTGTCAAGTCATGGGGGAATTAGTTTCTGCTATTGCCAGTTAATTAACAAGCAAAAAGTTTTTTATTAATTACAAGTTATTATCCAGCAACCAAGTCAGAAAATAGAATAGGATGGGACGAAATTTTCCGAATATGACATGACTGTATAATTATTTTAAATACAAGTGTATTTTAGTTATTTTTCTGGAAAATAAAAATAACAAACGAAACATATTTCATTTTTTCTTAAGCAAGTGTCATCCTTTGAACCCATGTGGCTCCGC
This sequence comes from Carex myosuroides, assembly GCA_028015225.1. NCBI lineage: Eukaryota > Viridiplantae > Streptophyta > Magnoliopsida > Poales > Cyperaceae > Carex > Carex myosuroides. Next base: position 7,324,300 of record CM051480.1, read on the forward strand.
CCGAAATTTTTAATAATACCATTTCAAACAAAAAATAAACCAAAACACTACTAAAATTGGAGAATTCGAAAAATACCAAGATCTCCAATTCAATCTGCGGCTCATTCTTGGAGGGCGCGGATTGAATTGGAGACCCCTCAAAAACCTAAATATCAGTATATTATAGTGCATTTTTTGGTTTTTGGGGCCTCCAATTCAATCTGCGGCCCGCCAAGAATGGAGCAGCAGATTGAATTGGAAGCCCTGATATTTTTCGAATTCTCCATAATCTGTGGCTTCTTTTTTTTTTTCTTTTTTTTATTACAGTGGTATTAATAAAAATTTCGGGACTCCGCCACCGGATGCAATTCCTTCCTTAAAAAAACAAAGAAAGAAACAATGAAGAAACTACAAGGTACAATTAATCTTTGTTGAAGTAGATAATCTTTCATTTTCATTCAGTAATCATAGATTGGAGGACCACCTTAACCACTAATTATGTTTCCATGTGCTTCCTTAATTGTTTGTTTCGGTATATTTCCAGAGTTATCTTTTAATTTAGTCATGCATACGCAATTTCATTATAATTTCAAATAGTCTGCTATTGTACTACTATAAAATTTTGTTACATTTATTACCGCTATAGAGAACTGTTTATGTCGCTATTTTTCTATGACAAACTAATTCTTGTTCATTGTATAATTTTGAAAAAATAACATAGAATATAATCAATATTAGACTTGTATTGCGTGTAATGATTTTACGAACATTATGAAAAAACGTTATTCATATTTAACTATGCATGTGGAGCGAATTAAATTACTTATTTCATTTTACTCTTTATATTTTATATCTTGTTTGACAACATAAATTTTTTTACTTAAATTAATCCGTAACATCTTCTTCACTTTCCACTTCTTCTCTTTACCATTTCTATTCTCCAGCGTTCAAATCTCAAACTTGTTTTACACCAGATTTTTTTCTCAGAATAGTGATTGGGTTAAAGCAAATTAAAGGAAAGGTATTTATGAGTCAGAGATAGACACTTTGTCGAGTTAATGTTGAGATCGACTAAAACCATCATCGACCACTGCAGGACTATCTGTGTTGAATATAAAACTGAATAACAAAAGTGTACCTTAATCTATGACTGTCTTGTGCGAGAGAGAGTCACCGATTCGGTTCTTCCAGAATAATAAGGCCCTATAGAGTCTCATTTGTTCTGCCTTCTCCAAAGTCTCTCACACTCTCATCTAATGGGATAATGAGATATGAATGCATGATAGCCTTGTATTATGGGGATCAAATCTTTATATACAGCCTAAGGAACTCCTTGGTTGTCCTATTATGACAATTATTCAATTCAGCGCATAATTAAATTGAATATTATCTCTTAAGTTCTACACATTAAAGGCCCACACCCTATATGACACATTATTGCTCAATAAATCATAAACTGCAAATGATCACTTTTAATTGAGCATAAAATTAACAGTATACAATACATAATTATTTTACATATTAGTCCAACGTTGGATTAATGATCCAACAATCTCTCACTTGGACTATATGTGAAACCTTATAATTTTGTATTGTTAATAACCGTAGTGAGCTCAACTTTTCTGTCATTACCGAAATGTGTCCCAAAACAATTATGTCCATCAATTATATCAATATAGGATCAAAGTAGTTTTTGCCACAATTATTCGTAACTCAACCAACAATGGTCACATATATTGACATAACCGAATGACATGAATCATGATGTGGATGTGTAGCATGAATATTTCACATAATGTGATCATAACGTGTCTATTTCCAACTGGTCCACCCTTAAGAAAGATCAATTTTAATAGAGTCAGAATGTAAAATAAACTGAAGCTTTATTTTTGTAGAAATATCCTCAAACTTTAAAAACTGAAAACCACATATGTCATACAAGCATAATTACAAACTCTCACTAAAATCTGAATATCCTCAAAAAATTGAAGATCTTTAATTTGACAATCATTTAATATGCAGCTGCAATCATGGAGTTTATGCCAATATGCTCAATAGACAACTGTACATTCTAAACTTTTTCATTTACAACTAAGAACTTGATCTATATACTTTGACCTTGTCAAGTTCCTATTGTTGGAATATAAAACTATCGGGTTATTATCACAAAATAACTTGAGTGGTATTTAATTCCTATCTACTTCGTGCAGCCATGTGACAAAATTTCACAATTATATTTCCCAATTAGATACCTCATACATATGTTATAACATGCTTTATTGGCATCTACCAAAATCAAAATCAATATACCAGATGATCTCAAACTTTTCTGATATTCGATATGTGAGTATGTAATTTTTATTTTCCTTAAAAATAACGCAAGACCTTTTTGGCTGCTATCTTATGTTCTGCTTCTGAATTATTTTAATATCACTTTAGCATTCCAATTATGTACGCAATATCTAGACATGTACAAACCTGAGCATACTTCAGACTTTCTACTACAGAAAAATAGGAAATCTTATGTATTAATTTATTCTTAGTCTCATTCTTAGAGCACTGATTGAGACTAAACTCGTCTTCCTTATTTACAGAGATATCTCTTGGTCTATTTTAATGCATGCCATCTTGTAAACCTTTTACGATATAGTTCTTTTGTGGCAACCTAAGAATACATTGAGATTGCTCTTTCTATATTTCTATACCTTGCACAAAAGATGTACCTTCAAGATCTTTCATCTCAAAATTCTTAAATAAAAATCTCTTAATGTCAAGCAACAAACTTATATCGTTACTGGCAAGCAATATGTCACTGACATTTAAAACCAAGAAAATAACCTTACTTCCACATAAGTTATAGTATATGCATTCATCGACCAAATTTATCTCAAACCAAACGAGATGATCACTTGATGAATTTTGAATACCATTGTCGATAAATATACTTAATTGAGTCCATAGATGAATTTTATGGATTTGCAAACCATGCTTTAGATATCATGACTCAAAGTTTTATGGTCGCACCATATAAATCATATCATCAATACTACTATTGAGAAATGACATCTTAACATTCATATAATGTAACTCAAGATCTAACATGCACCTTTAATGTCATTATTATCCTGAAAGACTTTTAAAGTAACCGAAGAGAAAGCCTCTTTATATCCAATGTCATTTTTCTATGTGAAGCCATATGCGACAAGGTGTACTTTGTATTGCTCCCACATTGCCATTCAAATTCCATTAAAACCAATGAATTTTGTACCTTATGGCAAATGAACATTATCACAAATATCTTTGCCTTTCATGAACTTCATCTCTATATCATGACATCTACCCACTTTACCTAGTGGATATCCTTAATGACACGTGTTCTTGTGGTGTTGAAGTTTGCTCTTCGGTATTATTATCAATTATTATGTCTTGAACAAAATCAGGATCGAAATCCTAAATAATGTCAATAACACCTGTGGGAATATTTACATATTCCTAATCGAAGATAAAATCTTGAACCGTATCCCCCCCCCCCCCCCGCAAACTCAACATCTACAAAGAACTTTGCATTTTTCTTCCTAAAATAAATCGACCTTGTTGTGGGATCATAAAACTCATATCGCTGTAATGTTTCAATTAAGAATATAAGATGCAATCTTAAGTCCTTTTTCCCAAAGTAATTGTGATAAAGAAATATGATGATTCATTTTCTTTATTATATCCTTAAGTGTTTTGTTTCGTCTTTCAGACACACCATTCTTATTGGATAAAACCATACATGATGTATCGTATTACGATATTGCTATACTTTAAGAATTCAACAAAAATATATGGATGTCGTTCATCTGAACCGTCATTTCTACTGTAGTATAAACACCATAGTCAAACCTGACGCTTGAAATCCTTTTGTTGAGTCAATTCTCAACATCAGCCTTATAATTTTGAACACAATCAAAAATATACTTTTTCATAAATGAGATAAATATAGCCATATCTAAAATATTTGTCTATGAACATAATAAAATAATGTACCTTTTCTAACATTCGTAAGAAAATAGTACACAAATATCTGAATTTTATTAGTTCTAAGACATCTTGAGACTTGTTGGCGATAAATTTTCTCCAATTGGTTCGTTTTATCTTAATATAATCAACACAAATATCAAAATTGTGTTATTCAAATGCTCGGGAATTTCACTATGACACAAGGTCTTTTTATCTCCATCGAGAGATATAACTGAAATGATTGTGCCATAATGCAACCAAAATTTCCATTGCTTTACTTTTATTAACACTTCTGAAGTACTTAAATGCAAGGACTTGTTATATGAAACAATTAAGTATGTTGATTTTAGATTATTATAACCTAAAATAAGACTTGGATCCAACCACATTTGAATCATGAAATAAATCAAATTTTCTATTTCTAAAATAACAAGTAAATCCATACTTGTACATAGCATAAATAGAAATTAAGTTGCATCCAAAAGATGAAACTATAAATGTTTCATTTAGATTCAAATGAAATTCAGTCTTAAATAATAATCTAACTTTCTAATTATTTCAACTTTAACATACTCGTCGTCATCAATATATATGTATCTTTCACCATCACTAGGCTACGACTACTCAAACAACCTTGAATAGACACACTGTGTGAGTTGTTACACCAGAATCTATCCACCATGTGTGTCTAAGTATCAAAGTTAAATTAACATTAAAACAAACCATATTAATAACCATACTTTTCTTGGCACACAAAACATGATAAGTACTTAATTGTTTAATCCTCTATACTTTTCAACAATTCAAAAGAAACAACTACTACCATCCAATTTAACCAATTTCTTTTATTGTTCCTATTAAGGTGTTGTATATGTAGCTACCATACTCTTATTTCTTATATGTATTCCTTTGACTTTATACCTTACTGAAAAATCAATTTGTCAAGATCGTATCAACTTGAAACTATTCGTTCTTAACAAATTTATTTTCAATAGTCGAAAGGAATTCATAAGTCTTAACTAAATTATTCGTAAAAGTGCTCCTAAATGCTTCTAGAATGGTCATTTATTATGATTATATGACGCGCGATTTGACTTCTCCCACTTTTTCTTTCTCCCTCTTAAATCAGAGGTACTCATAACCGTAAGTTTCAGAGAATCAATCCTTAACGCAATATCAAGTTCCATAATTATGAGAACTAACATTAAGTTCTATTTCCATTCTCTTAATTTGATGCTAGAATTGATATTAACTAAAATTAGAACAAGAAATAAACACTACATACTCAGAAAAATATCCATATATATTAAAATTCAAATAAAGGTAAACCCCATTATCTCAAAATACCAGTTCCATTAATAAGTTGTATTTGGATGAAAAATTAATTTCTTATGGTATCTTGGTGTAGTAATCAAGCACTGATAATTAAGTAATATGTCGAACAATTAACCTTTCTTTGGGTCGATTAAATTGATCACACGTAAAAAACCAAACAATCATTACTGCACTTATTACCACAAGGCGCACATGCAACTTTAATAAATATTGGTCTTCCTTTGAGCCGACGAATATATACACTCATTACATGCACACAATAAAATCTTTTATATTTTAAATTAAATTAATTTCAAAAGGAGAGCTCACTTTGGCGAGATGCGATTGAAACCAATCCATTTTAAAATATATAACCTTAATACCTTTTATTTGAACTTAAAATTATATCCAAATTCTAAAATTATTGTTTAAACATAAACTAAATCCATTCTTAATTTATTAAGAAACAAATATATATTTCCTCTTATGATTCTCGATTGCCCTGTGGATTTAGTCCAACCATAATTAACTTAATTCTTATGCTATATCGAAAATATACATATGTAGTGGTATCTCAATTCACAGCGTACTTGAATTTTTTTGACATCTTATCACCATTAAAGGTGTATCTAAATTCAATTATACTTTCTTTCGCTGGGTCAATCTTTGTTTCACTCATAAATGTATATTTTATCAGATATAATTCAAAATCTAAATTCAACTTAACTTTATTAAGAATCAAATACAAATTTTTCTTATTTTGATTCTCTGTTTCCATGTAAATTTAAATTAATCATAATCATCTTACTTTAAAGTTAAACTATACTTAAAACCGGAATTAACTTAATTCTAAAACTGAAAGCTTAAACCTCAAAGTCACATTTAGTATGAAATTCGCATGCTGCCATATATATAAATTTGATTTGCCAAAGTTTTTTGAGGTATATTAACTTAAACCGAATAATTCGCATGAACCTTTGTATTGTTGTTGGTTGTGCACAAAAGACCTTGATCAACAAGTCACTGGTTCGGGTCTCATAAATTTTCATATTTTGGGGTGTTTTCGCGGCACAGTGAACCATCCAAAATTGCGCGGTGTACGAGACTCACGCGGTCCACAGACTTTTCACACGCTCCTAGCGCGGTGTGTATGTACGGTTCACCGTGAACTAACGTCTCGCGGTGCTCGTGGTTTACCGGACTCATTCTTCACCGAAAAGACTTATGTTCTGGTTAGACTCGGTCCATGCGCGGTCTACAGAACTGAATGGTCACGAAATTGGTTTATTTCTGGCTAAACCCGGTTCACACGCGGTTAATGCGTGAACACAGAAGAGAAAATGGCCATTTCATGGGTCTGGACCGAATTTTAAAGTATAAAATTAATCAAATTAACAAATCTAAAATCGCCAGTTAATCAGAAATTCAACCAAAATAGTATCGTACCATAACTATACAGATCAAGTACAGATATCTTGTTTCAACACAGAATGGCTCTGATACCACTTGTTGGGACCGACAAAAACCATCGTCCACCACCGCAGGATCATCTGTGTTGAATATAAAACTGAATAACGGAAACGTACCATAATCCATAACTGTCTTGTGTGAGAGAGAGTCACTGATTCGGTTCTTCCAGAATAGCAAAGCCCATTAGAGAGTCTCATTTGTTCTGCCTTCTCCAAAGTCTCTCACACTCTCATCTAATGAGATAATGAGAGATGAATGCAGGATAGCCTTATATTCTAGGGATAAAAGCTTTATATACAGTCTAAGGAACTCCTTGGCTGTTCTATTATGGCAATTATTCAATTTAGTCCATAATTAAATTAAATATTGCCTCTTAAGTTTTACACATTAAAGACCCACACCCTATATGATACATTATTGCTTAATAAATTATAAACCGCAAATGATCACTTTTAATTGAGTATAAAATTAACAGTATACAATAATAATTATTTTACATATTAATCCAATGTTGGATTAATAATCCAATAGTTAAGAATAGGTACACGAAACAATTAGTACTAATTTTAAATAAAATTTAAAATCCAAAAGTACGCACTTGCCTACCCTTAAACCTTCATAGATCCGTTCCTGAACATGGTATCAAACTATCAATCAGTCAGATAAGTCAGCGATGCAGCGGCTCAGGCAGTCTGTCAGTTATGTCGACCTTTGTTACATAATATTTCTCCTAGTTAACCTCTCATTTGAAAGCACAACCTAAAGTTAGAAATATAGAAATTAGAATGTCAAAAGAATTTGTCAAAACTGCAATGATTCTTCTGCTTTGGGATTTACTCAATTAAGCAAAAGCTATGTTACCCCGATGCTTCATCTAGGGTCCCGTATCCGTATCAGGTGCGTATCGGATACGGATACGCACTCAATACGGCCCCGATACGTGTCTGATACGCCAGCTAGCGTATCAGCTTACGTGGCATATTCTACACACCTCCGATACTCCACCGATGTGCTCTGATACTTCCCCGATACGACATAGATACTCCCGGATACGCCACAGATACTTGTATATCCCGTGGACCGCACCCGTACACCGCGCAAGAATGGTGTACCACGTGCCGCGCAAGAACCCAAAAAATTCCCAACAGCGTGAATCGAACCTGGACTTGTTTGTTGAGAACCAAAGCAACTACCACTACACTACACAAGACTTTGTTGTTAAGAGCCTTTGTTGCTAATATATGTAACTATGGTATAATATAAGTGTTTATAATAATATAATTAAAATAATAAAAAATAATATATTTATTTGACGTATCGTATTCGGAATTTTTAAAAATTATCGTATCGCCGTATTCGTATCGTATCCGATACGATATCCGTACCCGTATCTATGCAACATCAAGCAAAAGTGAGGTGAGAACAAAAAAGGAAACGGTGCAACACGTGCGAACATGCGGGGACCACACACCGCCTACATGAGCCGCACGTGTAAGGCTCCTTATCTACATCGTGTAGAATTTTTGTCCATTGTGTCGTGTCAGGTGCTGTCCCGGTAGTTCTGCATTGACCAATTAAATATATAATAAGAGTCAATTTAATATAATCTACCAAATTCATTAACGTCTCTAACATATCAACTATTCACATTAAATCAAAATATATTCATGGAACCAAATTTTTACCTAAACCCTAATTTTAAAGAGTGATTAGGGTGGTGGACGTAGGACAAGATGAGTGGGTCCCACGATTCAGAAAGAACCCGAAATTATAGGCCAATCTCAAGCCATTGCCCAACTTTGACTTCAGATTTAGTGGGCCCCATAAAACCATAAATTATTGATTTTATAATGTGTTTTTACGGTGGAATTTTTGTTTTCTTGCCTTGTAAAAAATTAAAAGATCTACTCTTCCCGCCTGCCGTACTGCAAATTATAGGAGTTCCGGGTTTTTCTTCGAGCAATTCAATTCTTGCCTTTTTATGTTTTTGGTGGTTTCTATTTGCTTTCTTGTTTCATGTTTTAAACCCATATTATTTTAGTTATCATTTTTCAAAAAAAAATTGAGAGAGTTGCTATATATATGTATAAATTTTATTTTTATTCTGTACGCATATATTATCTGCGTACTCCACAAAGGTGACGCACACATTATCTGCTCAACCATTTGGTCAAAATTGTACCCAAATTGTAACGAGAAATTGTTGCACATATAATATGTGTATCAAGTAAAAATTATTTTGTTTAAAAAAAATTGTCAACTCTGTAATTTTTTTAATGATAACTTACAAATTTAGAGTTTTAAACAATTGAAGAATTTTTCATAAGAAATATATTAAATATTTGTCTGGAAAGAGAGATGTAGATTTTTTTTATGCACCGGAAGAAACCGATTCAATATTTTATTTCCTTTAAACATTTTCTAAAAACTAAAGGAATATATTTTCTTCCGTGATTCAGTTTTTTTCGTGAAATAAAAAAAAGCCATGATTTGGCTTCTTAAAAAATGTCTAAATGAAATTTCTTTCATACATAAAAAAAATTCATCATTCTAATTCTTTACAAAAATATTTGATACATATCTGAAGTAAAAAATTATGTTAAACAATTGTGCCTACTCTCGTCTCGGCATTTACTTATGAAATGCCTACGCCAGGTGTGATGAAGGATTTTGTCATTTTGTGATTGTTCTCTTTTGTGATATTCATAATTTTTTTAATTCTTTTTGACAAAAATCCGTATGTATAAATATAATAAATTAAAAGTTCGATGTGATGGCTATCTACCCTAGATTTCCTTGAATAAAGGGAAGTGTTAAAACATGGAGAAATGACAAGTCGGCTATAAAATGAATGTGCTTTTTTTATCTGCTTTAGAATTCTGTGATAAATATTTTAAATCTTTGATGAAATGCATTTTCTCATAGTTTCATAGTATTTTGTTCAAGATTTAATTTCCTATTTTTGTTTGTAGTTCAATGAGAAGGGCCCTCCAAGAGCATTATGAAACAAAAATAATATCGATATAAATTACGCAGCAACAAAAATATAGCCATTTTGTCCTATGGTATTTTAATATTTTTTACAGTCTGCCTTGTTAAAAATTAAGAAAATACATTCATACTGTAATTCCGAACATATTCAATATCGAGCTCTGTATGATTATCATATCTAACAATTTTATTTGAACATTTAAATTTTAGTTTTATAATATTGAAATTTAAAATTAAATAAATAATGGAGGAATAAAAAATAGAGGTACTTGATTATTTGAATGTTGCTCTATTATTAATTTACAATGAGAAAATTGTACGTCAGCTAGTATTTTAAAGAGCAGAGTTAAAATGCATTATTAGTTTTGTGCTCCAATCACGTTTCACATCTTTATTTTTGTTTACAAAATTCGAACAATCGATCCAAACCATACAACATGATACTCGTATTAAAATGTGTTTGGAGATCAAATTTTATATTTTTTGGAAGTTTTTTATTATTTTTTTAGATAGGTACAAAATTATTATTTTTATAAAATTTTAAACCATAAAAAACAATAATTTTGTACCTATTCTAAAAAATAAAAAATAGTAAAAAAGTTCCAAAAGCTATAAAATTTGATGTCCAAGTACATTTTAATATGAAGATTATGTTGAGCGGTTCGAATGGACTGTTCGAACTTAAAAAACAAGAAAAAAATGTAGAGCATAATATACAAAACCAATAATGCATTTTAACCATGTTCAAAATTAAAATAATTGGAGTACTTGCTAGACGTGCAGATAACATGACAAGTAATAATCAAGTTTTAATGCATTTTTTCGTACGAGTTAAAAATTAAAAACCTCAAATCAACTCATTGGTCAAAAACAAATTTTAACGTGTATTGAAAGATGCAACATTCAATGCACCTAATAATTTCATAGTGCTTGGACTAAAAATAATAATCTGTGCTTTGGAAACAATTTCTCATAAATTAAGGCATATAGAACAAGCTCATACTAATGAAGTAGCATAGTGGAATTAATTAAATATTCAATGATTTAGATTAGTTATATAACTAATACACTTTTCCTCATATTTATGTGGGACATTATAACTTCACAGTTCTTTTTTCACACATTTTTTTCATAACAAATTAAAGCGTATTAAATGTGTCCCCCAAAGAGCCCACTTTAGCAAAAAAAGATTCAATAATTTATTTGATCATGTTGAACGATTATTCTGAATTGTGTGAGTAATTATTGTAGATGTGAAAAGTTATCATTCTGTCTACAGAAAAGTAATATTTGTGTGTTCAAAAAATAAAAATAAAAGGGTACTATTATATACAAGTCAAGAGAATCTTCCAATAACTTTAAAGTACATTTGTGACATGTAAATATGTAATACATATATTAAATTTGCTTATAGCACAGCTGTCGTCATTATGGTCAGTGGCCATACTTTCTTTTCCTTTTGAAATGCATCATTGTCATTTTACCTTATGTAATACTAATTTTAAAACCTATTCACTCGACTTCAAATGGTGAATCCAAATCGTTCAAACCGATCTACTTCACTAGTTGTGCGTTTACATGCAAAATTTATAATTTTTCGAATTTATTTAGTATCAAGTCAAGCGGTCAAATGTGTGAGTTTTTAAGTTATAATTTTAATACATTCATTTTTCAACATTTTTTACGTCTTGATTTGATATTAAAATAACTCGAAAAAAATAAATTTTTTTGCATATAAACGCATCACTCATAAAGTAAATCGGTTTGAATTAGTCGTTTGAAGTCTATTCAATCAATTTTAAAGTTAGTATCATATGACACCGATATCATACTAGCCGGACTCCTTGATAATTTTTACAACATACTTTTAAATAATGTTTAAAAAATAGAAATAAATTTATAAGCATGTTGTTTGTGCAGTGATTTTCATACAATTTTATAATTATTTAACATCCCATGTCGTTAACTATAAATTTTTGCAAATGTATGTTATTTGATTAACGGTGAACTTGGCACAAAATTTCATTATTTTATGTATATTATGTTTTACTTAGAATTGTAGAAACATAAATTATATTTTTACTGTAAAAATGCACTGAGGCTGTCAGCTAGGGTTACACAGAATTTTTTTTGGTGAAAAATTCATAGGCGGTTTTATTAATTTAAAGAGTTACAAACTAGTTGTTACATAAGATGACACAACAAGTATTTGAAAAAAACATTCAGCTGTAAACAAACTAAAAACGCACAGGGATATGTGCATCTTATGGACACAAATTTGGTCATCCGTGATTGATAGAAATGATTGGAGCTTAGTGATGGGTTTCTCTATGCGCATAGTTATCCTGCTGGCAGACTTTATCGTAGAAGACACTAAATCAAACCAAACCGGAAACTGAATCAACCGGCCATGACAGTCACCACTCAAGAAGTCCCAGTAAAAACAGTGAATCAAACTGAATCAACCAAACTAAAACAGTCATTGCTCAGATGTTCCAATAAAAAGCGGTCAGTATGATAAACAGAATACAGAGAAGAACACGAGAAGAAATGTAGCACGTAACAAACTCCAATACAAAGTAAATAACTAGATGTACGTACTTGCACAAAAGTATGCTTACACAGAAAGCAGTGTTGTGTACCTCACGCTGATAAGGCTGGCATTATTTCTTATCAAGCAACAGGGCAAGATGCACTGAGCAACCTGTCACAAATCTTCGCTCACTTGTTGAATGTACAATTCCTAGTATTTTCTCCATTTTTACAAAACAACACTACACCTTTTACAAGGAGGTCGGACATTCATTTTTTTTTTTTTTTTTTTTGCAATGGAGAAAAAATTGGTTGCTTAAAATAATTTGCGACGGTAAATATTGACTGTTAGTAGTTGTAAAAGATTTCGTTGCAGTAGATTCATAACCCAATTTTTGTTGCAATTCGTATATTTATTGTAACTATAATTTAGTTACAAAAATAACGTAGTAATAAGAGATTGCAACTAAATTGACGGTTGTTTTCGTGCATTTAAGACAACCAAAATACGATTATAAAACCCAGTGTATCACAAAATAGTGGTCCGGATTAAAAAAGATAAAAAGAGAGACAAAAGATACAAAATAGTGGTCCAGATTCAAAAAAATAACTAAAGCCACTTGATAACAACCTCTTTAAAAAATAATGTTTTATAAAATCAAGTGAAATGATAATTTGATAATCGTAATTTTGATCCAACTATTATTTAATTAATAGATGCGTATGATATATTACAACAATATTTTTTGTTTACTACCATTTAAATAATTTTTTTGTAAAATAATAAAAGCCAAAATTATTACTTATTTTACTTGAAAGATGTTGTTCTCAGAAATTATCAGTGCCTTCTTGCTAAATTGATAGCCCATGAACACATTTTGCTCCAGCCGGACGCCTCCAGTTTGGTAAGGTCTGGAGAAGACATGAACGCGAAACCGTGTAATGAACTTTGTTTATACAACGTGCTACATGCCCATAAGCAATTAATGAGTTTTTAAGTTTTACTCAATTTAAAATAGCATTGAATTAAGTCACATCTCTTAAATGCAGATGTGCATTTTGAAGTTTGTGGAGTTCATTTTAGCAAAGAGAAGCCTTGAGCCCTTGAGCGATCCAATCACAATTACCAGAGCAAAAAGATTTTGGTTTATAGTTTACCAGCATGCGCCAGAAGCATGAGGTACTGAAATTTTATTTTAAAAAGAGGAGGGTTCCAATGCCTCCATTTTTCATGCCTCCACCATGCCTCCATTTTTAAAACTTTTAATAACTCAAAATTTAAAACTTAAAAGTCAAAATAAAACCGTTGGATATGATCTACATCATTTTATCTATGTGCTCATAAAAAATTATCACATTTTGATTTTGTTTTTATGTGAATCAATAAGTTGAAAAATCAATGTCTAGAAATTATCCACATTAGTGCGTTTTTTACAAGCTCTTGATGACAACCAAAACAAAATTGAAATGTCATAATTTTTTACACGTGCATAGATAAAATGATTTAGATCATATCCAACGGTTTTATTTTGATTTTTAAGTTTTAAATTTTGAGTTATTAAAGTTTTTAAAAGTGGAGGCATGGTGGAGGCATGAAAAATGGAGGCATTTGAACCCTCCTCTATATATATATTAAGCAATTTATGGGAAAGGAGATAGATTGTTTTTACCATGTACTATAAGAGACTGAATTATTGATTTAATTGTTTTAGACATTTTTTAAGGAACCAAATTAATACTTAAGTTCCTTCAAATATTTATGCAACGGTGTTGGATATTGCATAAGTATTGATTTTTAGGGGCGACGACTGGACGCCTACCTAAATTGCTTAAAGTTTCTAATGAAACTTAATCAATGAATTGTTGTTCTGGTGCAAAAAATTCCGTCGACTTTTTTTTTCCGATAATTTATTTAATTATTTCTAAAAAAAAAGGTAAGGTGTACATATATTTCCGACATTTTTATTAATATCATATTAATTAATATATCCAGATCTGCTGAGAAGTTATAAAAATACTCGTACCGGTCATTTTTTGGCCGGTACCCAATTTAATTCATTACCGGCCGGAAAATGGCCGGTACCCAACTTTTTTTTCATACAGTACCGACTATTTTTTGGCCGGTACTTAATTTTTTTTTTTTTTAGGATGGGCATAGCATAGTTGACTAGAAGAAAAAGTCATAGGAAACTCGAACTGAAGTTTGCACTCGGTTTGGCTAAGATCAAACAAATACATTTGGTTGGATGCGTGTGTTACATTGGTTGCATGTATCGGTGCATCATCAATGTTTTTGCAATGAAACATCAATGTTTTTGCAATGAAAAATCGATGTTTTATTAGCCGGGTAGTGCTAAAAATACATCGGTGCGTCGCTAATGTTTTTGTAATGAAACATCGATGTTTTATTAAACTTAGCATTGGCAATTAAGCAAGATAGTGCTAAAAAACATTGGTGCGTCGCTGATGTTTTTGCAATGAAACATCGATGCACTTCTGCCGTCGTTAGGCCGTGCATAAAGCATCGGTACTCAATTTTAGAATGCTGGTTATTGTCAAATTAAATTCACTAGCCGCATGCGAACACTAAACTCTTTAGTGTCATACGACACTGTAAAAAACGTAGTTTAGTGTTCGCATGCGGCTAGTGAATTTAATTTGACAATAACCAGCATCCTAATAAAACATCAATGTTTCATTACAAAAACATCAGCGACGCACCGATGTTTCATTGCAAAAACATCGATGATGCACCGATACATGCAACCGATGTAACACACGCATCAAACCAAATGTATTTGTTTGATCTTAGCCAAACCGAGTGCAAACTTCAATCCAAGTTTCCTACGACTTTTTCTTCTAGCCAACTATGCTATGCTCATTCTAAAAAATAAATAAATTAAGTACTGGCCAGAAAATGACCGGTACTGTATTAAAAGAAAAAATTTGAGTAACGGCCATTTCCGGGCTGGTATCCCAGCGGATCTGGTTATATTAATTAATTTCTATTAAACTTTGAATATTAATAAAAATGTCGGCATATATTTATAGCGAATTATTATTTTTCTCAAGGTGCAAGAGGTTTTGACTGACCTGACAAGACATTAAGTCAAGATTCTCTCTTCCACAACTCCGTTTATTATTTTTAATATTTTACTCTATTTTTATATGGAACGTAATATACAAAAAATAATAACAGAGAAATCGGAATTAGTAGATAAAAATGGGAAAAAAAAAATTAAAGATTTTCGTATTAGTGTGAAAATTGTGTTATTCAGATTAGTGAAAAGTAGCATCAATTTTGTTATTTCGGAACTACGTTGGTGAAAATCCGGAAAAGAAATCTTTTTTCTCTCTTCACATCTCAGAATAGTTGTTATTCAATCAGATACAAGGAACAACAGATTAGTGAGAATAGCAGCTATTAATTATAAATAGTTCTTTATTTGAGTCCCATGGCTATTCTGAATAGGAGTTATTAATTATCAAAATAGTAGCTATTCTTGATGATTCAAACATGAGTAGAACTAGGGTGCTCCTAAGCTCACCAAGCCCTTCCGTGAGCGCGACTCTAAAACTTATCAAATTGACTTCAAACGACATTTCCAAACCGTTAGATGTTCAATCTATATTAAAATGTGCTTGGAGACCAAATTTTACATTTTTTGAAATTTTTTTACTATTTATTAAGATGGTTTGAAAATCGCTGTTTTCCAATGGTGCAGAATTTTAATAAAAACAGCGATTTTCAAACCATCTTAATAAATAGTAAAAAAATTCCAAAAAATGTAAAATTTGGTCTCCAAACACATTTTAATATAGATTGAACATCTAACGGTTTGAAAATATCGTTTGAAGTCAATTTGATAGGTTTTAGAGTCGCGCTCACGAAGGGCTTGGTGAGCTTAGGAGCAGAGTAGAACTAGGGTGCTCCTAAGCTCACCAAGCCCTTCGTGAGCGCGACTCTAAAACCTATCAAATTGACTTCAAACGACATTTTCAAACCGTTAGATGTTCAATCTACATTAAAATGTGCTTGGAGACCAAATTTTACATTTTTTGGAATTTTTTTACTATTTATTAAGATGGTTTGAAAATCGCTGTTTTCCAATGGTGCAGAATTTTAATAAAAACAGCGATTTTCAAACCATCTTAATAAATAATTATCAGATAATTGAGTTATGTGAACTTTCATATACAATATTAATTAAAAAAAATCCAAATATTAAGTTGATGGAGAGATTGATATCTGGATGATGGGAGGTAATCCATTATGCAATATTTACATAAAATAAAGAAAAATAAATTATAGATAGTATAGTACATTGGTTAAGAGCTTTTGGTCCTCAACTCATAGGACGCAAGTTCGATTCACAGTGTTAAAAATTCATGTTACAAGTCCGTACTATTTTTTTTGAAATGAAAGGTGAAAGTCTAGCCTACCAGTTTCCTTCAAATTACTGTTTATATTACAGAGGATTTCTCCACTTTGTGGGTTTTGAACCCATGACTTCCCACATGGAAGTCATGTGCCTTTGCCACTAGACTAAATGCTAGTTCTCACAAGTCCGTACTATGGTTGAGTACCAAAACTCTTAACCAATATACTATACTATATTTTATTTACATATTACATAAATGAATTACCTTCCATCATTCAAACATCAATCTCTCCATCAACTTACAACTATATGTTGGCTGTCTACAATCTTCTAATACTTTGTTTGACTAGATTTGCAAAACATACATTAATTAAATTTAACCCTTTACATGAGTGAGTTTGCAGGTTCAAAGCTTCAATTACAACATCTATTGTGAAGAACCAAAGATAAGTTCAGAGCTAAAATTACAAGATTTATAATGAAAAACTGAGGTTCATGAAGTGCTGGATTACAAGATTATTTTGATGAACCTAAGAAGTCAACAAGACTTTACGAAGATATAGATTTGTGTAATAATCAAGTAGTTAAGTAAAGTATATTTGAGGCTTGCTGATTTCTGGAGCATCCGCCTTGAATGAAACAAATCATATGGAACAAATTTAAATGAAACAAGTCAGAAAGTTTCAGTTTGGTTTCGTCCAAGACAGATGACATATGCATGAAAAGCTTATCAAGTTTTGTGGGACAAATTGTACTAATCGCCCTGAACGGACATAAACGTTCATACCGGTTAATATCAATTTAAATTATTTTGTGGAAACTCTAAACTTTAATATTTGTACAGTCTATCATAACGGGTTTCTTCTTGTTAGGGTAGATCTAGCAAATCTGAATTTCCCACTATATAAAGAGTTATCTCACTTCAAATTTGCCAAGCTAGCCGCCTCTCACATTTGAAAACACATTTATTGTACAACACTTGAAAGCTTCACTATGATTAGCACTAAGTTAAGATTAGCAGCTCTCAGATTTGCATTTGATACCAGTTTAGGACGCACACGGTTCTGGCCAAACTGCATGCGATTCCGATTGGAGTTAGAAACTATAATTGACAGGTTTAGCACTCGCATGCGGTTGGTGACAGCACCGCATACAATTATTTTTTCAACCAGAAACTAGATTAAACAAGTAAGAATATTAGATATCCTTATCCCTATAAGTCTCTTTCTATACACAAAACATTTACTTTACTATTAACTGTTCCTACAACCAAACAATCCAAACAGCCAAATCAAACAACCAAACAACTAAAACCTACACTTAATTATTGTTAGATTTTTAATAGAATATCCCTGTGAACCGACACCCCGATTTATACTATACGAGATATTTATACACTTATGGATTATTCATAAAGTAAAGTAGACAATTAAAGTTATAAATATTACTAACTCTGATTTTGACCCATATCCTCTCGGTATCTTATCCATTTAAGACGAATTTAGTTTTTAATTTTGACATCCATTTACTATTCATATTCATATCCACCCATTGAAAGGCGGGTAAAATTTTTGTATTAGCATTATCTTATCTGCACCAATCAAAGGACAAAAATCAGCACAAAATAAAATAGTAGAGAAAAATCAACCAGCGAATTAGAGCAACAGCAGTTGAGATTTAACCCAATGGTAGATTCACTGGAAAACCTAAAAGAACTGTAGCAGTATCTAGACTTGCAGGGAGGGGGGGGGGGGTCCCATATAGCTCCGTGCAGGTACCATATGGTAGTGTCAGGTACCAGTTTGCATGTACAGGTGTCCCCTAATAAATATGGTAGTATCAAATATTATAAGAAAATTATGGCAGATTAAGGATGAAATGGAAGGTAGAGTGTCCCAATTTGGTGTCTTTTGTGGGGGCAAAGATGGAGACAAGGGGGTATTTAGGGTTCTCTACTGTCAGAAAATTGAAAATTTCAAGAACTATGGGGAGTATTTTATTGGGAGAAATATAATATGTGATATATATAAATCCTTCATGTTCATGGTGTCAGAATCTCTCTTTATTACACTCCAATATAAAAGATAAAATGTTTATATGCAAATTCCGTTTTTGTAAATACAACATATCACTAATTTTAATATTGAGTAGAATTCTAAAACCAATCACATATATAGTCTCTGGTGAACTTAATTCTAAAACCAATAAAATTAACTTCACACAACAAATTCAAACCATTGAAACCGATCACTTGATGAGTAATGTGTTTATATGCAAATTTTTGAAGTTTCGAATTACTATATTATAAACTCAAGGATAAAAAAATGATGAAAAATAAATGCATTAAAATTAACCTATAAACCTTCATTTCTTGATCGCTTGACTTTATACTAAATTAACTAAATTTTGTATGAAAACACAACACTCATGAAGTAATTCAGTTTCAATAGTTTGAATTCATTATTTGAAGTTAATTTAATAAATTTTGAAGTTAAACTCACCAACCATACTTGTGATCTTAACAACAAAAGTTCAAAAACTTTGTTTTATCAATTATTAATAATAATGTTGAAGGGGACCTCTTGGTTTCTTAATTGGTACTCCATATTAAAAGCACAAGTGTCGTTTCCTATCGACTCTTTATTCCATCTCCTTTTATGTTTTGTCAATCTTTATCAATTGGTCTAAGTCACTTTTGAGTCGTCCCTTTTCATTTTCTCCATCTCTCATTTTTATTTTATCATTTTTTTTAATTTTATCTTTTTATCACTCTCTCAAAAACAGAGAGAAGAAAGTAGTTATCTTTTCTGTTATATTTTATGAAATACATCACAAATGCATTTTATTTTGACATGAAAGTTCGACATTGCATTATAACCTAAAAAAAAGGGAAACACAATCCAAGTTTGTCATAATTTATTAGGTATAATCCAAGTTTCCACTTTTTTAAAGAAAGGGAAACACAATCCAAAATCCTCTTTTTAAAAAACCTAAAAAGTAGAAAGATTGCATGCATTGTATGGTTTATTTTCTTGTTTTGCAATAATATTTTGTACTACTTTTCAACGCTCGGGGGTTACATTTTGGATCATAAATTGTGTTCTGTTTTAATTATAAAAATTTATAATATTGAAATCTGTATCGGTTCCTTTTAAATTTTTATATCGATGAAAAGTTTGCAAGAACTTGTGTTGCCTTTTCTGTCTATTTTGGGACAAAAAAGGAAACATATCTAGTGGCATCTTATCAAAATCTATCATTGCTACTTTTTTCTTCAAGCTTCTTCATTTTGTCGACAAACTTGCATAAGACACTCAACATAATTTTTTATTTTATAAATATATTAAATAGTTTTCAAGAATAAAATAGATGGAAAATTATTTCATGCATTAGAAATAATAAAATCATTGATCGGTCTTTTTAGATTTCTAAATAACTAAATTATTGATTCGATTTCTTATAGTTTGTGTGCGGATCTTAATCATTAGTCGGTGAAAATTTCCGATATGTACACTAACTTTAAGGAACCAAATTATTTAGTTCCTTAAATTTCTAGAAAAATTGAATTAATGATTCGGTTTATTCTAGTGTATCAAAAAGAATTTTCATCTTTCTAGTTCTTTACAAAATATTTTATACATATCTAAAAAAAATTCTGGAAATTCAATGCCATATAAGTAGGTATATAAAGTGATTGAGAGAATAAAGAAAGGGACACCTTTATACCCCTTTTTAGATTATAAAATTCTTCAGCCATAGATTTGTTCCACTGTATATCATTAAAAACAATTTAATGTAACTTTATTATTCTGAATAACAGTGTCTATCTGCAATTTCATTGGTTCACTGACTCGGAGAATAATGAAAAGGGATATCATTATTAATCACTGTTGTCAATGTTAATCAATTGTTAATTGGTCTAAACAATTTAAGGAATTGGATGATGTTTGACTGAAGACTAAAGTTAAGAAGATTTAAGTTGGTTATTCTAATTTAAATCGACCTAAATTATTTATATTTAGTTGAGATATAAAAATCAGAGAGAAGAAAATTTTACAAATAGTCACTGATAATGAGTTTAGAACACAACACGTCAACACAAAATTAAAGCATATGAGAAGGTAGTTCAATTTAGACCGATCTAACTTTAAATTTACAGCTACTCTTTATTTCATAATTTTACTCTCAACCAAACGTAATATTAAAGAGTAGTACTTGAAATATATGGCTTTAAAAGCAATTTGAAGCTTTTCGTTTCCATCTCCATCCAAACAAGATGCAAGTCAAAATAGTAATAAAATATAGGTTTTAGACTGTTACATGTGTTAAATAATAATCTAGTAAAACAATAGAGAAACTTTTTGTTTACAATTCCATGTAATTATCTAATAAAAGGAGGAATAATTTCTTTTTCTATTTCTTTTTCTTTTTTAACTATCAGATAAAACAATAGATAAACATGAGAAATATATGACAAGGTTAAAAAGGGTGCTGTACTTGTATCTACAGTTGACCACATTTCAGGTCAAAGATTTGACTAAATATTTTTGTACAATGCACTGCCAACTATTCATGAAGTGACACATGCTTGTTATTTAATGGAGGGATAGAACCAGATTAATTGCTACATATCTCAAGTTTTATAGGCCTTAAGCAAAAGATTCAGGCCTATACAACCTCTCACATTTAAACTAAGGTAAAAATTTGACTTTTAAATTTTAATCCATTCAGTGTGGAGCTCAAGATAACCATTTGCATTTATAATTTTAGGCTTTGTTTTTTTTTCTTACCGCATTTCCAAGAAGAATCCAATTGAGCGCCTGTTTGGTAATTTATTTGGTTGAAAAGATATTTGATTTTTAATCTTAGCAATAAATTTTGATAAAACTGTTGTTGATATGACAATTGCGGCAAATGCCCAATCTACATCACACTAGAAGCTACTGGATTAAAAAAGAGAAATGATTGTGTTATGATTTTTTACATATATATCAGGACAATGTTTTTTTGTCATACTATTAACTTAAATTTCAAAATTTCAAAATTGAAATTAACCGAATATCTTATTGTAAGTTACGAGAGCGCTTATTTACCAAAAGTTAAAGTAAATTTGAAGTACCTATTTATTTCATAAAGAGCTAAATCCAAATTTGACTTTTATTAAATTACAGAATTTTGGCTAGAAAAACTACTTAATTTGTAAATAAATAAAATACTGGGCAAATTTGGAAATAAACAAAAAAAGATTCATCAAGGACCTAACTTGTAATGCACCAGTTAAATATGAATAACAATGCAGCCGTTTTGTAACATTGGTGCAAAAATGATGCAAATTGTATCCAATTATCTTATTTTAATAATTTAGTTTCAGGTTTTAAGAAACCATTATATTTTCAATTATGAAATTATAAGAAGGCTAAAGAATATATGTTTGAACTTATGTCAATTATTTGGAAAAAATAAAAGGGTGTCATGGCAATTTGCAACTACAAATTGAAGCCGAAGAAACATTTGCAATAAGCAAAAGTGTTTATAGGCCAAAATAAATTTACCACAAGCAAAAAAAAATGAAAGAAAAAATGTGAAGAACCGAGAATTAAATTAAACAGTACAATTACAATTATTTTATAGTCATATTACACAACCAGAAAGAAAGAAAAAAGATTATAATCAATTCTTACTTACCCTAATAATTAAAGAAGCCAATAATAAAAGGCATATACTATTCATCTATAATTAACTATCCTTCTTGCTACATGAAGATGAAGGGTTCCGATCCCGTTCGATTAGCGTCGAGATTTACGCAGATGGTTTAGATTACTGTAAAACCCCTGCTCTGCTAGCTGTTGATAAAACCCCTGCTCTGCTACAACCTATTAATGTCAGTAAGATCAAACCAAATTTGCTCAAACACTTTCACAATTACACTATGATACTCAGTTGAATTGAGCGAGAGATAACATGCCAATAAATCCTCCAAATCCTTTGATTTACGGATATTGTTCTCGATTATCATCTCTACCATTGATTCTCTGAAATCCTTGATCGGATCCGACGAAGACTTCACCACCGCAAAGCTGTCCAGAATCGCGCAATCCTTCCGCCTAGCGTTGCTCTTTCGGTGCTTGATTTTCTTGGTTAAAACCCTAGGGCTTTTCCCCCTAGTTTTGAGCCTTTGGGTCTCCTTTGGTGGCGATTTCTTCTCCTCGGGCGGGGATTTCGTGACGATCGGAGGGAGTTTCTTTGAGACAAATCTCTCCGGTCCCGTGACATCGATGATTATATCCGTTGGTGAAGTAGTCACTCTGCATGTGCAACAAGGTTGAGACCAATCAGTGCCTGAGTCGGTTTCGGGGTCCGGTTCTGGTTCCGGTTTCCGAACCCGACACCCACAACGGAAGGAATCCGTAGAATTAACTGGCTTGGTGACGGTACACATTGGTTTCAATTGCCTCTTCTTGGTTTTTCTCTTGGATTTTCTTGGTGAATCCAACAAGGTGAACTGTGTATCAATGGTTTTCGCAGAAGGAACGCTTAAAGGCTTGTCTGCATCTAATTCTAGTCTTCTAGAGATGTAGTAAGATGCTCTGTTTGGGGTGAGAGGTTGGTTTTGTTTGTGAGGTGTGCATGGAGGAGAAGGAGAGGCGTAGTGTTGGTAGTATGGTTTAGTTTTCTTCATGCGCTTGGTATTGTTGTTGCCTCCTCCTCCTCCTCCTCTGTTTCCCATCTCCTTTAGCTTGTAAAACCATGCATTAGGTATCATGTCTGATAACTTGAACTTGTGGTTTCCCATGGCCTCTCTTTCTCTTCCTCTAATAATACTCTGTTTTCTCAATTGAAGGAAAGCAAAGTACAAACCTTTGCACAGTCTACGACCTCTCTCTCTGTTTCTCTCTGTGTGTCTGTACCGTGCTGTGGTGAGTGGTGACTTGACTTTAAAAGTAAAGGAGGAGAGGGGAGGGGAGGGGGGTTAAATTGGTAGAAAAGGCGGGAGAGACAGAGGCATTAAAAAGGAGACGTGCGGGTTTGTCGTAAAGCAAATTGTATGGGTCCGACAAAAAGAAACAGGAGAAAAATATAATCAGGTAAAATAAACATTATGTATACCCAACCAAAACTTCAAAATTACATATTTTTTCCTTCTAAACTTCATAATATAAAATTTATCCTTCTAAAATTCGATTTTAACTGAATCAACCAATGACCATTCTTACGCTTACCCCGTGTGGTTCACTGAGATGGATTCAGACCATTGTCATTGTATACAGATAGCTTTTCAAAATTTAGTCAGAATTTAAATTTAAACCGATTATATGTCCATCTGAGCCGAGTTAGATACAAATTGACTCAAAAAGACTGGAAATGTGGCAATGTTACTAGCTAAATGCATGTTTATTTTTTTTAAATATGTGACCTTTTTTTAGATAATTTGCAGATGATGGGACTTGTGAATTGTGATGTCATATGAATCATTAATTGTCTTAACATTTTTTTATTGCATATTTTCTGAAAGACGATATCTTTACTTTCGAAGTGCGGAAAATAACAAAGAAACTTCAAACAGACAGACACAGACAGACGTATTTCGGAGCTCGAGTGTCTGATTTCAGTATATGACCACATTTTGAAAAGCTTGCGAGAATAAGATATTGATTTTAACAGATATGCGGTTTTCTAAAATTCAGAATTGCAAAAAAAACAAAAGAAAGAGCCTCAAAACTTGAGTTGAAGTTTCCTATTAAGTTTTTCGGTCTAATTTTTTATTTTCTTGTTCTTTATCATACTTTTTTCCTACACATTGTTTATGTAAACGTATGAACTCTAAGATCTACAGTTATTTTTGTTATTTTTTTTAGTTCAAATATTTTCATTTTGAATTTTATTTTAGCGTTTTTGACCGACATTTTTATTAATATCCAAAGTTAATTACAAATTAATAAATTTACCCATGATTCCCGACTTTTGCCAAAAATATCCCGACTTTTGATTTATAATTAGCATATTTATACTAAAATACACTAGATTACTTGAAATTATGTTGAATTACACTATATTACAATAAATTATGTTGAATTACACTAAATTACGCTAAATCACAATAACTTCCTAATTATGCTGAAATACGGTAAATTACCCTAAACTACGCAAAATTACGCTAAAGTAGACCGATTTTGTGCCATCTTTCATGAATCATAAAAAATAGTAAAAAAATTTCAAAAATAGTAAAAATTGGTATTCTACAAGTTCATTATGTAACTAATTTACTGAGCTACTTAGATTGAATAATAGAAATAAAAATCTTAATCGGAAACTTCAACTCAAGTTTTGAGGCTCTTCCCTTAGTTTTTTTGGCAATTCTAAATTTTGAAATCTAGCAGAGCTAGCATGGACGCATGCGACTTTTCGCAAGCTTTCCGATAATTGGTCATTTGCTGAAATCGGACACTCGGGCGCCATTTTATGACCGTTTGAAGTTTCGTCATTGTTTTTCGCCTTTTCAGTGAAGATATCGTCCCTATTCATATGTAATTTAGCGTAATTTATCGTATTTTAGTGTAATGTAATGTAATTTAGTGTAATTTAACTTAATATAGTGTAATTTAACATAATTTCAAGTAATTTAGCGTATTTTAGTATAAATATACTAATTATACATCAAAAGAAGTAATCTAACAAATAATTTAAACAAAGTTCGAATTTTCAGTGTTAGATTGCATTATCTTGCTCTTCATAGTGTCTCTTAAAAAAAGAAGAAGAAGAGGAAATCGGCCATAAAATGACCGGTTTGGCAAAAGTCGGGAATCATGGGTAAAACCATTATTATGTAATTAACTTTGGATATTAATAAAAATGTCGGCGTTTTTGATATCCTGATCTCGGGTATGCTATAATAAAAACAGATCATTTTGATAATTTAGTTTAGTATTTTATTAAAAATTTAGTTTAGAATTTTCATTTGAAATTTAATTTAGCGTTTTTTATATTCATATCTAGGGTATGCTATAAAAAAACATATCATTTTGACTATTTAGTTTTTTGTTTTATCAAAATTTAGTTCAGTGTTTTCATTTTGAGAAGTTTTTCCAAAAATAAAACTCCTGGCGGTCCAAAAAAAATGAACCGCCAAGAGTCCTGGCGGTTTGGGTATTTTTAAAATTCTAAAAAAATCATGGATATTTTTGTAATTTTTATTTTTTGGTGGATATTAAAAAAAAATCGGGGTAAAATAAAAAGGGGAGATAAATATTGGCCCAACACAACCAAGCAACCATTTCTAATTTTGTACCGACAAAAAAATTATCTATCAATTACATAAAAAGGGCGCCCATCAATTAAAGGGGGAATATTATGTTACCCATCAAAAGCTTCAAAATTACATTGTTTCCCTCTAAACTTCATAATAGAAAATTTATCCTTCTAAAATTCGATTTTAACTGAATCAACCAATGAACATTCTTACCACCTCCTGTAGTTCACAGATGGATTCAGACCATTGTATACAGATAGCTTTTTCAAAATTTAGTCGGAATTTAAATTCAAACCGATTATATGTCCATCTGAGCCTGGTTAGATACAAATTGTCTCAAAAATACTTGAAATGTCACAATGTGATTATGTGACTAGCTAAATGCATGTTCATTATTTTTTTAAATATGTGACCCTTCTTATAGATAATTTGCAGATGATGGGACTTGTGAATTCTCATGTCACATGAATCATTAATTGTCTTAACAATTTTTTTTTTAAGTATAAGATTTCATTTTTTTTGACAGAGTAAAAGTCCAGCATTAATTAAGAACTAACTTTTAGTTAAGTGGTAAAGACACATGGTCTCTAATGTTGAAGGTCATAGGTTCGAAATCCGGATGAAGGGAATTTCTTATTATTATAATAACGTGAGTATTAAATAGTTGGGTGGGACCTCCAATATTTGCTTAAAAAAAGAAGTCCAACTTTAATTCATATATATAGAATAAAAGGTTTTAGTACATCACTTGAGTAGGTCCGATGGGCATCGGACCTACTCTGGTTCGATGGTGTCCAATATTTGCTTAAAAAAAGAAGTCCAACTTTAATTCATATATATAGAATTAAAGGTTTTAGTACATCACTTGAGAGTAGGTCCGAAGGGCATCGGACCTACTCTAGTTCGATGGGTTTAATCACCGTTGACTTGCTTTAAGATTCGTGCAGAAGGCTTTAAACTTTGTGCGTGTCTGTTTCAATTTTCGTGCACACACAAATTAAATTAGATCGGACGGTCATAATGCTCGTTGAACCTAAAAGTAGGTCCGATGGGCATCGGACCTACTCCATTCTCTTAGTACATAGGTTTTTGTTTAGAAAATCCTTGTGCAATAAAAATATATTTTGGAAACCCTTGTGTAATAAATTTTTTTTTTGGATGTGTTGTTATACATTATGTGTAGTATTACTTTTTTTTATTTTTTATTGCATATATTCCAAGAAAAATAAGGCGACAGAAAAATAAATGGATATTTTATTTCTTTCTCCTCCAAATAAATTAAATCCCTTCAATTCATATTACCACTACAAGTAGACTGTAATACAATAAACATGCTCAAAACTTAACATCAATTTATTCAATTATTGATCACTCATAAAATATTGTTAGATTTATCTTAATTGATGTTTCTTGATACTTGTAAAGACTATTACTAAATTTATTATAAATTAAATGCGACTAGGCCTTTTTAAAGCCAAAACGGAATGAATATGTACATTTATTGACCATCAATCAATTGTCAAAAGCATATAATATGTTTGGGTTCGGTTGCTTGATGGCATGATGAAATTAATTTATTGAATTAAATGGGAACCTTTAAAAAAGTTTGCTTAACTTGGAATACTTGCGAGCTAAATAAAATGACACAAGAGGAGTGAGTGTTTTAGATGGAAATCAGATCAAATTCAGTTTGATGTTCAATCTAAATCATTCAATCTGCACCGAAATTTATGCTTACAACTTATACTATGAATGGTTAAATTTTTTTTTTTTTTGGTTGAAAGCCCTAGGCGATTGCATTGATCTAACGATTTACAAAGTAGCTATTACATAGATTTCTTTTGTTTAAATTAAAAAACATGAAAACCTATACATTGAGCTACTTGTAAAATCATCTAATTTGCTATGTCAGAAAATAACAGATACGTGAAGCCAGAGAATGCGAATTGATCTATTCGCGCCCGATTAGCCAGTATGTGGGCCTTCCGATTTATTCTCTGAGAATGTAGACACAGCAGTGATTTTTCGAGTTGCATGCAGTATATAACCCTTCCTTAAGGACGGAACGTATTCTTCTTTCCACAATCGACGCCGCCCAGAGGAATGCGCAGCCGAGAGGCACTGAATCAAATCGGACCGGGACAGTCACCACTCAGAGAGGAGGAAGAAGAGGGCACTGAATCAAACCGAACCGAGACAGTCACCACTCAACCGAAAAGACACTGAATCAAACCGGGCCGGGAACTGAATCAACCGGACCTAGACAGTCATCACTCAGAGAGGAGAAAGAAGAAGGAAAGAAGAAGGAAAGAAGAAGAAGAAGAAAGAGAGGAGGAAGGAGACAACTCTTTGCAATCTCATCATCAGCAACAACCATAAAAGCACGTACCTTATTCACATATATAGTTATAGTAGATATTTACGGGAATTGAACGAATTTACAAACCCTAAGTCGAATCCGAAGAGTCGTTCGCTCAGACGAGGCGGCGAGCGGCATAACTCTTAAACGGAGTCATTCGCTCGAAAGGAGCTAAACGAGCTGGATCGGACAGACGAGGGGGGAGTGGAGGGGCAAAACGGAGCGGACGGATCAGAGGTCGACTCTCAAAACCTTGTCTTCTTTCTGTCTCCCTTTCTTGATCGCCTGGTGGGGAAGAGCGGAGTTCCCTATGTTGAATGGTTAAATTGAATGTATAAATCATAAGGTGAAATAAATAATGTTTCAAGTGTAATGAAGGCCCATGATGGTTTGTTGTGTTGCAGACATCAATTGAGAAAATTTAGGAATGAAAAATGGTGGTATGGCAATAGTTTTATGCTATTGTCGGATGGCGATAGTGGCATTTTATTTTTAGATACAGAGTGCATGCATGCCACCTAAACTAAACTTGATAGTAACATTTTTATTTTTTAAGTTGGAGAGTGCATGCCACCTAAACTTTTACAAACAATTTCTTCATTTCCATTCTCTCTTCACCTGCCAATCACATCATTTCATTTTCCTTTAATTTGTATGGTTCTTTTCTCTTGTACTATGAAATTGAGGTGCAACCATATTAATAATGCACTCGAGAGCATTAGGTAGGGATGGCAATTGTGTTTTTTAATTTCCTAATTATACGGGGATAGGACAAAATTTAGCGGTTCATCAATTATTTTGGACATGGTTGATATAAATCAAGGCTCCATCAAATTCAAAATGTTGCATATATGCCGAAATTTCCATTCATTTACAAGTTTGTTGTTGTCATGCTTAATTAAGAGTAATAAATTTCAAAATGATTGCTGACATATATGATTTTCAGTTTTAATTTGTTAATTCAATATACTTTTTATTTTAGCATATCAAGTCAAATTCTAGCTTATATGGACTTCATGAGCTTTGGTGTTAAATTCTGTTAATTTTTTTGTTTCGTACTTAAATTAACAAATTTATACTGTTATTAGTTTATATCATTTTAATTACATGCATATAAAAATTACAGCATTCTGACCTCATTTGATAGCTAATGGAGATGTAGGGTCAAATCGCCAAGATTCAGTCCCTTGTTTTTATTAAGTCTTGCTGTATACCGAAATAAAGTTCAAAATGACCCAATTAGTTCATGATATGTATACTATATGAATCAATTAGTTTTGTTGTTTAAATTTAAAAATAATTATATGAGATTTAATTTCATTGGCATTGAATCCCTCTTCATAAATAATATAATTTGACTACACAAGTCAATACATGAGTATTCAAAAGTCAAAAGAAAGATAATTTAATAGTTGATTGAAGCTGTAAATGTGCAAATAATGAATCAAATATGAAATTAGACACCAAGTCCGTCAGTTATATTGTCATTCCTAATATGCATCTTAATTAGATACAACAAAAGGGAAAAAAAAAATTGTATAGGAACTGAGACTAAGAAAACTTATAATATTACTATAGGAAAACAAAAATAACAGGAAAAAACAGAAATAAATCATCTTGTTTTGATCTCTGATGCATGAATATTCTTATTACATGAAAGAGCGTTAAGTTTTCAAATTTTGTAAATATGTGACATCATTTATGATTCTGACGGTGCGATTTGTTTATTTCTCTTTATTTATCTTGATTGGATCACTAATATATATATGTTTTTCTCTCCTCATCTAAATAGATATATACATTTAATATACTTAAGGTAAATTATAACTCTTTTTAACATTCCTCTGCATGCATACTGCACAACAAATTGTATGTTGATCATTATACACGTCTAATTACTTTCATAAAATTTTATGTATACCTAAAATTTATTAAATGCAAAATTTATTTTATAAATTTGTGATGTCCAGACAAAACTTTAGCTTTACAGAACGCCTGTAAGGAATTTTCCGACAAAAAAAGGGATAAGATATGGATACAAATCAGAATGATCAGAGGTTCCAAATTTTGTACTAATTAATTTTGCATTTCAATGCCCACAATGAGAGAACTGATATAAATACAAAATCAGAAAAATCAGCTGTTTCAAATTTTTAACTAATTTCACTGTGCATTTCAAGGCCAACCATCTGATAAATGATATGGAGCTTGACAGCATATGCAGACAATTTTTTCTTCAAGCAAATATTTGGTTGATGTCTGTATTCATTTTAATAATATAGTGTATACATTCTCTTACAAAATGAAAGTCATTGCTTCCCATTTCTCTCTCCTATTATTAAAGGTCTCCATCCCATTTTTTTTTTAAGATGTGACACTGCACATGCTCTCTCCCTATATTAATTATATCTCTATTCTCTCAGACTAAATTGCCAATTAATATTAATTAGATTGTGACACAACAGAGCTCTATTTATAAGAAAATAACAAAAATGGTTATCTGAGGAATGATTTTTGATAGATGACCACGCAGCTACTCAGGTTTACATGTATCATGTTTTTTTGTTTTTGTTTAAGAAATTATATACTTTCCATTATTTTGAGTATCTTTGCATCCTTCAAAGTCAGCAAAAGCACTGTTACTGTGCATCAGATATTATCACAAAAGTCAGAAAAAGCACTGTTACTATTTCAATAAAATTTAACAAAATATTTTTTGAAAGAACTTATTTGACCAGTTATATATCACCGACAGGATCCAGATAAAATGTTCTTAAAATAGAAGGTACAATAAAAAAAAAAAGGATGCATAGTTTCTTGTGACAAAATGAATTAACCTTTTATTTGATGAGTTTAAAACAAAATAAAAGTCAAATCACTTAGTTCAACTTTAAAACATTGGTGTTATTGATTGCGTACTAAAGTAAGGTGTAGTTATTAATTAGATGATAAAAATGTTGGATACAATAATAAAATGTGGTATTAAATATCCGTACTATATTTAAAAGTAAAAAATAGCCTTATGTTTATGTAAGAATGTGTGGTAAATATTTTCATGGTTAGGTTAACAAGTTTTTACTAGATTGGTAGAATATGTAAACATATATAATAATATATGTAAAATTACAAGGGAGTAAGTGAACGGAATGTAAAGTTTATAATAAATGGCCATTGAGCCTAAGGGCAATTTGGCAAAACAATAATGATAATAATAATAATAATAATAATAATAATAATAATAATAATAAATGGTCATTGCTTTATAGTTTATACAGAGATATAAAATTATTTACAATATTTGAGACGTATACATAAGATAGACATCAAATAAAGTAATTATAAACGAGTCCGGCTACTATAACACTAGTGTCATTCCAAACTAAATAACACCACATCTTAAATCATTGGATCTACTTTAATATTCTTGTACAAGATAGAGCTGGAATGACACTAGTGTCTTGCACGAATATTAAAGTAGATCCAATGGTTTAAGATGTGGTGTTATTTAGTTTGAAATGACACTAGTGTTATAGTAGCCGGACTCGTTATAAACCCCAAGTTCTAGTAAAGGTATAGGGGTAATATAGTCTAAAAAATTGTGTGATTCACTGCATTAACTTCACTACACCTACCTTGATGAAGAGTATCAGGATTTTATGGCCTGCAAAAAAGAACAATATAAAACAAGATGCAATTTATTGGGAATAATATTAATTAAGTGTATTTAATGGCCTCCTGCAAAAAGAACTGTACATAATTTTAGATTTTTTTTTAGAGGTAATAGTTCCACCAGGTTATATTCTATCTCCTAAAAGACAGAGTGTGTTTTATTTTATAATACATTATATTTGACAACTGACGTATCTGGTAAATCTAACAATAGTAAAAATATAATAAAATAAAATAAACAGTTAAAAAAGTAATAAATATGTTTTTACTTGTTTTTACCAGTAGTAATCTGGATGTCAATATCACCATACACATAGCTATATGTCTAAAAATAGTAACCGAATAACAACACATTACGATACAATCCAATCCATTAATCATGGAAAGAGAGAGGGGTCAGTAAATAACACCAAATACATTAATTATAATTATGTACGGAAAACAGTGGTACGTAGAGTAATTAATGGGTCCACATTTTGGGCTTTTAATGTGTTAGAATTGTAGATTGATGCTAAGAGCTCATGATTTTTGGGCCCATTTAAACATCCATCTCATGATGAGCCTAGAAAATTTGTCCAACTGACCTTGTATTTTTGTGGAGGGATAGAGACTAGTGGTTGGAGAGAATCCAATGCATTATGAAAGAATTTGAATTTCTTATGACAGGACTTCGTTTTGTTTTGTTTTGTTTTGGTCATGTTGGTATTGGATTATATGACTGTAATAAATGTCAAGTAATTAATTACCGTAGGAATACCATTTCTATGTTACATATTAAAAGTTTGAATGTTCCATTATATATTTGGAATGAGGCTATGATAATATGTGTATTACGTATCACGTATCGGATTAAGAATCGTTAAACATGATCTTCAAATGAATATGTATTTGGAGAACAAATTTTTCATTTTTTTTAAAATATTTTTGTTATCTTTTTTAGATAAGTAGTAAAAATCACTTGATCTAAAAATTCAGCACCATCCGAAATAATAATTTTCTATCTATCTAAAATAATAATAAAGAAAATCTAATTTTCCAGTGTATTTTAATATGGAGATCAACTATTTGAATTTTAAAATTAGAAATATGAGATCACGACCGATCCATGATGGCATACTACCATAGTCTCACTTGTATATTTATGTTTTTATGCATGTGATATCCAATCCAGATATTTCTGGGCTCAAAAACTATTTTTGATACAAAATTTGGGCTAGGCCTATTGTATTGTATCCGTTTTATTTCGGCCTGTATTAATACAGTAGTTAATTATTAGATGATTAACTATGTGTACTTGATGTACTTGATGTAGTTAATTATTAGTTAATCAAAGAAAAATATTACCCATGTGTACTTGATGTACAAAAGATCGCAGCAAACTTAATGATGTTTTATATGAATTTTTTATATATTTAAATACGTACAGTGGTGATATATGTATTATTTTTATATGAATTTTATGATTAAACTAGACAATATATCTATAGGTGATTTGTTCCGAGTATTTAGCTGAAATAATAATTTAAATTGGGTCGGACTTAATATGAAAGATTTATGATTGCGCCGGATTAGATCGGGTTTAAAATCTTAGATCCGACTATCTGGTCCACCCAATTTAGGCTTCATGCGTACCCGGTACCCCAGTGGCCCAGTCCATATCCATTGCTCGACTCCGATTCTCTGGAGTAACTCAATTTTTATATTCATGTCGGGACCGTCCGATCATAATCAAGCCTGATTGGAATGCACGGAGCTCTATAATATTGAGTTTTCTTTATAAATCATAATTAAAAAAAATTATCAAACCAATATGATTAGTTTTTTTTTTAACAAAAATCATAAGAATCAAACTGTCATTTCGGTCCTTATTTTTTTTTTCTAGACCGCAATGGCAATTCGGTACGAGGTGGTTTTACAGGTTTATAGTCCAACAGCCACGAAAAATAAAAAAAACTCTCTGGACCGCAATGACAATTCGGTCTCACTAATTTTTTTTTTTTTTACCCGAGACAACAATCTCTCTTCTCTCTTCTCTTCTTTATCCTTTTTTCCTCCTCTTTTCTTTCCACCTGAACCAACTCGAATTGTGGACCTTCGTTTTCAACTAGAAGAAGAAAAAAATGGTGGCTGAGAGTTGGAGAGAGAAGAAGGATATTTATAAGCAAACCCTAAAAAAATAAAAAAAAATAGTTTGGACCTAGTTGTCATTTCAGTATGGACAAAAAAAACATTGGGTCGAAATGACATCTCGGTCCATGGGTGTTACACCGAAGGCTACTCCTGTTTTTTTTGAAAACCTGTGAAACCACCTCGGGCCGAATTGTCATTTTAGTGTAGAAAAAAAAAGTTCGGATCGAAATAACATTTCGGTTTGTTGGAAGCTATGGTGAACAAGAGTGGTGATTTTCAACAAATAAAAGAGAAAGAGAAAGAGAGGAGAAATTGAAACTCAATAACTATTCATATCAAATAAATATTAGAAGAGTACAAGTCTTTTTTTTTTTTCATACACATACATATTTCTCACACATATTCCTTCTATTTGTACACTACTATGGTTGAAGAAGTTCAATTTGAAATTTGCAACAATTAATGGCCTACAATTTTTTTACTTTCAATTTCTTCCTCCACAAGATGCAACTTGACATTTATTTTTCTCCAAGCTTAATTAGTAGTTCTTGTGGTTTTTGTAAAAAAAAAAAATAAAAATAATCACGTTGGTTTCATAAATTTCGATGGTTTATAAAAAAAGTCTATAATATTTGTGTCTGTCAAAGTAGATCTGACGGTCAAGAGATAAATTCTAAATTTAGTAGTGTATGAATTCTTTTCCCTCTCATTCTCATACCATACTAAAACGGTTTCTATTTCAATTTTCAAACCGCAACAAAAAATTAAATTGAAAAGAGAGTAGAGAGGTACGGCCCTTTGATCATGGCGTCGATCACTGGATGGTACGGACCTCTGATCGATCTCGCCAGCGCGAGCTGCCACGTGGATCACTTCGTCCAGCTCCTCGTTTTCGTTCGCCACTCCCAGTCCATCTACGTATGTATATATGCTGCATCTTCTTCTAGCTTTGATTATTTTGATAATGACGGTTGATTTCTCCTTTTGGTTAATCAAATTTTTTTATTTCATGGCATGACCACTTATTTGTCAGTGCAGCTGCGTTGGTTAAATTGGGAATACTCAAGTTTATTTTCTAGGAAAAATAAAGCAAAATTAGGTTAATTGGGAGAATAATGGGTAGAATTGAGACTCAAATAGTACGAAATTATAGCTTCATTGGTGAAATGGGTGTACTTTGGGTGAAATGTGAGAGTCTTAATCTGCCTTTGTTTAGTGCTGAAATAATTATTTTGTTTGGTACAGAGAGAATATGGACCAAAACAAGGTGCATTTCTCAAGACTTTGGTTCAAGTCGGTGACAACTCAAGACCAAATTTCCCTCTTTCTGTTTGGTCGGAGAATATTAGGTCAATTATACATGTTGGTGATGTTATTTTATTGCAAAGTAAGGGTTTCAGATTTATAAATTACAAGCAGAAGCTCATTCTAGCGATTAATTAACCAGATTGCAATACTGTACCTACTGTTATGGTACCTTCACATATTGTTGTACCTTTTTTTTTTTTTGGTCAAACTTTGATGTAATTGTACAATGTGACCTAAAGATTAGTTGTGCTTAAACTGGTAGAGAAACAATTAGATTCTTTATGTTAGGTGAAACCATATACCATTGTACCAGTCAAATTACAGTTTTTTGTTGTGAATCATACTGATGTCCATAAACATTTCATTTATATCTTTTCCACAGAATAGTAAATACTAAAATAGTAGATAGACTCTCCTTATTTTTATGATGCCTTTATTTCAACGAATATAAGTACTTTAATCTTGTACTTTTGTTGATTTCAGATGTCAAAATTACCAAATTTAGAGAAACTTTGGAGGTCTCAACTGCCCAGGTTTCAACCATTCGGGTTTTGGTACATTCAAGTCAATTAATTAGCTCTAGAGGTATGTATTGAATTCAATTTTATCAAAAGTACACATGACCTGTTTCATTTGCTAAAAAGTACCCATAACTTGAGGGTTCAGCACTAGCTAGGTGTGTGGAAAATTTAATGAAATATGGCCACTCATGAAATTTCAATATACCTAAATGGTTAGTATGGTAAGCACATTCAAATTTCAGATCCATATTCTAATTTGATGATCTGAAACGGAATTGAACACTTTCTTGCTAAGTTACTGCAAATTACAATGGATGAAAGTGCAAAAAAGACTTACTCTCGTGATAAAAAGAATACTATAGTTCATTTGAATTTCTCTTTTTTGATTTGAATCTGTGCAAGAAAGAGTAACTCTAGTGTAAATCAATTATGTTATTGGCAATAAAAATACAAGTAGTGGGTGTTTTTAAGAAACACACTTTCCTTAATTGCTGCAGTTATTAACCCGTCAAATGTGTAATTATGCCTCAAATTAGTATTCTTTGGGTTTATTGTTACACATAAACAACAAAAATTTAAGAAAAGAATATAATTATGAAAAGGCCATAAGTTGCTATAATTTGCATTACCTTTCTGGTCAATATGTATAAATTGATAGCTGCTCCATACCTAGCTGGCCTGACTAAAACAAACTCAAATTCATCCTTGTAATGTTGTGTTGGCTTCATCTTCAACCTATGAAGGAAATAATGCCATGGCAGCAGACTGTAATTTGGGGGAAGCTCTAAGAGCAAAGTTGAAAAAGGTTATTGAGTGGGTGCTGTCTACCGAATCTGCACTTGATCAAATTGAAAATGTTAGTGATCACAATGATCTTTTACTCTACAATTTTGGAATTTTATCTACAGTATTTCTAGCCAGACGCTTATAATTTTAATCTTTGTAATGTCATTTTAGATTGAGTTGCCAAAGGAGAAATCTTTAGAAGAACAGAAACCAAAGATTGACTTGTCAGTCATGGATATAATGGCTCTCTCCAGTTCGTGTAGCATGAGCCTTCGAGCCACTATTATTGACATTTCGTTGCATTTCCCTGCAAAATCTGGTATGAAGGAGAATTTCTTTGTCAGCAGTATCCTTTATAGAATTCCAGACAAGAAAATCGTACAAGCTTTTGTGACCAAAGGTTGCTGCCAATGTGGTGTACCACTTGATTTAAGGTATGTTCAAACATATTTCTGGTTTTATTTTCCTATATTTATAAATGCAGGATATAGTTAGAATTTGGAATTTGAGGCTTAATACTTAATAGTGCATTGAATATATCTATTTTTTTTCTTCTTTTGTTAAGTGTGCATCGGAGGGTTAATTTGAGTTAAATTTGGTTCCATTGAGGCCTATGTGAAAATTTTGAAGTGCTAATGGAGGGATCATTTCAGGCATACTTGAAAGTTACTGAATACTTTTTAAATAAGCTTTTCCACATCTCTATTTCTAACATCAAACCTAACTAAATATCGATAATTATCAAATTGTACCTGCGTGTCATTTATAATAAACGAGTAATTACTGCCCTCTTTTAAATATTTTGCAGAAGTTCATCAGGAGGAAATATAATTCAGCCATATAGCGAAAAATGCAGTACATGTCTTCATGAACCAAGCCAGATATATAGGCCTTTCCTGGTACCAAATCTTCTTCTACTGTAATGTCCAGTTTATGCACCTGTATGTGTCGCTGTTTGCTTTTTGTTACATTCTATTTGTTGGCCTTTTTTTTTGGACTTCAGTTGCACATTTTTATTGTTGATGGAGGTTAAATTTAGGTACAATTATCTTATATTGAATTGGCTCTTGATTGCACAATTAGGGGTAATTGGCACACAAACGCACAAAATTAATTAGGTACATACCAATACAGTACCTAACTAGCGACCTCTTATGCCAAAGAAAATATGCCTCAATATCAAAATCTCTTAATGAAGATAGGAAACCTTATTGTTCTCTGGTTTCATAAAGTAGACCAAGAAACTTCACTCAAGCCTCAAAAAACCTTTAGGATTAGAATCATAATTTGGCCATTACACTGCACGTCAAGTTTGTACTGAAACAATTTCAGGAAATTTGGGCTTCTTCCCACAAAATTTAACCTCAATTTTCCTTCAACTTTGTAGTTTAGCTCACAAAAGAAAAATATATTTCTCAAACTAAAAATTAACTCTCTTTTGAAATGCCACAGCTATATGTGCGGGACCCATCAGGGCATATTCCTTTACTAGTGAGGAACAAAACAGCTGAGATATTATTTGGAAATATTGCTGCTCAAAATATATACAAATGCAACCACCAAGGGGATGAAAATCCTAGTTTTCAAAATTTTTGGGTACTTCTGCTCAAGTCTCTGCTCCAACGAGACAAGAACAGTCCATTCTATTTTGAGATCAGTCTGGATGCAATGAAGCAACCTGAAAATGGAAGGTTTGAATTGATCTCTTTTAAAGTGTCTTTGCATGACAGTGGAACCAAGTAAAAAATAAGATGAGAGTGATAAGCCTACAAAATGAGAAATATCTCTTGTGCCCCTAATAAAGCTCAGGAGTAGCTTCTTGATTTTAAAAAAACTCCACATTCTATCTCCTCTCGAGTGATGCTTCCAGTGGTGTTTTGGAAGAGCCCGGGCTGTTGGGTGATGATGGCAATGCGATCCGCATGAGTCATATTTGTGTTGTTTTTTTTTTTTTTTTTTTTTTGCCAGTAAATGCCCATAGGCTTCTCATTAAGATAAAACATGTTGGTACATCATGAATACATTTTGTTGAAAATAGGGAAAGTAAAACCTACATACTCAAACTTCTCAGTTCTACCCCGATTTGCCAGTTCATGGGCTTCTCTGTTAAATTCCCTATTCATATATTCGCACTTCATGTTCTCCTGTGAGTTCAGCAACTCCCAGACATCCATCACTACCCTGTGAGCATGCCAATCAACACTGATAGGCGGCCCAGCTTGCTGCATTAACATATTTGTGTTGTTGAAGAAATTAAAAAAAGTGTTTTTAATACAATTGTCATGTTCGAAAGCAATTAAACTTCCTCGGCAAGCTTAAACTGAGCCCTAATACTCAATTCTCCTTTCGTTAGAATTATTTTAATTATGGTGGAACTTAACTAAACATTTATTAGATATATAAAAAGATATTATTAATGCTATTGGAAGAGAATGCAAGAATGACTTAATTTATTGCCTTTTTCATTTCTTTTGGGACACTTGTTATTTTCAGAGCTTCTAAGGGTTGATAGCTAAATGCTCAATGCAATTTTTTTTTAAATGTAAGGTTTATTTCCGTAAAGAATTAGAAAGATGGTTTTTCACAAATATAAATCTCTTTGTTGATGTCAAAAAATATGAGAATACTTATTATACTTTATTTCATATGCTATACTTTACTATCTTTCTAGTGATCTTTTTACTGATGCGTAAGACTTATCTAAATTGAAAAATGGCTCCCTCGTAATGAAACATAAACTATTTATGCTGTAGAAGTACATCAGGAGAGAAGAGGTCAGAGGTTACATCACCCTGGATGAGGAGCAAAAGCACATCTCGTGCTATGGACAATACTTATTTAAATAGAAAAATGTCTCACTCGTCATCAGGGGCGAAGCAATACTTTTGAATTATGGAGTTCAAACACAGATGAGAGTCAATCATATAAATTTTTCTCATAGAGAATAAGGTAAATTTAACAATACCATGACATTTTACACTAACTTATATAGAAAATCACACATAAATAAAAAAAATAAAAAAATAGGGGTCAGTTGACCCCATTGCTCTTCCTTACCTCCGCCTCTGCTCGTCATGAAACATAAACTCGTAATGAAACATAAAATTATTTATGCTATTAAAGTACATCCGGAGAGAAGAAGTGTCCTTTTATCAATAAGTTTTGTACAGCATTTGGAGTAAAGAGAGGTTACATCGAGTCTGTATCCCTCTAGGTATAAACGAACTACTCAGATTAATTCCAGCTGGGCCATGGTAGAAATATAAACAAAAATCTGTCTAATATCAGAGCCTACTAATAATTAAGGGTTGGGAAGAAGCCAAGTAGGCATGGATGTGTTCGGGATATGGTCTTCATAAAATGCCTCCATGCGATCTTCGATAAGATTGTACACGCCAACATCATTGTACCCGTATTTATTACTGGCCAAAAAATCAGTGGAATCAGAAGTGAAATAGATGCAATCAGCCTTGCAACCTGGAAATTTAGAGGCGCATACAACAATGGCTCGATTAGTACCCACAAATAACGCATTGCCACCCAAATCATTCCACCTATGCCATTCTTCCTTTTCC
This sequence comes from Carex myosuroides, assembly GCA_028015225.1. Classification (NCBI taxonomy): domain Eukaryota; kingdom Viridiplantae; phylum Streptophyta; class Magnoliopsida; order Poales; family Cyperaceae; genus Carex; species Carex myosuroides. The sequence goes on from CM051480.1 coordinate 7,364,565, forward strand.
AAATCAAGCTCAAAAACAGCAAAGAAGGTAGTCCTAGTCCCATGGCGATACCTGATGAACTCACCGTCACTGTCACCATCCTCATCCTGTTCTTTGGCTGTATCATCATCACGGCACTTGACTTTGTTCCTACACACTAGTAAGAGATGTTTACCAAAATAATCCACCAAGTACCTAGATTCACCCGTAATACACTCTTGGACCCAAGGATCTATCAATCGCATTTCAGGATCAGGACCCAAATCAACCTCATAAAGATTATTGTATGCTGCTACAGCATAGAAGTTCCCTTTATAACATATCACATCATTAATGGGACTATGAGGAACAATGGTCCATATGTTGTCTTTGGGTCTACAAAACGCCATCCTACATGATCCACGAACATAAATCATCGTAAAAAAATCTTCGCACTTGTTAGGATCATGAGATAGCACTGCCCTTGATATAGTCAGCTTTTGCAACAATTTAAGGTACCAAGTCGTTGAATGCTCATCATATGGTTCTTCATCTACAAATTCACCGTCAAGAGAATTATCAAGACCGAAACCCTCGTTTAAGAATGGCAGGGGAGGAAGACAGTAGCGGACTCCAGTGAATGGATTTACAAGATAGAGCTCTATGTTGGGGCTAACAATGAAAAGCCAACCAAATGAACAACCAACACAGTATCCTCCACGTAATTCCGGGAGGTCGATATAGTAATGCCTTTGCTCTGACATGTTAAAAAACTTCCTTTTTTGGGTTTCTCGGTCTTCTGTTAGTATTACCCATGGGAGTTGTGGAACTGGAGCATATCTTTTCATTTTTGCAATGAACCTCCATGGTTGACACACTGCCGAGAAACGATTGACGTCGGTTAAAGAAAGGTAGCTGGTTATGAGTTCAAGGGGATCCTGTGGGAGCTCTGACCAGTTGGCCATCAGGTCTTTACAATTTATCTTAGCAAGAGATTTCAAGATTACAAATGATTTGCAAGACAATATTTCTGAAGTCAAGCATGAAACGGTAAAAGAAATAAAATTTAGTTAGTCAGTAAAATCTTTATTATATATATTTACACTAACAAGAATGATATTCTTAACACAAAATGTTCCCAAGCTTAATTTTTATAATCTACTATGGGGCATGGATTATATAAAAATTTTGAGACACAAGTACCTTTATGAAGAAAATATGGTGGATTCAGTTTTCAATTTGTCATTAAGAATAAAAATATTACAACTTAAGGTAAAAGTGACGAAAATCATGAAAATCATTAATTGTACGGAGAGAACTGAAAAAGAGAGAAAAGAAATTGTATTCATAAAGGAAACATATATAATTATTCTTACCAGAGAATATCTTGTTGAGATGATCATGCAGTGACATGAATAGAGCCGACTAGAATTAATTATGAGAATATATTTATAAGGGTAATGACTAATGAGGAGGCCTACTTATTTTCTATATAAAGGGTGTGCAAAAAAAAAAAAAAAATTTAGACAATATATATCATTAGATTCCTAATTTTATTTATACTAAAGTTGGCAGACTATCTAATTAAATGAAATAATGATCCCAATATGCAATTTGGCAGAGGCACTCTACTTATAGAATAACTCCCGGTCAAGTTAAAATAATTTCGTGCCTATTTGATTATAGGATGTTCATTTTAATATTCTTTTCTATATGAAGGGTGTGCAAAAAAAAAAAAAAAGAACAGTTCGCCATTTAGACATTAATTATCATTAGAATCCTAATTTAATTTATACTAAAGTTGGTAGACTATTTAATTATATGAAATAAAGATCCTAATATGCCATTAGTATTTTTTTGGCATGGAATTATAATCGCATTGACTGATGCCGTATGCAATTTTTTACTTCATATGCACCTTGTAATATATATATTTTTAATTAGTTCATGAAAAAAAATAATACACCAAGTAATATGTACCAATATACTTGAATATTAAAGGAAACGCTTGACCATTTACAATTTCGAAATTTTTTACTAAATGAAGAAAAATATAGTGATTTTAAGAATCAAATTATATTGGCAGCTGCTGCCAATTTTTCAAAAGAATATTTATATTAAGAATATTTAAAATCACGACAAAATATATGCAAAATAATTTTTTTTTTTTTGAATATGTCATATATTATTTAGATTGATTATATATCAATTAAAATGCAATTTGAAAATCGTTTGATTACCGATTAAGACCCGATAAAAATTCATCATTAGCCTTTCCAATCTATAATTTTACTTCCTTAACTTTGTAATTGTTAATAATTTTATTTTTAATATAACATATCTCTATAAGTAATTGCCTTAAAAAAGTACCCCAAAAAATAATATATTTTATTTTAAGTCGAAAAGAATACAATGAAATTAAGAGTGAGTCTATGGTACTATGCATAGCACGGATTAGTCAGTACTACGGAGTCATATTTTCATTTTGAAAATTCTAATAGTCGATTTGAACCATTCAACGTGATCCCCACATGAATATGTACTTGCAGAGTAAATTATATATTTTTTTGAATTTTTTTACTATATTTTAAGGTAGATAGAAAATCACTTGATCTGAAAATTCTGGACCATCCAAAAACAGTGATTTTCTACCTATCTAAAAAAATAGTAAAAAAATTCTAAAAAAAAATAGAAAATTTAGCCCACAAGTATATTCTCATATGGAAATCATGTTCAACGGTTTGGATCGACCGTTAGAATTTTGAAAAACAAAATATTGATCCGTAGTACAGACCAATCCGTGCTTTGCATAGTACATAGACTCACTTTGAAATTAATTTAGAGTTCGGCTAGTATGACATCGGTGTCATATGACACCAACTACAAAATTAATTGGATAGACTTCAAACGACTAATCCAAACTGTTCAAACCGATTTACTTTATGAGTGATGCGTTTACATGTAAATTTTTTATATTTTCTAGTTATTTTCGTATCAAATCAAGCGGTCAAAAATGTTGAAAAATGAATGCATTAAAATTAACTTAAAAACTCACACATTTGATCGCGGAACGGCATGTTTACAATCACTCCTCTCTTTCTCACTTAATCAAATTTAATCCAAATTACAAAGATATCTTCTTCTTTTGTCCAGGGTGCTTATATAGGAGTGATGGGACGTCTGGAGATGAGTGGAGGCCAAGAAACCTAATCTGGATACAGCTGTAGCAGTTATTCCCCAAAGGGCGCCTTGGTTACGGACCGTACTGGCTGGTACAATCTGTATTGAGACCATGTCGCTGAGGGGTTTAATGCGTATTGCGCTATCTCCTGGTCCGTATTCGGCTAGGTCTGTATCAGTTAGTACGGGTCGTAACAGAGACTTAGTCGATGAGCGTCGCTTATCCGATTGACCTGATTCTTGCTTTATTTGATGTGAAATAGTCCCAAAATATGTTCCTGCAATAAAATATAAAGAAGGGTGACAGTAGCCTTTTTTTTTCTAATTAATTAAACATGAGATAATATGCAAACTCGCTATATCTAAACAAGATACGAACTTTTTATTTGGTAGTGTAGATAAACAGATGGAACGAAAATCACCGCTAAATTATCAATCAAAGCTTCCATCAATTTCCGATATTTTTATTAAAACCCCAAAAAAAAAACAAATTATCAAATCTGCTCCCACCCCAACTTTATTTTTATTCCTACCCTAACCGCCCGTGGGCTGGGCGGTTCACTTTTTTCACCTGACCGCCCAGCAGCTGGGCGGTCCACTATGCATAGCTGACCGCCCAGTGGCTGGGCGGTCCAGTTTTCATAGCAGACCGCCCAGCAGCTGGGCGGTCCGCTAGTGTTTTTTTTTTTTTTTTTTAGAGAGAGACAATATGAATAGGGAGGATATTTATAGAGAGACAAGATGCTGAATTCTTAACGCTAAAAATTCGATTTTTTTTTGTAAATATTAGTTAGATTACTTCTTTTAAGTATATTTATACTAAAATACGCTAAATTACTTGGAATTATGTTAAATTACGTTGAGTTACACTATATTAAGTTAAATTACACTAAATTACATTACATTACGCTAAAATACGGTAAATTACAAATGAATAGGGAGGATAGTTTTCACTGAAAAGGCGAAAAACGACGACGAAACTACAAACGGTCATAAAACGGCGCTCGAGTGTCCGATTTTAGCAAACGACCATTTTTCGGAAAGCTTGAGAAAATGCGCATGCGTCTGTGCCGGCTATGCCGGATTTCGAAATTCAGAATCGCCAAAAAACTAAGGGAAGAGCCTCAAAACTTGAGTTGAAGTGATGCAATATGGTCCTGCGCATGCTTCACGAAAAGGAGCGTAACTTTTGATCCGTCCGTCAAATCGGGCTGAAATTTTGATAGGAACTCCACAGCCCAAAACCGGATCCGAAACTAATCTGTGATTGGTTTCGCCCATTTTTTGGGCTCAGATTCGCGATCCGAGTCTTCCTTCATGGACTTTTGGACCTTTCTTTATAATTTTAGAGTTTTTAGGGTCTTTGATGTATCTTTTATGTATTTTCTGTTTTAGGGTTTGTATTTAAACATACGTCATGTCTTTTGGCAGAAGTTAGTTTTTCATGTATCAGTTTTATCAAAGAATTGAGAATCTGTGTGATCTCAGAACCAAACCTATCTTTTCATTATTTTTTCCAATTTCTTGATCGTTCGTGCATCATGAAGTTTCCGATTAAGATTTTCATTTCTATTATTCAATCTAAGTAGCTCAGTAAATTAGTTACATAATGAAATTGTAGAATACCAATTTTTACTATTTTTTATGATTCGTGAAAGATGGCACAGAATCGGTCTATTTTAGCGTAATTTTGTGTAGTTTAGCATAATTTACTGTATTTCAGCATAATTAGCGAAGTTATTGTTATTTAGTGTAATTTAAAGTAATTTAGTGTAGTTTAGCATAATTTACTGTATTTCAGCATAATTAGCGAAGTTATTGTTATTTAGTGTAATTTAAAGTAATTTAGTGTAACTCAACGTAATTTAACATAATTTCAAGTAATTTAGAATACCTTTCCTATGTTCCTATGTTCAAGTAATTTACACTAAATATAACATAAATTACTCCGAAATACACTAAATTGTAAATTACTTGAACATAGGAACATAGGAAAGGTATTCTAAATTACTTGAAATTACTCGAGCGCCGTTTTATGACCGTTTGAAGTTTCGTCGTCGTTTTTCGCCTTTTTAGTGAAGATATATCGTCCCTATTCATATGTAATTTACCGTATTTTAGCGTAATGTAATGTAATTTAGTGTAATTTAACTTAATATAGTGTAACTCAACGTAATTTAACATAATTCCAAGTAATTTAGCGTATTTTAGTATAAATATGCTTAAAAGAAGTAATCTAACTAATATTTACAAAAAAAAATCGAATTTTTAGCGTTAAGAATTCAGCATCTTGATATTCATATTGTCTCTCTCTAAAAAAAAAAAAAAAAAAAAAAAACTAGCGGACCGCCCAGCTGCTGGGCGGTCAGGTGAAAAAAGTGAACCGCCCAGCCCACGGGCGGTTAGGGTAGGAATAAAAATAAAGTTGGGGTGGGAGCAGATTTGATAATTTGTTTTTTTTTGGGGGTTTTAATAAAAATATCGGCATCAATTTACACCTTTCTAGGCATGCATGAATGAAGTGTTTGCATTCTGTCAAAGAGTAGGCATGGAGAAAGTTGACCTCATGGTCAAAAGAACTTAATCACGACCAATAATAGGCCTAGGCCCAATTTTTGGCCCATCAAATCTCATGGTCAAAAGAACTTAATCGAGACTTATTCTGATTTTTTTTTGTCAAAAGGGTTTAAGTGGGACTATTAATTGTATCTCAGAGTTGAAAGATGTAAGTGGGAATTATTGTGTATGTCAAGGGAGCTTGTTAAGGCCATTTTCATATTCGACTATTATAACTTGTAATAGAGCCAGAGGAGAGACAAAACCTCTAACTTTTTCTTTTCTTTTCTTTTTAGGTGTCACATGTCCCTCCCATCCCGACATTTTTATTAATATCCAAAGTTAATTACAAATTAATAAATATATCCAGCTCAGATGAATTTTGTTAAAAATACCCAAACCGGCCATTAAATGGCCGGTTTCTAATTTTTTCTTTTTGAGAGAGAAAGATTATTAAGATGTGCATAACATAGTTTGCTAGAAGAAAAAGTCGTAGAAAACTCAGATTGAGGTTTGCACTCGGTTTGGCTAAGATCAAACAAATGTATTTTGTTGGATGTGTGTGTTACATCAGTTGCATTTATCGGTGCATCATCGATGTTTTATTAGCATTAGCATTGGCAATTAAGTAGGGTAATGTTAAAAAAACATCGGTGCGTCGCTTATGTTTTTGTAATGAAACACTGATGTTTTATTAGCCCTAGTATTGGCACTTAAGCAGGGTAATGCTAAAAAACATCGATGCGTCCCTGATGTTTTTGTAATGAAACATCGATGCACTTCTGCCGTTGTTAAGTCATGCATAAAGCATCGTTTTTTTTTTAACTTTAAACGGCCATAACTTTGGCTAGGAAACTCAGATTTGCGCGTACGACCCCAATTCGGAAAGCTTGGGACGAGACGGGGGCAATGGCGTCCTAGGGGTCATCCCCAAGGAGTTGACGGAATCAGAATTGCAAAAAAAAAAATGTTGTTTAGTGCCTCAAAAATTGAGTTAAAGTTTTTTATCATAGGTAGACACACAACGACCTGTATGCGGCTAGTGACAGTGCCATATACAGCATAATAAAAAGTCAGAACTGGTATCAAAATTACTGACGACATGGGAAGAATAGAAAACCTGAATCACATTAAAACAACTGGATCAACCTGAACTAGTGAAATTGTTAAAACTTAGTACCTAAAAAAAATATAGTTTAGTTTTCGCATGCGGCTAGTGAATTTAATTTGACAATAACCAGCATTCTAAAATTGAGTATCTTTCATTTTGTAAGATGCTAAAATCTAACAAGATGCTGAAGAGCAATATGCTAAAATCTAACAAGATGCTGGAGAGCAAGATGCTAAAATCTAACAAGATGCTGAAGAGCAAGATGCTGAAATCTAACATCTCTCTCCCAGTCCCTCTCCTCAATCGGTCACTATGAAGAGCAAGATACTGAAATCTAACATTAAAAATTTGATTTTTTTTAATTTGTTAGATTACTTCTTTTGATGTATAATTAGCATATTTATACTAAATTACTTGAAATTATGTTAGTGAAATTTTGCGTATTTCAGTATAATTATTGTAATTTTGCGTGTTCAGTATAATTAGCGAAATTAGTGTAATTTAGCGTAATTTAAACGTAATTTAGTGTAATGTAGCGTAATTTAACATAATTTCAAGTAATTTAGCGTATTTTATATGAATATGCTAATTATATATCCAAAGAAGTAATCTAAGAAATATTTAAAAAAAATTGAATTTTTAATGTTATATTTCAGCATCTTGCTCTGCTCTTTATAGTCTCCTAAAAAACAATTAGGAACCGGCCATTTAATGGCCAGTTTGGACAATTTTAACAAAACTCATCTGAGCTGGGTATATTTATTAATTTGTAATTAACTTTGGATATTAATAAAAATGTCGGCCTCCCATCTAATAAAATGTGGAGGATTTAAATTTCTTTATATTTTGTGCTTTCATATGCTTCTACTTTTTAATTTGCTACTAACAAGAATTTTAAAATTTATATTTCATAATAATATTGTTAGATGTAATCTATATTATTTTTTCTACATGCACATACAAAATTATTATTTCTCAGTTTTAATTTTATATGAATCAATAAGTTAAAATATCAACATTCATAATTTATCCATATATATATATTTTTGCTAGCTCTTGGTACTAATCAAAATAAAATCAAATTGTCGTGATTTTTTACGTATTCACAGAGAAAATGATATGAATCATATCTTACTATTATACTTTGACTTTTAAGTTTTAAATTTTATGTAAATGAAGGCATGATAGAACCACAAATGAAGTCATTTGAACTCTCTTCTAAAAAAACAATCCATTTTTTCATCGTTACTGGTATTTGAGTAAGAAAGAAATTACCCCATTGATCTTCTTGTAAAAATAAATACACACACATGTACTAAAAAATGATATATGCGACCTATAACAATTTCATAAACGTTCAATCAAACTCGCTATATCTAAACAAGATACGAACTTTTTATTTGGAGTGTAGATAAACAGATGGAACGAAAATCACCGCTAAATTATCAATCAAAGCTTCCATCAATTTACACCTTTTTAGGCATGCATGAATGAAGTGTTTGCATTCTGTCAAAGAGTAGGCATGGAGAAAGTTGACCTCTGCTCTACTAAATATTAAAGTCAAATTAAACAAAAGATCTGTTGTAGATCAGTAAATCTTCCTACGGTGTAGCGGGTCATAATTAGTACATCAAACAAACAAGTTTATTTCAAAAAAAAAAATGCATAATAAGTCTCAACTATTTGTTACGTCCAACCAAATACGGAAACTGAACGATCAAGGAAAACTGAAAGGCTAATTTCAATTACGGAATTTTACATTAAAGCCCCTTTAAAAATTATTATATTATATATAGAGGGCTAATACATACAAAAAAAATATTAAATTTTAATATACATAATTAAATTTTAAATATTATAAAGGTGACTAAGCACTTTTGACTTTGATATCATGTGTGAAAGTAGGTGGAGAGGAAGGAGAATGGAGTAGGGCCGATGCCCATCGGACCTACTTTTAGGTTCAACGAGTACGATGACCGTCCGATCTAATTTAAGATTTGTGCGCATCAATATTAAAACAAACGCGTACGAATTATAAAGCATTCTAATGAATCTAAAAGCAAATCAACGGTGATTAAACCCATCGAACCAGAGTAGGTCCGATGCCCATCGGACCTACTCTCAAGTGGAGAGGAAGGGGTGCTAAAACACCTCCTATAAATTAAAATGTTTCAGTTTTATCCTTTCAAAATTTTGACTTTTACAAATAAATTATACTATTAGTTTCTTTCATAAAATAAAATTACATAATACTTGACAGTACATTCGTCCCTAATTACATCAGTGACCCGTTATCACTGTCATTATGTACTGGTACTGGAGAAGAAAATCCGAAATGAGGAAGGAAACTACAACTCGGTATATGACGTGTGGGGACCACAAATGCCTAACCGGTAACACCGTAACAGCCAGGCATTTAAAAGTCAGCGGTCAAAGGAGTTTTCATTTTTTATCTTTCTAGGAAAATATGTCTCATGTCATGAAAGAAAAAAAATGCAATGAAAAGTCATATCAAGTAACTAACAAATACTGTATAATGCTTGACACCGACTTTTTTCTATTCATACTCTTACCGTCTTACGTGTCTGAAAAAAAGAGAGAAAAATAAAAAGTGACCATACTCATACTGTCATTAAAATAAGATGTCATCCTCCAAAAGATAAGATTCTTTTTTTTTTTTCTTGTTGTGGTTTTATTTTGGGGTAATTTTTGTTATATTGGATACTGTAATTTTCTGAACGGGAATAAGATTTTTCCTTATAATTTTTTTTCCTTTTTAAAAAAAAAATTATGGAATTAACATGCATGAGAACAGAGTTCCACATTGGCTTTGTGTATTGTTGAAAGAGATTTTAATTGGGAACAAACTGTGTATAATCAAATGAATTTACACAATTTTACTTGTGTTCGTTAATTATAACGAGATGCTTGACAAGTTGACAGCAGTGGCAGAGCCGAAGGAGGGCACCCTTCTCCCTTTCCAAAAAAATAATAATAATAAAATCAAAATTATGTTTTTCCAGAATTTAATTTTTTGAAAAATACTTAACAAAAAATATAAAAATATGGTTCCTCCTAATTTTTTTTTTTCAATGTACTTCTACTTTTATGCTTTCTCAGAATAATATATAAAAATATGTTGAATACTCAAAATAATCATAAAATCATAACTCAATCTAAAATCTTTTTTTTTTTTTTGAGAAAGAACTCATTCTATAAAATCTTGACTCTTGACTCCGCCCTTGCTCGACAGAATTGCTTAATCCAATATATATCTAGCTCTGATATCATTGCACTCTAACTATACAGAGACGCTACAATAATAAAGAAACTAAACTGCAAATTAAAAAGTTAACAAAGATAAAATGCATCCGCACTCAAACAAAACAAACTCCATTCTGTATTTGCTCTATATATATATATATATATATATATACTGTGTATACAATTATATCACCTATTACCTATCTACATATATATCTGTTCACACAGCCTCATATACAAAGCATTGTTACTTCAACTAACTAAATCACAAATTAAACGATAATGAAAATATCTTTAATTAACGAACTAGCTAGCTAGGTGTTCTTCTCATTCGTCCCTTTGCTCGGGCCGGAAGGCGGCGCCTTGCCTCTCGGTAACATGGTAAGCACTAGCGGCGTATACTTCTCCATCACCCCCATCTTTGTCTCCTTTGTTAATGAAGAACTTGAATCCATTTGAGAAGACTTAACAATAGGTCTACAAGTGCACAATGGTGGTGTAATTATGAGTATAAGAAGGGTCAAAATGAAACAATTGTATAAGGGTTTTGGGTTTCTCAAAAAAGAAGCCATGGTTGGATATATTTGTTGGAGTTGTAAAAGATAGAGAGAGAGAGAGATGAAATGATGGTTTGTTAGAAAAAAAAAAAAATTGGAAGCAAGGGGGTGGCTTTATATTATAATTTGACGGTGAGATTGTTACTCGTTTCGCCGAAGTTCCAAATTTCAAATGTTTGACTGGAATATTTAAATTTTGGTAGGGATCAAAATTGTACTGAAATTTAATTTGGTGGCACCGAAATGGTACGGATATGTTGAAATTTGAAATCTTCTTTTTGTTTTTGACAAAGATGTGAAAATCCTTGTAGAGAGTCAAAACGGCTATGGAAAAAAGATTTGAAAGGACTGTAATGAGATCACAATTTTGTTTTTCTAAGACATTTGACGTGTGCGTTGTTTGCCTATAATTAATTGAAATTGGCTACAACTATAAAGCGTAACATGCACGTCATAAGGATTTTAACACGTAAAATGTATAAATCCTCTCCATTATAAATTTTAAATTGAGATGGCAACTGGCAAGTGTGATCCTAAGATATGGTTGAAAATTAAATGATGTTTTTCTTTTTTTCGAATTAGGATCCTCTTAGGTAACTGATTGCGTCAGATTAGATTTGAATCACTCGTTATGTCTCCTCACAAATCTCAAAGCGGTTCCGTAAATCTAAACAGACCAGAATTCCTTTTCCAACTCGGCTGGGAGCTAACTTGACACGGTGAGATACCTGAGAGAAGCCAAACTCTTTTTGTTATTTTTATTACTATAGCATAACTTCAATAAAAGTGGTTTACTTTTACTTATATTCTTCAAAGAAACAGTTGAAAATATACCATGTTTTCTTTTAATTTGTTATATGAAAGGAAAAATATTGCAATTTTCCTACATTAATTATAACATTTAAGTTTGTAGTGTTTAATTTGAAAAAATAATATAATGGAATGGAAAGGGATGGCTCCTGTCTTGAATAAAACAGAGAGAGGCGTTTGGAGCTCTCTAGTTATCAATTAATTATTATTAAAGGGGCACCATCCGAGTCAAATGCACATGTTGGTTGGCTTTTGGGAAGCATTTCATTGACGTTTCAGATATGTTTTAAATAATTTAAAAAGGAATTAGCTAGTTATGAATTCATGTATGTACATTTCGTAAGTTAGTCCTCTTATATCATCAAAACTACCGTCTTGTGCTGAGATTTTTCAATCATTAAAGAAAATGGAACTCAGTTGCATGTCCCAACTTTAAATTTTGATGCTACTATAATTTTCCTTTTCAGATAGGAGACGGTGAGTTTCCGATGAGCATCGGATCGAATTTTGTCAGATATGATCGATCTAAATCGTCTGATATGCGTTGAGATTCATGCGAACCAATCTAAATATACACTTATTTGAACCGTTCCGTAAATCTAAACGGTTTGTGCGAATCTTGATACACAGATCGAACAACTTAAACTATATTACCCATCGGAATCCCTCTCCCTATTGAAAACATAGATCACCTGTTCTCGCTTTGGAAGAAAACATAGAGCATTAATTTCAGTTTTCTATTGATCTTTTTATAAAAGGTTAATCAAGTAAATTACAAATATCAAAAGTTTAGGTGACTACACAAGCCATTCACCTATCAAGAAACCAACAACAAAAGTAATTAACAATATAATAATAATTAAATATTATTACTAAACTATTATTATTATTATTATTATTATTATTATTATTATTATTGAGTGTGGCTAGTATGACACTGGTGTCATATGATATCAATTTCAAAATTTATTAGATAGACTTTCAATCACGAAACCAAATCGTTGAAACCGATTTACTGTACGAGTAATGTGCTTACATTCAAAATTTATATTTTTTTCGAGTTATTTTAGTACTATGTCATGCGGTAAAAAATGTTGAAAAATGAATGCATTAAAATTAACTTAAGAACTCTCATATTTGATGACGCTTGACTTGATACTAAATAAATTTGAAAAATTATAAATTTTGCATGTAAACGCACAACTAATAAGTAGATCCGTTTGAACGGTTTGAAGTAGCCGTTTGAAGTCGATTCAATAAGTTTTAGAATTGGTGTTATATAAGTTTTAGAGTTGGTGTTATTATTTTAAAATGGTACTTGCTTGCAATGTGGTCAAGCTAAATGTTGAAAATAATAAGTTAGAAGGAGCAAATTGATCTCAGCCATTCATCATTGATCAATTAAATAAAAATCAGATTAGAAGAGAATGTACAATACCAACGGATCTGTAGCTACAGTAGAATTAGAAACTAGCCGTTAGAAAGTTTGTTATAAATAGATCATAGGACCTTTGTAAAATAACTACTGTTGAAATAATATTTTTCTCCTCAGATCAATCTGTCTCATAAAATTCAACATGGTATCAGAGCAACTGATATACTGATAACCGATAAACCCAATAACCCAATAACCCAATAATCAGCAATTCACCAGTAAAACTGGTAAACATCATAAAACAGCAAAAAAGGCTTCCGATAAACATTCAATAAGCAGTGCAAGAATGGATCAATGGGGGCAGCCATCTCATGAGTCTACCAACCCATCGAAACTCTCTCCGCAACTGCTAAACGGTGCGAATTATCTATCATGGGCCAAATCTGTCACAATCACTCTTAGCGGTAGAGACAAGATTGATTTCATCACCGGAGACACAAAAAAACCTGAACCAGCAAACCCACAGAACATTACAGTGGCCGAAAAAGCTCAAATTCGAAAATGGCAAAAAGAGGATCATTATGTAATGTCTCTCCTATACGGGTCAATCGAGCAACAAGTACTTGACTTGTTTCTCCAAAATTGCAACACATCCAAAGAATTGTGGGATGAAATTAAATCGTTCTACGGTCAACAGAAAAATCATTCACATGTTTATCGTCTTCAACTCGAAATTCAACAAGAAAAAAAGGGAACCAAAACTCATTTAATGTACCTTGCTTCTTTAAAAAAGAAGTACGATGAGCTCGACATTTATCGGCCATTCACAACCGATGCACAGGATCTCAAAAAGAGAAAAGAAGAAGATCGAATTTTCTCGTACCTTGCGGGTCTTGATACCAGCTATGAAAATATTCGATCACAAATCATCCGAGCACCTGATCTCCCTTCCTTCTCTGAGGTAGTAAATCAAATTCAGCGAGAAGATAGTTTACGGGAGGCCATGGAGGGTCCACAAGCCAGCCGTGGCGAAGGACACGAACCCCATGGCCATGCCGTTCGAAGTCACCAAAACCCTAGTTCTCAATTTCACCAAAATCGGCCAAATCACAGAGGTGAGAAGTGTACTCATTGTAAAAAGGAGGGTCACAAGGAGGATCGGTGCTATTTCCTTCACCCTCACCTGAGGCCGAAGTGGTGGAAAGAGCAGGAACCGAAGAAAGGGGGAGGCGACTGGAAAGAGGAGAAGCGGAGAGAAAATGGCAAAGGAAAAGAGGGGTTCTCGGCGAAAAATACATCTGGACCGAGTAATAACCAAACCGGCTCTGTTGAACCGGGTTTTAACCAAACCAGCGGCCTAAGTGGTTTTTTCGCTGGCGGGTCGGCTCCAAGCGGGTCAGGAGGAGCTGGGTCTGCAGATCAAGTGCAACACATTCTTCAGCAGCTCTCTATGCTGCTATCCAATCAAAACAATATTCAAAGCTCATGTGGTATTGTATCTCACTCAAAAAATTTAAATTTTAGTGACCAAATAATTATAGATAGCGGTGCAACGGACCACATGTTTGGGAATAAAAAATTTCTTACCAATTTGAAATTACCAAAAGGTGACCAATATGTTGTAGTAGCCAATGGTATGAAAGAAAAAATAAATTACATAGGAGAGATTAATTTGTGTAATAAAAAAATTAGTAGTATTCTATTTTTAAATTCTTTTCCTATAAATCTACTTTCGGTTAAAAAATTAACACAAGAATTTAATTGTAATGCCATCTTTTCTTGCAACAATGTTGTATTTCAGGACCGGGTAACCGGGGAGAAGATTGGTGAAGGTTTTCTCAAAAATGGACATTATTTATTGAATTTACAAGAATTAAAGTTGTGCGCTTCGGCAAGATCAATTGATTATGAAAGATGGCACAAAAGATTTGGGCATCCCTCCAACAAGATTTTAAGTAGTATTTTGAATTTTCCAAAATCAAATTGTATTAATTGTGATGTTTGTAAAATGGCAAAACAAACGAGATTTCCCTTCTCACTTTCCAATAGTAGAAGTGAAGCATCGTTTGATTTAGTCCATTCCGATGTATGGGGTCCGGCCCCAATTAACTCGTATAATGGATTTAAATATTTTGTTATATTTATCGATGATTTTTCTAGAGCTATATGGTTGTATTTATTAAAATCAAAAGATGTAGTATTTAATTGTTTTCAAGAATTTCTTTGCCTTATAGAAACTCAATTCAATACCAAACTTAAAATATTTAGATCGGATAATGGAACGGAATTTGTAAATAAAAATTTTACAACCCTTTGCAAAGAAAAAGGAATTATTCATCAAACTACATGCATTAATACTCCCGAACAAAACGGAGTATCGGAACGAAAAAATAGGCACTTGTTAGAAATGACACGTGCACTATTATTTCAAAACAATGTTCCAAAAATATATTGGTCGGATGCCATCCTTTGTGCCACACATTTAATTAATAGACTACCAAGCGTCATTTTCAAAAATAAAAGCCCAACCGAAATTCTTTATCAACAAAAAAAGAATCTTGATTATTTAAAAATTTTCGGTTGTGTGTGTTTTGTTCGTATTAAACGAAAAGATAAATTCGATTATATGTCAACCAAAGCTATTTTTCTAGGGTATTCATCTTCAAAAAAGGGTTATAAATGCTATGATCCAATAAATAAAAAAATATTTATTTCTAGAGATGTAATATTTTGTGAGGATGAACCGTATTTCAAAAAAGGTGAGATTGAAAAAAATTTACATGACCATTATCAAATGAGATCTTCAACATTTCCTTTAGATGATTTAGATTTTTTACCAAATATAAATCATGAACTTGAGGTTGATAATGAAGAAGAGATAGACAATAATATGTCAAATAATGATAATGATAACAATAACGAGGAAGTAGAAACTACAAATGTGAGAAGAACCTCAAGAATACCTATACCATCTACTAGACTTAGGGATTATGTAACCTATACGGTACAATACCCCATACAAGACTTTGTATCATATGAAAATGTCTCACCCGAGTATAATGCATTTCTTACTTCTATTCACAAAGAAGAAGAACCTAATAACTATCAAGAAGCAATAACCAAACCGGTATAGTGCAATGCCATGAGGGAGGAATTAAAGGCATTAGAAAAAAATGATACATGGGTAATCGAACAATTACCAAAAAATAAGAGAGCCGTAGGGTGTAAATGGGTATACAAAATAAAATATCATAGTGATGGTACCATAGAACGGTATAAGGCTAGGTTAGTGGCAAAAAGGTATACTCAAACCTATGGTATTGATTATAATGAAACCTTTGCACCGGTGGCCAAAATGAATACCGTTAGGATTTTATTTTCTATTGCGGTAAATAATAATTGGAACCTGTATCAAATGGATGTAAAAAACGCATTCCTTCAAGGAACACTTGAAGAAAATGTTTATATGAACCTACCACCCGGCCATAAAATGGAGAACAAATCTAATCTAGTTTGTAGGTTAAAAAAGTCAATTTACGGATTGAAGCAATCTCCTCGGGCATGGTATGGAAAACTTAGCTCATATTTAAATTTTTGTAATTTTAACACTAGTAGTGCCGATCATTCGTTGTTCACAAAAATAAAAGGAAAAAATATAACTATGGTGCTAGTGTATGTAGATGACCTTATAATCACCGGAAATAGTCTAGAAGAAATTAGAAAATTAAAAATTCAATTAAAAGAAAAATTTGATATTAAGGATTTAGGATACCTAAAATATTTTCTAGGAATAGAAGTAGCATTTTCAAATAAAGGTCTATTTATTTCACAACGAAAATATACATTAGATTTGTTAAGAGAAACCGGCAAGTTAGGTTGTAAGCCAATTTCTACACCAATAGATAGCAAATATAAATTAAATATTGAGGATGGTGAACCCTTAGATGATGTAAATAATTTTCAAAGATTAGTAGGAAAATTAATCTATCTCACGGTAACCCGACCGGATATCTCCTTTTCGGTAAGTCAAATTAGTAAATTCATGCACTCTCCTAGAACACCTCATTTAGAAGCCGCAAATAGAGTTCTAAGATATCTAAAACAAAACCCCGGGAAAGGTATACTTATGACTAACAATAAATCTAATGCAATATGTGGCTATTCCGATGCAGATTGGGCCGGTAGCTTCGATAGAAAATCTACCACCGGCTTTTGTACATTTGTAGGCGGGAATCTAGTCACATGGAAAAGCAAGAAGCAAAGTGTCGTGGCTCGTTCAAGTGCGGAAGCGAAATACCGAGCCATGGCATCTACCGCAAGTGAGCTAATATGGATCAAGCAACTACTCAAGGATATGGGGGTTGAAATTGATCAATCGATGAAAATGTATTGCGCCAATAACTCCGCTCGGCATATTGCCTCGAATCCGGTGTTTCATGAGAGGACAAAACACATAGAAGTTGATTGCCATTTTATTAGAGAGAAGGTCCAAAACAAAGAAATAGAGACTCCGTTTGTTAGAAGTGAAGATCAATTAGCGGATGTCTTCACCAAAGGATTAGATTCAAAACAATTTGAGAATATTTCAAGCAAGCTAGGAATGTACGATATTTACATTCCTAGCTTGAGGAGGAGTGTTGAAAATAATAAGTTAGAAGGAGCAAATTGATCTCAGCCATTCATCATTGATCAATTAAATAAAAATCAGATTAGAAGAGAATGTACAATACCAACGGATCTGTAGCTACAATAGAATTAGAAACTAGCCGTTAGAAAGTTTGTTATAAATAGATCATAGGACCTTTGTAAAATAACTACTGTTGAAATAATATTTTTCTCCTCAAATCAATCTGTCTCATAAAATTCAACACTAAAACCAAACCCCGATTAAAAAAATTTAGAACTCCAAAAATATTCAACTTTTTTCCCCTTTCGTTGCAAGTTAGATTAAAAAAAAAAAAGAATACTGTTTGGATAGGCACAATTGGCAGGAACAGATAATGAAAATGCATGCTATTTGGTGTTAAATATTGACTTTTGTGAACCTGATGCACCAGTTATAAAAATATTTTCTGGTTTCTGCGTAGAAATTTGTAAAAAATCTTGCAAATTGCTCCGGATTTTCTCACTTGGCGCTTTCACAAGTCAAAACCAAGATTTTTTTTTTCCCATCAGTTTAAAGGCTGCTGCCACTATATATCAAATGTGTATTAAGATTTAAGGGTGTGGTCCACAAGTAGCCTCATAATAGATAGAGTCAGGAAGAAAAAGGACGAAATACACAACTTTTTGTACACTCGGTTTTGGAGGTGAACAAAATTACTAAGTTTATATATCTATATATATATATATATATATATATATATATATATATATATATAACTCATTTTTGTTTACTCCCAAAATTTTGGTTCTGAAGCAAGTAACTCACATCTGTTAGTCAAAATTTTAAAGGAAATGTGTTGGAATTTTCCTACATTATTATAACATTTAAGTTGTTGTGTTAAATTTGAAAATTAATTTTGGTCTTGGGAAGAAAGTTCACTTCAGGATTGCTAGTTACCACAGTCATCTACAAAGGGGCATGCAATTGTGTTAATTTCTGCCAAATGTAACTACTACATACAAAATATATATAATTCATACTTGATGTTGATTGATAATTAACACTTCTATCAAATATTCATTTACCAAAACCTAAGCATAAATTATCTCATGGAATAGGAGCATATATGGCTCTCTTGTTGTACAAAAACAGAGGATGTTGGTGCTCTTTAGTTGTCAATTAATATTATTACAGAGGCACCACACCATCCGTTTATTATAGTTATAGAGACTAATATAACATGATATTTAGGAATACTTAAAAGAGTAGATAAAGATTATAGTTGGAGTATATATGTTGAAAGGCATTTGAAAGCTATATATGTAGTATAGTAAGGCTCGTCAACTAAGTATTATTCATTAATAATAAAATAGGAATCCTTAATTTATTGAATATAGACTTATAAATGTACCTTACTAATGGACTGGTGCTAACTTCAATGTTTTAAGCATAGCGTGTACAAATTCCAAGCTAAGCAAAATTGAAAACTTCGTTGCTTCCCCCTCCTCACCGAATTTTTATCACCTAAGGTACCTCACCGTTTGAGGTTGAATTCGATCTGTTTGTCATACAGTGACACGATTTTTTAAAGAGACCATACATTTTTGGATCGAATTGGCTTAGATTCTGATCTCACGGTTTCAATTTAAACTCAAACAGTGAGGTAAAGCAGAGGATTCGGAAACCTCCAAACCACCACCTCCTCCTTGCATGAAAACAAAGAAAATTTCATGCAAAAAGCATATTGTTTGCTCTAGTTTTTTATTTCAATATTCTCCATAATTAAATTCACAAGTTTTTTTTTTCGATACATTTTTTTTGGTTGCTTTTGGTATGTTCATTGGACGCATATGGGTTCTATATTTTATTAATTAAATTCACATATTTCCTGCTTCTGAAGATGCTTTCCGTTGCTTTTGACATGTCTCATTTACATGTTTATAAAAATGAGTAATTTTTATGGTTATGCTAGAAATATTTATTTTTACAACTCTTTTAAAATTAGTAAAAGAAAATAGAATATGATGTTCAAAATTTAAGTAATAGAGAATAACATTAAAAAAAATCATCTTAGATATTAGAGAAAATCAAATTAATCCTTATAAGACAATAATACTTCATATAATTTAACTAATCAACAATAACCTACTTTCAATATTTTGCAAGCTAGTCAATAACTAAATCAGCAGGTATTAAAGCAACACATCTTTTCAAACTTAAATCAATAAACAAGTCAATCTCTCACGAATTAATCAATCGATACAATGCATACATAAAAAGGAATTAATAAAAATTAAATGACAAAACCAAGCAAAAAGGTTTAATGAATTAATGAATTCACAAGCAAAAATGTATCAAGCAAACACATCGACACAGTTCAAATATTCAACACACAAAATATCACAATTGGAAAAAAAAAAAAAAAAGAGATAGATATAATTTAATTATTATTACAATGATACAAGTAATTTCATAATAACTTTAAAAATAATGAGTTATGAATGTAGGCATAATTTGTACATTAATTCTCTTATTTTATTTGGAAAACTGTTGTTTTTTTCTGAATTGTTTAACTCCCGAAAATAATTAAATTTATCATTGCATGCTCCAAAATGCAAAATTTTATAGTACTGATTGAAATAATGAGTTCTGCGAATCATAATCTTATTCGGTTTAATCTCCATAGAGATATCCATAATAGATTTGGTATATCCGTTTCAAATAATGTGCTCCCGCTTATAAAAAAATAATGAGCACTAATTTTGATTTTCTATTTATCTTGTTATGGAAGGACAATTAAATTCTAGACAATGTATAGGGGACAGTGTGTGTGGAGTTGTAAAAACTTTTCTATTTTTTAATATATTTGTTAGCTAAGGTTAACCTTAAAAAAAGGACAATTAAATAAATATTAAAAAACATATGTTTTCTATTTATCTTTTTTATGAAAGGACAATAAAGTAAATATTAAATAACAGAAGTTTAAGTAACTATACAAGTCATTTCACCTATACAAAAAACCAAACATAAATGTACCGATTAAAAAAAACAATAAGTGTAATTATTAATGATGATGATGATATATCCTTCCTTGCAGATATGTGACTATCCAGTGGATATTTCTTGCAGTGTTGCAGGAATAAGGTCAGCTCTCAGCCAAGTTAATTTAAAATATTAAGGGATTGTTTGGCAATAAGGGATTGAGACTGAAAGATTAAGAACTTAAGGAGCACTAAGGAATCGATGTTCGGTTGTCTTAATCCGTAAGTCATAGGTGAAAGCTAAGGAAGCCAAAGAAAGAGATAGAGGTGTATAAGGTCCTAGCAAAAGATTAAGATCCGTGCAAAAGAAAGCTAAAGAAGGTGATCTTAATCAGCGCTAAAGAAGTCTTAATCTTTTGCTCGGACAATCTTTTAGAGTCTTAGATTTACGGAGTTTCTTTAAGATTCAAGTTAAATTAAAAAGGACAGGTCGAATTTTAGTTTACGACATGTGGTACCTCACTGGATCCTAATTTGACTATAAACATCATTTCTAAAATCATAACATGTTCAAAATTTAAAAAACGCAATTTAAAAACAGAAACAAAAACAGGTTTTGAATATACGATCTCTCATATGAAGGCATTGCCTCTAGTACAAGACCAAAGGCTCGTTTTAATTTTGTAACTCTAATAAATCACCTTATTTCTTGTCATTGCAAGTTGAATTTGTAAAATCATTTGGGATAGGCACAATGGGCCGTAACAGATAATGAAAATACATGTTTTTTTTTATTATGTTAAATATTGACTCTTGCGTTCCTGACGCATCAATTATAAAAATATTTTGTTGCAATAATTATAAAAATATTGACTATTACGTCCTCCATCCATTGTTGGAGTGGTGCATCATGAACCTCAACTTGTATCACCTAGCCATCATGCCTCAGAGTATGATCGATCATGCTCTCATTTGCAGTCTATTGGAGAGATGGTGACCGGAGACTCATTCATTTCACCTTCCGGTTGGGGAGATGACAGCCACCCTAGCTGATGTGAGCGGCTTATGGGATTTACGGATCGATGGTGACCCCATAGTAGGTGTCTTGGACCATCCAGACTTGACGAAGATGATCTGGGAGCTGTTGGGGGCCGATCCAAAGGCGCTGCAGAAGAAGAAGAAGAAGAAGAAGAAAAGGGAGGAGGATGGGTTTCAGTATTCTGGGTACCTGCATTGGTCTAGCGTCGCTCCGCATCTACTTCTCGTAGCATCCGATAGCCCCTGATACCACTGACGAGAAGACGGTGAAGAGGTAACCATAAACATTTCAAAATTAAAATATGTTATGAACTCAACAATAATAACAATTATTTATGTTGATTATTTTACAATGTGGGTATATTATGGCGTTTGTGATTGACTTATGTGGCAGCGTAATGTTCGTGCATTTCAATAATAACAGTCCCGATTAAGTTTCTCTCTTGCTGAACGACATTGGATCTCTCCGGTCGTCGTCGCCGCCGTCGTTAGATTTTTTATGCTTTTTTTAGTTATATGGATTTGTAGGATTTTATGTTTGAATTGTTATATTTCATGTTTGGATTGCTAGATTTTATGTTGTAGACTTACCATTTAGATTATTTAGTTTTGTTGTTTATCTAGTCGAAAAAAACAAATTTAATACATTAAATAAAATTATAACTAATAAACTACAATAAATATATAACATATTATAAATATTACAACAAATAAAATTATAATCATCAATTATAAAAATATAACTATAAATTATTATAAAAATTATAACAAATAAAACTACAGTAAAACATTACAATAAATAAAAGTATAATCGTCAATTATAACAAATTATAACCAGAAATCATTATAAAAAATGAAACTGTAAATTAAAAAATTATAAAAAATACAGCATTATAAAATGCACATCATTATAAAATGCACAGCATTTAAAAAAAATTAAACACCAAACAGCCCAAACGTGGGGCGGTCTGGTGTGAAGAGGTGACCGCACTGTGAGGCGGTTTGGTATTGAGAGTGGACCGCCCAAACATGAGGCGGTCAGGGTGTTTTTAAAATTATTTTCATACCGAGAACAGATTTGCTATTTTTTTTTTAGGATATTAATAAAAATTTGGGTGTTATCTACATTTTGAATAATTCAAATTATATCTTATCCTTTGTCCGATAACATAGAATTAGAAGAAAATAATATTTAAAATAGACTATCAACCATGATCGAACAAATTAAAAACATTTAACGTAGTAAAAGAAAGTGAGTAATATTTTCTTCCGAATCTAAGCCGTTGGATCAACTCCCATCCACGGATCGCATCCCCTTGAATTACCCATCAAGCGGGGCCAGTTGTCATGTGCAAACCTACCATTAATGTGCAGGATCTTTCGTGGCATTATTAAACAGGCGAACCATTGTAGTACTCATTTGACCCATTATCACCCGGTAGAACCATAGTGACATAATTTGCGTATTATATGCGTATAATTCGTTTTTTCGATGTTGAACTGAACTCCGAATAAAACGCAGAAAAATGTATAATACGTTTTATTCGCGATAAAATGCAAAAAAAAAAAATTTTGCTTCCTTGTTGTACCGAATCATTCCCGAATTATACCCGAATCACGAAGTTTTGACCTCGCCGAACTGAACCCGAACTTTTGATTTGTCGCTATGGGTAGAACCACTCACAACAAGAATTACTGCATATCCGACAAAATAGAAAATTTTGAAATATAAGAAACCAGCTGTCGTGGGTCCCGAATTTGTGCGAACTCAATTTTCAATTTTAGGACCTTTTCGACGTGCAAAATTTCAGTGGGAATTTGATGGATTCGAACAAAACCCACTTATAATTCTATACACTTGTTTGGCGGTCTAGTATTTTTTCCAAATCACCTCATGGATTATTCTCGATCAATAGTATTTCAGTACAAAAGTTTGAAATAATGAACTCACACTCAGAGTCCGTTTTTAACTTTCCAATCTTTCTTCTCTCCACTCAATCTCTCTCTCTCTCTCCACTGTTTTCCTACATCACTCACGTAGGTATAAAAATCAAGGCACCCTCTCTCCTCTCTCTCCAGCACTATATGTCACACACTTTGAATTTTTTAAATAACTTTTTATCAATACAATTGTTAGCGCCACCAAGCCGACTAACTTAAAAAAATGATTCTGGATTTCGTTAATAATCCATTAATTTTGTGTTATCTTACATAAAAGAAAATGTTCATCGTATTTTGTCTTAGGTCGTGCTATAAAATTACCAAAAATTGGGGTTACCGTATAAATTTAATTTCTCTACATTTTAATTTGAATTTATACAAAGCGTTTATCCCCGCTCCAGACAATTATCCTCTCAGGTACCTGACTCAAGCAAATTGCAACGGCCGGCTCACCAAACTCAATCCGGTGTCTATTGAGACTGTAAGAGGTCTGTTTTGAGATTTGTGCCATACTAAATGGGCCGTCCGATCGTAATTTGCTTGAGTCAGGTAACCTGAGGTGATGTGAATCCCCCCGCTTCTCTCATCCTTTCAAATTTTGTTGAGTTGCAACAAGTGAACCTTCCTCTCATCTTTACACGACGAGTTCTAAACACATCCTTACTTATTTTCATTATTCCCCAAATTGAAGACCAAGGAAGACAAAAAAAAATTTATAAAAATAAAATAAGATGGACCAAGGGAGAGAATTTTTTTATTTCTTTTAGAAGTTTCTCTGAATTTAATTGAGTTCAAAGAGAGAAAATGGCACAAAATAATTATATTCTTGGGCCTAAACTGGGTTTCATTTGCGCCTGTTGTTTCAAATTATTATAGGTCTGCTGAGTCTGGCCTTAAATTCAGCCCATAGTTTCCTTCATCCAGATGAAATGTATCTTTTCGTATAAGAATAAAGTCACGTTTAAATTATATGTGCCGTGTCTAATAGTGTCGAAATCGGACACAATATATTTATTACTGACACGGCCTTGTCAAATTGTGTTGTTATCCGTGTTAACCCGTGTCATGTTGACACGTATCTTGTCCTTGATGTGTTAAACCGTGCCGATTTCATTCCATTTTGTACTTGCAAAGATCAGATGAAATGGAAGCCTCCTGTTTGTATGGAATGGAGGGGATATGAGAATATTTAAATGTTTGATGTGATAAGACATAACAAAGACAGAGAAGTCTTTTCTGACACTCCATACTACGCTACCCCTTCATTACGAAGTAACTCAATTTTGAGGTTTTAGATCGGAACCGTTCCATTCGAATTCGCTACAATTCATTCTGAAGTAGAGCGCACACATTTCGAAGAAAGATTCAAATTCCGGGATGATTCCGAGCGACAAATTTGAATGGGACGGTCCCGATTCAAAATTCAAAAATTGAGTTACTTTAGGGGATCCGGACCCTCTTGGAATCAGACAATTCTTTTCAGTATGTTTGGCCGGACAGAGAATGAGTTATTTTTTAGAACAAGCTATTTGGAATAAGTTATTCGGTGTTTAGTTGTCTTCAAACAGCTAGAATATTGGCAGAGAATTTGAAAGATACTTGACAATTTTACGACTTTTTTATGCTAAATCAGCATCACATATATGTCTTTCTTTCTTTCTTTTTCTTTTAAATTTAGCTTGGATTAGTATTAGTTTGAAATGAACCATGTTTTGCATGAATGTGGTTTGGGTTTTATTCCCACACTACTTCCAAATTCTTCACAAATTTGTGCATTTTTTTTCTTATAAAGATAGAGATCGAGATTTTTTTTTATAAAAAGTTTCTTTTTATAAAAAATAATTTGATTGGACTCAATTTTTTTTCCCCACGATCTAAGGTTCCTTACTAATTCACCAATGTAAATCAATTCCTCTAATTATTACACATTTGAAATTATACATTTTATTATCGGCATGATCAGAAATAATGAGATGTAAATTGAGGAACTTAAGTACTTGATGCTCTTAAGAATATATATAATTTTGTTAAGAGCGCTATTTTATCATATATCTATATAAAATATTCACTTTAAAATATATTTTTTTTAAACTCACTACAATAGTGATTTATTTAAAATTAAACTAATAATTATGAATAACAAAAAAAATAGCATTTAGATCAAAATCATGAAAAAGAAAAATTGAACTTACCACATTTATTTTGTCCAATATATTGCTTTCTCCAGTTCAACATTGGGATTTGTTAATAAAAATAAAACATACAATATTATATTTTTGTCATTGCTTATATTTATTTTTCTTCATAGAAAGTTATAAATCATTTTGTTTTATATAATTCTCTTAATTATTTTTCGCACTTCTTTTAATTTATTTTTATATGTTTTTTCAAATATTATAATGAAGAAATAATTATGTTAAAGAATTATTAGTAAAAAATATTAAGGATATCATTTATCAAAAGATAAAATTTGCACAGTATTTTGTATAGTACAACCGAAAAATTTTTCGGCACATTTTTATTATTTTGAAATATAAATTCCTGCAAATTAATTTGGATTTCTATACACTAAAATTTCATCCGTACAATCATGCAACAAGCAATCATACTTTATAAAGAGTAGAACTAGGGTGTTCTTAAGCTCACTAAGCTTCTTTGTGAGCTTAATTCAAAAATCTATCGGATTAGTTTCAAATAACACATTCAAATCATTGAAATTGTTCTAGTTCACGAGTGATGCATTTACATGTCAAATTTATAATTTTTCGAACTATTTTAGTAAAAAGCCAAGCGGTAAAAAAATAATGAAAAATGAACTCATTCTTATAAATCATCTTTTTTTGACCGCTTGACTTCATACTAAATTAGTTCAAAAATTTAAAAATTTGATATGTAAATGCATCACTCTTGAAGTAGATCGGTTTCAACGGTTTGAATGCGTCGTTTTAAGCTCACAAAGGTAGGGGTGTTCATTGGGTCCGATTTAGTCGGTTTTGAACCGAACCGAATTAGTTTGGACCAAACGGTTCGGTTTGTTCGGTTTAATGGTTCGGTTCAGTTTGTTCGGTTTAATGGTTTGCTTTTTAAAACCGAATTATAATTTCGGTTCTGTTCGGTTTGAAAATTTTCAAAACCGAAATAACCGAACCGACTGAACTTTTATATATTATGAATTTTGTCCTGACCGTCCTGGTTTATTTCATAATACCCCGGTTTATTTCTTAATATACTTCGGTTTATTATAAATCAATTGCTTTAAATAAAAAAAATAATATATTTTAATTTGAACCGAACAAACCGAAATAAAACTTTGGTTCAGTTCGGTTCGGTTGCAATGCTAAGTCAGTTCGGTTCGATTCTATTTTAAAAAACCAAATTATTATTTTAGTTTGCCTAGTTCGGTTCGGTTTCAACCGAAACCAAACCAATAAACACCCCTACACAAAGGGGCTTGGTGAGCTTAAGAATAGCTTAGTTCTACTCTTTATAAATATCATAAGTTATTATTACCTGACTTTTTTGTATGCACAGTAAAAAATATTTTTACAAAAAGATTAACACTAAAAAGGAAAAGAATGTATAAATTTTCAAAAGTAAGGAGACAGCAACCACCAGGTGAGAACCGATCAATAAACAAAGCTCAAACTACACTGTCGGGTTCAATGTGGCGAGAGAGATGCGTCTCTTGATATGATCACTCGTTAGCGTAGTAACAAATGAATAGTTCGGGTTCGGTTCGGCAGGGTCAAAAATTCGTGATTTGGATATAATTCAGAAATAATTCGATACAACAAGAAAGTACAAAAAATTAGTAAATAAATAAAAATAAAAATTAAATTTCGCATTTTTCTCACGAATAATTCGTGATTCGCATTTTATTCGCGAATAAAACATATTATATGTTTTTTTGCATTTTATTCGGAGTTCGGTTCTCGTGTATATTGTTACTATGCTTTATTACATAATGGAACCAATACAAATAAAGCATCTCCTACCAAACTCCAGCCACAGAATATTCTTCCATAAAAATAAATTCGTTTCTTTAGAAAAAATGGTACACAGATAATGCAAAGAATTGAATTCAGTGAATTTCAAAATTCCTAAAGTTGCATTTGATTTTATAATTGTTCTAATTGCCAAAATACCTTTTAAATCATATACATCAAATAAATAAATAAATATTATTTACACTTATATATGATTTATAGTTAATGAAAATAATACTAATAACTAGCATGTTGAGACATTTAAAAATAAAAATAACTAATTAACAAAAACAACACCAATAACGCTAATTTTAACGAGTTGTTGCCAAAAAAATTTCTAATTTTCTTTCTAACAATTCATAATTCTTGCCAAGAAAAAACTCAGCAGATTTTGTAGCATATCTCAATTTTTACTTGCAATCAAGCAGTCTTTTATTTTCTTAATATAGTACAATTGAATTCAAATCACAGGGGCCTCCTTAATTTAATCTTATCAAACATTACTTTTCTTTTCTAGCATGGATTAAGCTTCTATATTTTAACATTAATCATTAACTAACATCAAATTAAGATTTCGTGCCTCCATACATTTTTTTAGAGTAAGGGGTTGGGATCAAGCCACCCACCAATTATATTTTTTATCTGACTTTCGAATTTGTAACATTTCATAAGAAGAGTATTATTTTAAACCACTAGATAAAAAATTAATTCCCACAAAGAGGTTAAAAAGAGTCTAGAAAGAGACCAAACAGTCAAATTAGTTTTGTTTATGAGATAAAAAAAAAGTGGCTCCTTCTTCTTGACAAATTTAGCATCTTTTCAGTTATACAAACGAGTGAGTTGGCCTACGGGCTGTAAGGAAACAAAAAAAAAAAAAAAAAAAAAAAAACGAGTGAGTCTATGGTACTATGCATAGCACGGATTAGTCCGTACTACGGAGTTATATTTTCATTTTGAAATTCTAATGATCGATCCGAACTATTCAACGTGATCTTCACATGAATATGTACTTGCAGACTAAATTTTATATTTTTTTGAATTTTTTTACTATATTTTAAGATAGATAGAAAATCACTTGATCTGAAAATTCTGGACCATCCAAAAACAGTGATTTTCTACCTATCTTAAAAATAGTAAAAAAATTCTAAAAAATAAAAAATTTAGCCAACAAGTATATTCTCATATGGAAATCATGTTGAACGGTTCGGATCGACCGTTAGTATTTTGAAAATGAAAATATTGATCCGTAGTACGGACCAATCTGTGCTATGCATAGTACCACGACTCACTCTATACAAATTCTATGTAATAAGTTTGTTATTTTCATATTGGTAAGTAGTTCCAAATGTTATGAAAGCACCTAAGATTACTATCATTATCATATCATGAGCATATTATAGGACAGACAAGGGCTGCAGTGAACCAAAAAAGGTGTTGCTAACATTAGCATGAAACAAATGTGTGTGTGTGTGGGTGTGTGGGTGGGGGGGGGGGGGGGGCGGTGGTCCTTGAAAGGTAAATAAAATTTAATTACGGAGGAGATATATATATATATATATATATATATATATATATATATATATATATATATATTTACTCTGTTTCAGTGACGTTTCTATTAAATATTAAAAATGATTTTTATTACGGATCAATTGTAAATGTTGAATTTTCAATTAATAGAGAAAATAAAATAAATCGTATCTAACGATTTTAGTTTAATATATGATTTGTTATATTTTATAAATAAATTAAAGGTGGAGATATAATGGGAGTATAAATGTAGACAGTTGAACCATCCTTTTTATATTTTAATTAAAAAAATAGAGTTAAAATGCACCATTGGTTTTGTGCTCCAATCATGCTCTACGTCTTTTTCTCCATTTCCAAAGTTTGAACAATTGATCCGAACCGCTCAATATGATCTTCATATTAAAATGTGTTTGGAAACAAAAATTTATTTTTTATTTTTTTAGATAGGTACAGAATCACTGTTTTGGATGGTCCAGAATCTTCTTAAAACAGTAATTTGGTATCTATTTAATAAATTAGTAAAAAAAATCTAAAAAATATAAAATTTGGTCTCCAAGAATATTTTAATACAAAGATCATGGTGAACGGTTCGGATTTGACTGTTCGGACTTTGAAAATGAAAATAAGAATGTGGAGTATGATTGAAGCACAAAATTAATAGTGTATTTTAACCCGACAAAAGTTAGTTAGAACTAAAATAAGAGATAGTCCACAGGTCTCATGTCATGTGAACCAAATCCAAAAATATAAAAAAATATGTTGCTTTGGTATGTGGTCATAGAGTATGGTCTCATGTGAACTAAATCCAAAAAATAATTTATGGTGCAAATTTTGAACTGGTATAGTTGCATCTAAATTTTTTAACAACGTGAAAACTACATGAATCTTTCACTATCTGCAATGATAAAAATACATAACAGTGTCGGTATCGTTATGAATATTCATATCGGTAAAATGATACTCTCGAAAATATAATTTTTGTCAGCTTATTCTTGATAATAGTCATTTTATAAACTTGTAGACATTAGCAAATTCTTGTAGATCAACACAAAATAATTTATGTATCTATAGCATTTTAGTTAATAATAAAACAATAACAACGACAACAAGATAACTACAACCATAATTACAACATGAAAAACAAAAACGATGATAATGATGAAAAATATATAATATATACAATAATAATCGCTATTTCACATATCCCTACTTTGTTATATTTGAATATTTTAGCCTCATTTTGACAATATTTTTAACTGAAGTTGCGTTATTTCACTATTCTATGTTGTCAAAATATAAGCGGAATGAGTTAAATGGTAAAATAGTGAATTTATATCACCTAACGTACCTTATCCTTTGAGCTTGAATCCGGCCCATTCATTATAAATTGATACCAATCTTAAAGCACCCAGTTAATAATCCGAATTGGCCCTGATTCAGATCAAATGGTCCGATTCTAAACTAACCGATTACATTAATTTAGAGAATGCAAATTTCTATTGCGCTATCAAAAATATACTATTTTACTAATTATAAACAGTGCATTTTGTAAAAAAATTGTACATAGTTTGCGAAATGTTCGATTTTTATTTGTATATGCACAATACTAGAGGAGTCAATGACACTATTTTATTCGTTTACCCGACCCGTACCGTATCTGATAAGATGGATACGGATAAGATTTTGTTTTTGTAAACTTATCGGGTACGGGTAAAGATTTTTTTCGTTATCTAAACGGGTAAGGGTACGGATAAAGCCTATTTCGTATCCGTTACACGATCGGGTAATTATAAAAAAAATTATATATATTATATATATTAAGAAGTATTGAAAGAGTACTTTAATTAGTTTATTTGCACTTAGCATGATTAGAATTTTTTTTCAATAAAGTACATATATATTATGAATATATTTTAATGTATTATTTAATAAATAATAAAAATATATAATTATTATATTAGTATTACCCGTTATTTATCTGGTATCGTTTCATTATCCGACAACTATAACGGGTAAGGATAGGATACGAATAAGATAATTTGTAGCGGATAAGAATAAAATATAAATAAGAACAATTTGTAATGAGTATATGTATGAAAATGCTTCCACCCGATTCTTACCGTACCCGTTGACGCACCTACACAATGGAAATAAATTTGCTGCGATTCCAAAGAATCGCAGGGATCTTGCTTTTCCAAATCCAACCGTTTATATATTTTGAGATTCGTGCATAACAACTAATTGCTTTTGAGATCCGCTAATTGCTTTTGAGATCCGTGTATTTCAAAAAATTAATAGTTAAATTTGAAAAAGTAGGATCCTGTGATTCTTTGGAATCGCAGCAGATTTATTTCCCCTACACAATACCTTATTTTCAATTAAAGTTGACAGGGGCATTTGCTAGCGTTATGGACTTAATGGCTGTTCACAGTTTGACTGCATAATTTTTTTATTTATAAAAATTATTTAAAAATATATAAAATAATAGATAAATTGTCCTAAGATTTTGATCTCATAGACGAACTTTTTTTTTTTAAAGGAATAAAAAATTTGATTCAGTTCCTTTAGTTTAAAAAATTGTATTGATACGCTGAATTTTAAAATAACCGAAATTTGTTTTGACAATTCTAACACAATCTTTCTACATAATTAAAATTTCCATAACATTAATCTATTATCTTATATTATTTGATATTATTTTTATAAATAAAAAATAAAAAATAACAGTTTGACTGGGGCTTTATATGCTTCTCCAGCAATGACATCCCTGTCTTTTTCTCCTTTTCCTCGTGTCTCTCTGACTTATTATCTCCCTCTCTCTGCTTTCGCACGAGAGAAAGAAAGAGAGAGATCACTGCTCACTGGTGAGAGAGAGAGAGAGAGGAGAGTATTAAATTGCACTGGATGTCTGGTCGGAGAGGTTGTGTATTAGAACAAGGAGAGAGATCTGGTACCAGTACCACTTGACAGATCAGAGATAAAGAGAAAGAGGAATTGGTAAGAGCTAGAAATAGTGAGCCTTTCAAGAGCAAAAAAGAAAGAGCTAGAAATATAGGCTCTCTCTCTCTCTCTCTCTCTCTCTGAAACACACACACACACACACAAGAACAGTGCTCTCTGGTTACATGGAGATCAGAGAAATGAAGAGAGAGAAATGGCTTTGTATTTCGCCAAATATGTTTCTTTCTTTGGCAATTGTCTCTCTACTTGCTCTTTCTCTTGTCGCCATTCCTCCCCTTGCAAGAAGCTTTGGTGTAATTCAAGGTAAGATTTTCTTAATTTCAAATTATTTGCATTTTGTTGTGCCATTCATTTTTTTGGGTCTTTGTTAGGGTTTAAGATACAAATGTGCTATGTGCCCAGTAAAGTTGTCTCAAAAAATCTTGTTGATTTTATTTGTAGATGGTTTTCCTTTTCATTGTTTAATCTAATTGGTTTTCAATTTTGACTTGTAATTAATTTCTTCACTTATCTAACAGAGGTGGTATATATTCACATTTAATATATTTGACATTATTCCTTTACCTTATTTTTAGGTGTAAGAAGTCTAAGAAGGAGGTCAAGTCCTTATGTGGAGGTACTCATTCTTCTTTATTTTTATTTTGGTTTAATTTATATTCAAATTTAATTTATTGACAACTGTTGAGATTAGTGTTAAAACTCATCAAATTAAAAATAAAATTATGCAAATATTGTGTACTTTGTAGATCTATCAATTATATATGAAGTTTGGTATAATCATTTAGGTAACCCTAGTTTTGCAATTTTGATAAATAAAAAGTTATCTAAGGCTGAAATTTATAATCAATTAATTACTTTTGCTTCTGAGAGTACCTTTCATTTTAAATTTTACCTTTCTCCAAAAAAAGTAACAAACTGGTGTGGTGTATACCAGTGTTATAAAAAACGTCCGTTTAGACCGATTAATCGGCCAATGTGTTGTTGACGGTGATCAAACCATCACGAATTTTTCCGATTAATAGGCCGATTATTTTTTATTATTTATGATTAATCACTTAGTGGTACATGTCCGTCCGACAAGTGCATAGCCTTATTTACAACACTGGTGTATACTTAAAAAAAGATAGAATCTCATATTGAACTGATCAGTGCATTAAACAATTTGACATCTTTTCCCAAAACAAGGTGATGAACATTGAAATTCAGACCAAGATGGCTAAAATTGCCTGACACCTCATCTATTTTTAATTCTGTTGATGATTGGATGAAAAATAAAATAATTGGATATGCATAGAAAAATACATCTATAGAACTAAAATCTCCCTAGGCTAGGCGGCGGTGCACGTTAGCATGCTAGTCAGAGAACCAAGCAAAATTAACAGCTGGAATGCATCCCAATGCCCTGGGCTAAAATGCGCCTATTACTGACTGTGGGACCCGCCAACCAGAACTTTTAGAAAGTGTCTTTATCTGACAAGACCTACTAGTGAACTTTTTTTTTTTTGATGTGACCTACTAGTGAACTTGTATCATGTACGCACGGAACGTGTACAATTTATTGTAGTAGATTTTTTGATGGACACGGTGCTATGCATATATAAGGGCCCTATGTGCTGCGGCTCACTTTTTGAGTTTTTAAAATTCTAACGGTCGATCCGAACTGTTCAATATGATCTCCATATGAATATGTACTTGCAAACTAAATTTTACATTTTTTAGAATTTTTTACTATTTATTAAGCCACTTTGAAAAAACAGTAATTTGTACACAACAGTAAAATCTTCTGGACCATTGGATCAGCAATTTTCAAAGTGCCTTAATAAATAGTAAAAAATTCTAAAAAATGTAAAATTTGGTTTGCAAGTACATATTCATATAGAGATCATGTTGAACGGTTCGGATCGACCGTTAGGATTTTGAAAACTCAAAAAGTGAGCCGTAACACGGATAGACCCTTATATATGTGTAGCATGCTAGCCAATTCCTTTTTTGATAATTCAATTAATAATTTAATATGACGAATTATTTTATGAGTTTGATTTTTGGTTGTGTTATACTTTGCTTGATTAAGTTACTTTCATCCATAATATATTACTTTTGTTATTTATAATGTTTTTAATGGTCAAGCAGAATTTGCGAAGGTATCCAATCCGTCGGCGGCTGAGCTTCGGACCCGGTTCGTACCCGCCGCGATGCATGTACAAGTGTGGCCGGTGCACACCGTGCTACCCAGTTCACGTACCGGTCCCGCCCGGTAAGTTATATTTCCCGATGGAATACTACCCTGAGGCGTGGCGTTGCAAGTGTGGCAACGGGCTCTACATGCCTTGACATAATGCAATTGTTTGGTGAAGAATTAAAGAATCTCTGGAGATGGCATAATGCAACAACACTTTTGTCTCAAGTTTCAAATGGTCACTGTTCACTGTTCAGTCCGTTCACTATGCAACTCGACTTACAGCTTTTCCACTTGCATGCAACTCGACTTGCAGCTTTTCCATTTGCATGCAACTAATGCAAGTTTGTTTGCTGGCGAGATAATGCCAATGCAAGAGTGTAACCATACTCTCTGATACTCTCTGAGAGGTAACCATACCACGTAAAGTATGGTGTCACCTACCCTTCAACAGTGATTTGTTTAGATCATTGTTCAGAGTTCAAGAGAGAGAGACATTGGCACAGTGTAAGAGGTAAGAGGAATGGAGACAAGTAACATGGGAGGCTGATATCTGCACTGCAAGGACCTATCAATGGAAGGATAGCTTTTTAAAATTTACAAAAACTTAATTTGGGACTACATTCCAAGGAGAACTTAGTATGGGAACTGAGATTTTATTGGAGTAAGGAATTTTCAGATTTCAAATAACAAAAGAATGGGAGTAAATTCCAAGGAAAATGGAATGGGAACTAAGTCTTGTATGTTGTACATTTTGGCAATGGTGTACAATTTTTTTTTTCTTTGGTTATGTTTATTGAGAGAAATTATTATTTTCAGAACATGTTCAATTCTTAATATGATAAATTAGTTGCTAAATATTTTTTAAAAACTTGTTTGTCGAACAAGATATAAAATTTGAATATTTTTTATGTTTTTATCTGAGCCATTAGGCATGTTTAATTTGAATTTGAGCATAATGATGTGTTGTACTCTAAAATTCTTTCATCTGCCTTAATTATTAATAATTGGTCAATTATCAGGTATAAATTACTCATGTGGCAGATATTGTTTGAGTTCAATCCCTTATCCGTTTCCGGTTCAGATAATAAAGACAAGGATTTATTGTGGTTGATTCAGTTAATGAGAATATAACAAAAGTAGAACTAGGGTGTTATTAAGTTCATCGACTACATTTGTGAACTCAACTTTACAATCTATTAGATTGACTTTAAAATGACGAATTTGGATCGTTGAAACTCATTTATCTTTCCAGTGATGCATCTACATGTGAAAATTTTAAACTTTCAAATTAATATAGTATTAAGTCAAGCGGTCAAAATTAGAAGGTTATAAATTAATTTTAAAGCATTTATTTTTTTAAACATGTTTTGACCACTTGACTTTATACAAAATTAATTCGAAAATTTAAATTTTCGCATGTAGACGCGTCAATCATTTTTTTGAACGTTTGGATTCGTCGTTTGAAGTCATTTCGATATGTTTTAGAATTTAGTTCACAAAGAGACTTGATGAACTTAAGAACACCCCTAGTTTTACTCAGAACAAATATAATTTGTGAAATTCGTATTTGAATATAATAAGAGTATACTTTAGAAATAATATTTCTGTTGCAAGTAAAATATTCTGAAAACAAAAAAAATATAATTCAGGGAATATTTCCGGTAGGAGTCATATATTATTGTAAAATTTACAAAACCAGTTAATAATACATATATTAGTCAACTTATTCATGTATTTTAATTATATCTTTTGTCGAAAGAGATGTTTAAAAAGTATAATATGAATATTGGAGTGGAACTAGGGTGTTCTTAAGCTCAGCAAACTTCTTTGTGAGCTTAACTCAAAAACTCATCGGATTGGTTTTAAGCGACGCATCCAAACAGTTAAAACTGATCTACTTCACGAGTGATGAGTTTACATGTCAAGTTTTAAAAAATTTGAACTAATTTAATATAAAGTCAAGCGGTCAAAAAATAATGAAAAATGAACACATTAAAATTAACTTATAAACTATTTTTTTTTACCGCTTGATTTTATACTAAATTAGTTCGAAAATTTATAAATTTGACATATAAACGCATCACTCGTGAAGTAAATAAGTTTCAACAGTTTGAATGCATAATAAGTTTTTGAATTAAGCTCACAAAGGGACCTGGTGAGCTTAAGACACCCTAGTTCTACTCTGAATATTGTTCAAACACTTTTTTTTGTAATAATTTGCTTAGGTGAGTTGTTTTCTTCACAGGTCATACTTGATAGCATATCAAATCATACCATCTGTTGTTTGTTCTTTAGTTCTTGTTACGTGCCCTCACAAAGCATTTCCGTTGCATTTCAGTACATGTTAACACAGTAAGTACAAAGTACATGTACTATTAGTTAGGGTTCAGTCGCTCAGATATTAAGTGACATTTCAGTTGGTACCATCAAAAATAAAATACACAAATATTGCTGGGTAAGGAGAGGGATTTACTCAAAGCTATTCGATTAGCGTTGAGATTCGTACAAACAATTTAGATTCACGAGACAGTTAAAATTAGTACATATTTAAATTTGCTTATACATGCGAATTTCAACGGGAATCAAACGGATTTTGATCCGATATCAGTTGAAAACCCCCAAATCCCTTTTGCGTAACTTTCTTAGGCATTATATATGTCGTCGGGGAGTCGGGGACTGACTGTCCCTGACTCACCACACGGAATATTGCATTGTTAGAGGAGCCGGAGTGACTTGAGGGGTAAGGGTTCAGTGGTTCACTAGTGGCGCACGTGCATGATAGTCAATAAATGGTTTTTTGAAAAAGAAAGCAAATGCAAAAGTTGCTATTATATATTAATTGACAAGAAGACCATGGGGATTGGGGGGGTTCACGAAGCATGGTTTGGTGAGAATTCAATGAGACAGTCCTTCCCATTTAACTTGGCAGAGAGAGAGAGAGAGAGAAGTGAGGTTGCCCTCTAACTTGGCAGCCACTGCCAAGCATTTTCAAAAAGAAGTGAGGTTGCCCTGGCACTTGGCTGCTGCTAAGCGTTTCCAAAGAGAAAAAGGAAAGAGAGAGAGAGAGTGATAGATTTCATATTTTCATGTGTCATGTTTAGTTTTCTCATATCATTCTCATCAGTAGGATCATCATGATCACGATCATTGTTGCTTTTGGTAATTAAAATTGATTGCACATTGTTGCTTTTGATGTGATAGTCCATAAAATAATTAAGTCCTCTTGAGTCTTGAGTCATGAGTTCGGATTTAGTTAGGCACCGCGACCAAGATCTGAATCGTCCGTTTAATATGATACATATTGAAAGGGATTCCGTGCATCTAAACTTGGCCCGTATATTTTTTAATTTTTGACAATACTGGAAGCTAACCACATCCGTGCGATACTACAAGAGATCGATACACACTCGAATTCAGACCCAGTCAGGTACCTGACCTGATAGAATGAAACATGGACCGTGTATTTTAATAAGAGTGCGGCTATGGTGCTATGCATAGCACGGATGGGGTCCGTGCTACGGCTCAAATTTTGACTTTTTAAAATCCTAATGGTCGATCCAACCGTTCAATGTGATAACCATATGAATATGTACTTGCAAACTAAATTTTATATTTTTTTAAATTTTTTTACTATTTTTTTAGATAGGTAGAATTTTGATGGTCCAGAATTTTCAGAAAACACTGATTTTTCTACCTATCTAAAAAAATAGTAAAAAAATTCGAAAAAATATAAAATTTAGTTTGCAAGTACATATTCATATGGTTATCACATTGAACGGTTGGATCGACCGTTAGGATTTTAAAAAGTCAAATTTTGAGCCGTAGCACCCCATCCGTGCTATGCATAGCATAGGCTCACTCTTTTAATAATGGGCCTAAAGAAGTTAGGTTTATTAATTTTTCCAAAGAGAATAGTAATGAAGATGGCAAAATAATATGTTATGCTAATTGGAACACTGGTCCAAGGCTTATGAAGAAATAGGTCCATCAAAATTTAAACTTAATGGGCCAGATTAGATATATAAAATCCCAGTAATATTTTGTGAAATTGTTTGTTTCTTGAATGGTCCAGCTAAATGTTAGTTTTTCATAATTTAATGTTTTCCTTTAAAAAATTAAAGAAGCTATTGGGCTTATTAGTAGTTTCTTCCTATAATGGGCCTAATGGCTAAGATCCATAAATCCTATAATTGAATGCATTTCGGCCTAATGGATAACATAGCCTCACTGGAAACATAATATATAGAGAGGTAATTCAAAATGATTTAAAACCTTTGGAAGATTTGTCATTGTTTGGACGCTATTTATTGTCA
Organism: Carex myosuroides; assembly: GCA_028015225.1. Taxonomy (NCBI): domain Eukaryota; kingdom Viridiplantae; phylum Streptophyta; class Magnoliopsida; order Poales; family Cyperaceae; genus Carex; species Carex myosuroides. The sequence continues at coordinate 7,402,911 of CM051480.1, forward strand.
AAATGCAAGATATGAAAGATATAAAGCCTTTGGGATATCTTAAATAATCTATTTTTTTTAAATTCATTAGTAAAATTTTTCTCTCTTTTTTTTTGTATCTGTTGGATTTTATAGCTTCATGTCTCATAAGATACACCACGCCTAGAGCCACATTGCACGTTCCAACCGATCTTTATGTAATGATGTATGCATAAGGTTACTTAATTTACATAATAGCCAAAATGCACTTATGCAATTACCTTTTGAATATGAGTTGTGCACTCACTTTCATAACATTAGAAAATATTGATGATTTGGGAATGTTATCCTTTGTTTATTCATCTCAATGACTCTTTTTTTTTTTTAAAAGAAGGCTAGTGCCCATTTCATTGCTGAAATTGGTAAATACAATTTAGATGTTTATCCAGCAAAGCTGGTCCAAAAACCTCACATACGAGGAACCTGAGAGAATAGCAGCAGTCTAAACAACACATCAAACATACAGCCCAAGTTTGTGAGATAGCTAATCTCCAAAAAAAGTCTAAATTTGCACTAACTAAACCACATAGTAAAGGGTTGGGAAAGGTAACGAATGACAAAAAGAAGTGCTGCTTCGCCTTCATTCTGGTGCCGAAACCTCTGGAGGTTGGTAGACTACCATCTCCTGGGGCATGAACTGTGCCAAAGGTATCGCATCCTCTATCACTGGGAGCCAATCTTCAATCGCACCCTTGGCTGTTTTCTTCCTGGTACCTGCCCAAAATAGAGATAACGATTTAATAAGAAGTATCAGAGTTCGTGCTGATTGAATGTGACAGTTATCAAAATAAATAGCATTTCTGTGTTTCCAAACGACCCAACATAAAGCACTAAATACGATGAGAAACCCATTTCTGTGTACCGTAGGGAGCTGAACTGCAAAATCAATGATATCTGAAAAAGAGTGCCATTGATGCATAATATCTTGTGTTTGACCCAACCAAAACCAGATCTGTTGTAATAAAGGGCAATTCAAGAATAGGTGGTCAACTGTTTCATAATCAGAACAGAATACACAAGTAGTTGGCCCATCCCATCCTTTGATTGAGAGATTATCTTTGGTCAGAATTTTATTATTTTGAGTTAACCATATAAAGATTCTAATTTTGGGGGGTACTGGTAAATTCCACCACATGAGGGGTAGAACTGGAAAGTCCCATCTACAGTTGAGAAAGTTATATAAGGATTGAGTAGTAAACTCCCCTGAAGCTTCCCATCTCCACTTTATTTTGTCATGAGTGTGAGTGATGGCAGTAATTCTGAGTATGTGTAGTATTTCTCCCCAATCTGTTTTGTTAGCACCTTCTAAAGTCCTTCTAAAGGACAATTGAGACCCTTGAGAACGAATCACATCTGTTAGCAAAATTTGTTTGGTTCTACATAATTGATATAACTCAGGGAATCTAGTTGCTAAAGAACACTCTAAATACCATATATCAGTCCAGAATTTGGTGGTGGAATGGAGACCTGGATCATATGTAACACATATATTACCTAATGGTTCTAATTGGATGACATGAGACCAGAAAGGTGATAGTGGCAGGGGGGTACCAGAATAGTATTTATTAATAATGATGGTTTTCCACAATCCTTGGTAATCTGAATTCTTGTATTTCCACCACCATTTCAACAGTAATGCTATATTCATCTGATTAAGATCAAGAACTCCTAAGCCACCAAAATGTTTGGAAATGCAAATAGTTTCCCAATTCATTAAGGCATATTTAAATTTTTTATCGGACCCCTGCCATAAGAACCTTCGTCGAATTTTATCTATTTGTTTCAAGACGGTCACGGGTAATCTAAACACTGATAGAGCATACAATGGTATGGAACTCAGAACTGAATTAAGTAAAGTCACCCTACCACCTATAGAGAGGAGTTGACCCTGCCAACTAGGCAATCTGCTTTCTAATTTATCTATAAGGAAGGACCAATCTGCAACCAGCAGCTTGTGATTATGTAAAGGTAACCCTAGGTACTTAATAGGGAACTGCCCTTGTTGACATCTAAATAATTGATTTAAGGCTACATTATCAGCTACATTAAGATTGTACAATTCAGTTTTCTCATAATTCATTCGAATCCCTGACAAGGCTTCAAAAGCCATCATGACCCACCAGGCAGCTTCCACATTATTGTCCTGGGCAGCCAGGAACAATATTGTGTCATCAGCATAGTGGCAATTAGTGACTGCTTTATTATCAATACATGTAGGTCCTAACCCTTTTATTACATTAGCTCTTCTACCCTTATTAAACAACTTGCTAAGCGTATCTGCAGCTAGGATATATAAAAAAGGAGATAAGGGGTCTCCTTGCCTAGCCCCTCGCTTGCAGTAGAAATAGTCTGTCATTTCCCCATTGATACTAATACAGGATTGGGAACTATGTAACCACAGGGTAATCCATTTAATCCACCTAGAACCAAAATTTCTACTAGTTAGAACTTCTAAAAGATACTCCCAGTGAATTTTATCATATGCTTTTTCAAAGTCAACCTTAATGACTACACCAGGTTGTTTGGTCACCTGACAGGAATGAATAATTTCTTGGCTTAGGATCATATTATCTAGTATATACCTATTCTTAATGAATGCTGACTGACTTGAGTCTATTAATCTTGGCATGACTGATTCCATTCTAATTGTAAGTAATTTAGAAATTATCTTAAAGCTACAATTTACTAAGCTAATAGGTCTGAATTTTTTAATTAATGTAGCATCTTTTTCTTTAGGGATCAAACAGATGAAAGATTTATTTAGTTTATGCAAGTCTAAGCTATGCTCATAAAAGTAATGAAGAAGTATCATCAGATCAGATTTAATTAAATTCCAGAAAAATTGGTAGAAATGAAAACTGAATCCATCAGGACCAGGGGCCCCATGGGGTTCAGAAGCAAAAACTGCAACTTTTAATTCTTGTTCTGTGAAAGGTCGCTCTAATTCTCATTGTTCTAGAGCAAGTAGTTTATCATCTGGACTCCAGAATTCATTCTCTAAATGTGCATATTTAGTACCTTCTGTGCCTAACAAGTTTCTATAGTATTCTAGCACATGAGACTTGATTAGAGGTAAATTATTTGTGAGTTGTCCATCTATTTCTAAAGTATTGATCCTATTTTTTCTATTTCTATGTGTAGCTAAAGTGTGAAAGTATTTTGTATTGGCATCCCCCTCTTCTAACCATTTTTGTTTTGATCTTAGTTTCCAGTGTTGTTCCTCTGTCATATATATTGTGTCTAGTTTATGCCTCAAGAGAACCCATTGTTCCATTTCTTGTGGTGTGAGGTCTCTAGTTTCTTTGAGGAGTTCTAGATCATGAAACAATGAGTGGATTTTTTTTTTCTCTTTTTTCTGTTGACCATAAAAGTTTTTTGTCCAACCCCTAATTCGTTTTCTAACATGTTTAAGTTTTTGGGTCCAACTTTTGGCTATGTCAGGTAATCTAATAGGAAATTCATTCCACCACTTATGCATGAGTTGTACAAACTCCTCTTGCGCTGTCCATAAAGGATCAAATTTAAAAGGTGGTGGAATATGAGGAATGTCAGGATTAGTATGCAGCAACAGTGGACAGTGGTCAGAATAATGGCAACTAAGATCTGTTAGTGTTATGATCTAGAAGCCAACCATTTATGGATGTATTCTATGTTTGTTCATGAAATGAAAGAATCATTTTGTTCCTTGAGTATTTAATTACATTATGGATTTTTCGAGTTGAGGACTTGAAATGTAGAACTCTATAATAATAATATAACGAATACTCTAAATGTCCCTAATCTTGGTAATTAAGAAGGAACACTATTTACCGGTACGAGATTAGTATGTGGATTAAATGATGATCATGTTCTACGGATCATATGGTAAGGAGCTACCAATTTAATCACATAAATACCTGATGGAGATGAGGGGATTGGACATGACCCAAGAATGAAACATAACATGGATTGTGTTAGTGTCATTAATGTTTCATTTGTGTCTTGAATTCTTTGGTATGAGATGATTATTTTTCCTACATGAGATACATGTATCTGTAGGTGTTATCCAACGTTGACCGTAACTGGCAGCTATACAGATAATATCTCAATATGTGTGTCTTGTGCGGAGGAAAAGATATTTATCAAGAATACCAGTGTCCCTCATATTTCATATGTGAGTGATGATATCTTCGGGCCCATTGATGGAGTAATAAAGTATGCATGCAATTATGATCAATGAGTTTGATCATTATTTACTGAATTACTTGGAATCAAGAAAAGAATAAATTTGCAAGGATGACACTCTCCTGCCTTGGATTTATTCCCGATATCATGCGACACGTGAATTGACACAAGCAATTCAATATTGCTTTAGGATCGTGATGTTGATTGGTTCATATCATCTTTATCTGTTGAGTAATTATAATGCATATTGCTAGGTGCCGCTTATAATTTATAGAATTAAAAGAAGTTTTAATTCTATTGTCAACACGATATAGATCCTACGAGGTCACACCCAAGAGAGAAAAACGAAACAAATAAAAGTGTCATGGAGATGACTAACTTGATCTTAGAATAAATTTATTACATGTTGGACATGGTATACAAATTTATTTCTCAACAAAATTGAGCAAATACAATTAACCGTAACAATTGTCGGGTGGGCCAAAAGTTGGCATAAATGGCAAAAATGAAAATGACATAAATAGAAATTGGCCCAAGCCCAATTTAACATTAAATGGAGAAGTCCATTTGATGAAGTGGGTTTGGAATAAAGTGGGATAAAAGTACATCTAATGGAGAGCTCCATTGGATGGCAAAAGTAAAAGTTACTTTTGTCATGTTTAAATCTAGCCATCCATTGTGGTTGAGATGATTAAAACATACTCTAAATTAATATTATAAATACCCCACCTTTTTCCAAACCCTAGCCACCAATTCTAATCTCTCTCTTCTTCCTTCTCTTGTAAGACAAATTGGAAAAACGTTTTTGTAAGAAGAGGTGAAAAAGAGAAGAGTTTTTGCAATTTTGTCTCCACCATTTTTGCTCATGTGTTGAGCACAACTTCTACACTAAAATTAATAGTTGATTGAAGAGGTAGAAGCTAAGGTTAAGTTAGATTCTTGGTTGATTACCTCTAGCAAGGGAAAAACAAGAGTTTCGTTTAATCTCGGGTGGATACTCGTAGAGGTTTCGTGCGTTCGAAGCGGGTGCCATTTCGAGGCCGACTTGGAGAAGTGAAGGCTCGACAAGAAGGCAACAACCCTACATCTCAAGTCCCTACTTCTTGGTTTAGAGACCAAGATTTGAGGTATAAAGATTAAACAAGTTAAAATGTTAAATACGGTTCATCGTTAGTCAAATAAGTAGATCTATGTTGGTTTCTTTGAGTTAAATTTTTGAAATTTACTCTTGCATGAAACTAATATTTTCTTCAAGATCAACTAGAGAGCTAGAGCTATATTTGCTATCCCAAGCTATTGAAGTAAAAATTCTATCTAATAATGCAAAATGTCTACCATTTGACCATGTAAATTTTCTAGAGTGAAGTTTTTGTTCAATGAGATGATGATGATTAACAAAAGAATTAAAGTTCCTACTAAGAACCAGGTCAAAGTTATGACCTGATTTGTCAGATTTTTTCCTAATTGCATTAAAGTCTCCACAAATCAGCCACATATCTGTAGATAGGTTCTGAGCTCTAATGTTTGTCAATTCGTGCCAGAAATCGTGTTTTAAATGTCGTAATACTGGACCATAAACTATAGTAAATTGCCACATTGTATTATCCCCTTTATTTTCAAGCATAATGTCTAAACAGAAAGTATGTAAAGAATGGGAATGGATTTTGATTTTACTACTGTCACTGCCAAATAATATCCCTCCGAATTTCCCTACAGATGGCAGCCATAACCATGTATCTAATTTGGAAGATAAACTTCTAAGGCATATATTAGTAAAATTTTCTTTTTTCGTTTCTTGTAATGCAATAATATCTAGCTGATGCTCCACTATTAAATCTTTAATAATTTGTTGCTTCCTATATGAATTTAATCCCCTACAATTCCAATTTAGGAGCTTGATATTCATGATTCACCTATACCACTACTCTGACCTACAAGAGATATATCAGTAGGAATGCTATCTACAACTGTACTGTTTCTATCTAAATCTGCTACAGTTAAGCTATGCAACTGAGAAGTTATGCTAGGAGTACTAAGTAATTGTTTAATCACAATTTCAAATTGTGCTCTATCTAAGTGTTTTATTCTATCTATAATCATTCGTCTATTTTCATCTGATGTACCTAAGCTAATTTGATATACTTGAAAAAGAGCAACTATCTGATCTACACTAAGTCTAGAATAGGGAAAACTAGTGATAATGCTCATACCTGAGGGTCCGCTGCCATCAGCCAATTTTCGTGTCTGCGCTTTGCTCAATGTAGAGGTTGGGTCTCCTTGCACTGTCAGACGGAGACTCTTTCGGGGGCCTGCTGCAACTGTCGAGGAGAGGTCAGGAACTTCAGGAGTGGGTACAGTTTCAGAGTCAGAAAGACAGATGGCAGCCTCAGGAGAAAGGCCTGAATTAGTCGCACTGCGTAGCCTTCTGCCAATGCCTCTAGGCTGGCTGTTGGGAGTGTTTGAGCTGTTAGAAGGAGTGAGAGGTTTGTGAAGGCTAGACTTAGATTTCGGAAGCTGGACTGTCACAGATTTTTTCTTCCTTCCCCAAGTAAATTTTTTCTTGGGAGTGGGGGTGTGAAGGGCCTGATTAGTCACTGGGTCTCTAGAGGTGGTAGCTTTGAGAGATGTTGCGTCACGCGATTTTGCTGGTGTTGGAGTCACTTTCATCCTTTGGATTACGTCAAGTATTGTTTCAGATTCTGCATCACTAGAGGTATTTTTCTGTTGTTCAGCTGTAAAAGGTACCGGGTTTGGGATGTTGCCAGCTATAACACTTGCGGCTGCAGCATCTATGGTGGGAATGGTAGTGTCAGGACCTGCTGATCCAAGTCCAACAGTAACAGGGATGGTGTCAGCAGTGCCAACAATACCCTTGTTGTCAGCATAACCAGTACTTTCGATGTTGTCATGGGCATTGTCAGTACCAGAGTTATCTGCACCAGCAGCAGCAATTTCAGTATCAGGAATGGATTGTTATTGGGGGTCAGCATTTGCAGTACCAGTATCAGGTTGAGGAACTGTGATTGCCACAGTATCAGCAGGGATATAAGAGAGAGGAGCTTCACTAGGGGAGGTCTGGCTGGGTCCAGCTCCATTGGTTGTGCAAATTTGTTGCAAATAAAATTCCCAGGCATCGGTTTCATCCATGGTGATGTCTTCTACCATGTCCTCCTCTACCACCTTTTCTTTTAGTGTGTTGTTGGTTACTGGTAAAGGGGATGCAGATTCAAAAGGAGGTAGATTCACCATCCGAATACTACACCCCCCTTGGGCAGGGTGTGAACGAATGGTGGTATTGTCTGAGCCCCTTTCTACTGTACTATTCTGGCTGAGATCTCTACGTTCACTTTCGCCAAATTCTGTCCCATTGGGGTACGGCCGACCTCGTTTACGCCCAGCCCAAGCGTTTAGAGGTTCAGTTTGTGCAGTTTCAATCTCCAGATCTATTACAAAGTGATACATATGTCCAGTGGGATCCCGATAAGGCACAATGTGAGTTTTTGGAAGAAGTTTGAGATCACAGATGGCTAGTTTCAGCCGCACAAAACGAATATCATATCCGCTTTGTGTGGCACTGTCAATCTCTTGGACATAGGCACCAAATGGGTTAAGAATTTGATCGTATTCAGAAAACTCATCTAAGAAGAAAGGGAAATTGTAAATACGAACCCATACTGTTTGCAATGCAATCCCCTCATGGAAACTCTTATCCCACGCAATAATCGGGAATTGGACTTCACCTAACCTGAGATACCCGCGAGAAGCGACAGATTCGTGCCAAGTCGGATTCGGGGCTTTGATGATATACTTGTATTCGTCAAAGACAGAGGCCACCCATCGGTGCTGATTAAATCGGCTACGAAGCACATTTTCCACCTTTTCAGGTCCCCAAGCTGCTATATCATCGAGTACGAAGCTCATCAGGAGATTGGCTTCAATCGCCTGAGAACGAGGCGTCGCGACCAGTGTGACTAATGGTGGTTTGATCGACATTGCGACTGGGGTAGATGATCTTCTCCTAGGTGGTAATACTGTAGCCGAGAGAGCCGCGGTCGATCTAGGGTTGAACACAGGAGAGACAGGAGTGTGAGAAGTAGGTTTGCGGCACTCCGACGCTTTGTGTCCGAGTCTATTACACGCGAAGCAAAGCTGCTTATTGCGACAATGTCTCGCCAGATGGCCACGATCGCCACACTTCATACAGATCGGGCTTTGCGATGTGGAGGTAGCACGGATCTCAGTGATCTTATGGCGTACTAACGTCGATTTCGATGCAATTCTCACTGTCGGATTTCGCGGTTGCCACACCCGAGCTGGTTGTCTTACTGCTTGGGCATAGGAAAGCCGTGTTGGATTGCGCAGGCCTAAATGGGCCGAAATTCTCGGATCCGCCATTAATGGCGGTTGTGAGTCAGCCACGGGCTGGGCTTGCGAAAATTGCTGAAGAAAGCGTTCTCTCATCAGAGCTACACACTGCGAAGTTCTCATGGCAGTGAATGATGTTTGTTTTTACTATTTTTTTTTTGTTTTTGGGAATTTTCGATTTTTTTTTGTTTTGTCTTTTTCTTTTGTGAATCGCTTTTTTCGCTTTTGCTATCGCTTTTTTTCGCTTTTTGCTATCCCATCTCAATGACTCTTGCAAACAAGTTTTCTAGGTGATCAAGAGTTGTATTAATGGCTAGTTATTTATGAATTCAAGAATAGTCCAAGAAAAACGGTTGCTTCTCAAAATATATAGTTACATGGGGAAAACAATGCAAAAAGAAGAACCTTCCCCACATTTAGTCAAGATACATTGGAGTAACATGGCTATGTTTATTTTCTTGTTATTTTTGTTTGTTTTTCCATTCCCCCAACTGTTAGATCTGTCTTCTTTCGTTGTTTGTCTTTTTGGGGGCAAACATACGATCAATTGAGATTAATTGCATTGAACCTACCCCAATTTCTAGTGTAGGTACTTGAAATGTCCATTCTATCTTCAATAATGATGTAAATTGTTTCTTTTGGAAGAAAAAGTTATGTACAATGGGTCATTATATGTTTCAAGTAACTAAACCTCTAATTAATCATTGTTCATTTTGAACCTATCAGTCCTGTAGTCTAGATGCATGCAAATGCTTTGCACTTTTGAGTTGAGATGATCATAAAGAGTATACTTCTTTGTAGGGGTGTTTTTTTTCCCTTTCGTGAAAAGTTGGGGCCGAGTCTGTCATTTTTAAGATAATAGAGATTCATGCATATAGCAGCATAGTCACTCAATTATTTTTAAAGAAAAATATGAGAAGCAAGTTACTCTTCATAAATGATTTCATATAAATTTTGAACTTGCAATCTATCACATAAAGGATATTGTCTTTAGTCACCAGATTAAAAAATAATTCTCTACAACAAAGATGTGTAAACGGGCTATCTATTTATATTCGAACTTAATTGTATCTGGATATTTGTCATATACACAGGTACAGATTTGGAAATTTGTTGGCACATATATGGATATAGATATTTTTCTTGTGAATATGAATACAGGTACAATATTTTGTAAGTGGAATTGGATATGAATATGATCATTAAGTCGTAAGAGAAAACAAATATATATTTGGATAATTATATCTGCATTCGGATTCTTTTAAAATCTGAATATCTGTTTCAGAGATCCATTTATCTCTTTGATTTGGACTTTGACAAAATAATATGAAGTTTTATTACAAATCTAATTAATATATGAACTATATTCATATTTGTATCTGTATCCGTATTCAGTTTAATGTTTGATGAGTATCCATATTCGTTTAATATCGTCTACCATCCATATCTGAATATGTTCACAAATTAATTAAACATAATTAAGATGCAAATTTGTTTTTTTTATTTTTTATTAAAAGACCTAAGCCTATTTCATTAAAGAAATAGTTAACTTACAACCAACCCACATCACAGAGTTCTCATATCATCTAATAAATTCTGGTACCACAATGCAAATTTGTTCTTAGCTTATTATGCTTGAGAATTAATCGATCTGATCTGTTTGCATCCTACGAAATATATAGTAAATAATTCTTATATATGTTGGATAGAGGCGCTGGTAAACATTTGCAAATGATAATAAATTAATACATGTTCATTTGCTTGTGCATGGCTCGAAACTATATATCACAAGAGAAATTTATAGTCTTGTCATTTTTAAAACTTGCTTGCCATTCTGAACTTTTGTCGGGAAAAACCGACTTGTCTAAATTTTCCCATTTTTCTTATCTAGGTGCATGAAGTCGAGTGATCATATATAAATTCGTGCAAATAAATAGCTTGTATTAATTGTCAGCATGATTACAGTACGGATCAAATGAGATATTTTCATATTATAAATTTTTTGAGAAAAGCCCTCGGGCAATGTATTTAGAATTTTAGATATACTATGTAGTCGTTGTGTTATGTATTACGAGGATCATGCCATTTCTGTTTAAAGTGTTATTTACCTTATGCCTCATTTGGTTTTAGTATTACTACCTAAAATTTTCAGTTGTTTTTTCAATCAAAAGTGATGACTGGGGCACAGATACAGGAGAATTTGTTCATGGATTATAAAAAAAAAAAATTTTAATGTAAGGAAAAAAATTAAATTAATTGATACGTCAATGACCATTTTAAATAATTATTCAAGCTGTAGCAATGAAAATAAAAACAGTATCTACAACAATAGTAATAACAACAATAATAAAAATAAAAATAATAATAACAATAATAACCGCGATAACAACGACAATAACAACCGACATTTTTATTAATATCCAAAGTTTAATACAAATTATTAATTATGCCCAGATTTCCAAATTTTCGTTAAAAATACCCAAACCGGCTAGAAAATGGCCGGTTTACTCCCCCCCTATCTGGCCGGTTTACTCATTTTTTTTTTAAGACTAGGAATAGCAAAATAGTAAAATCTAACACTAAAAATTGAAATTTTTTGTTAGATTATTTCTTTTGATTTATAATTACCATATTTATACTAAAATACACTGGATTACTGGAAATTATGTTGAATTACACTAAATTACAATAACTTCGTTAATTACGCAAAATTACGCTAAAGTAGACCGATTATGTGCCATCTTTCATGAATCATAAAAATAGTAAAAAAATTCCGAAAAATAGTAAAAACTGGTATTCTACAAGTTCATTATGTAACTAATTTACTGAGCTACTTGGATTGAATAATAGAAACGAAAATCTTAATCGGCAATTTCAATTCAAGTTTTGAGGCTCTTCCCTTAGTTTTTTGGCGATTCTGAATTTTGGAATTCGGCATCGCGGCACGGACGCATGCGTCTTTTTGCAAGCTTTCCGAAAAGTGGTCATTTGCTGAAATCGGACACTCGAGCGCCGTTTTATGACCGTTTGAAGTTTCGCCGTCGTTTTTCGCCTTTTCAGTGAAGATATCGTCCCTATTCATATGTAATTTAGCATAACTTACTGTATTTTACCGTAATGTAATGTAATGTACTAAATTTACTAAATTACATTACATTACGGTAAAATACTAAATTACATTACATTATTCACAGATGCGGGTCCGGTTCACCCAATTTACTAAATTACATTATATTACGGTAAAATACTAAATTACATTACATTACATTACATTACATTACGGTAAAATACAGTAAATTATGCTAAATTACATATGAATAGGGACGATATCTTCACTGAAAAGGCGAAAAACGACGGCGAAACTTCAAACGGTCATAAAACGGCGCTCGAGTGTCCGATTTCAGCAAATGACCACTTTTTAAAAAGCTTGCGAAAAGACGCATGCGTCCGTGCCGCTATGCCGGATTACGAAATTCAGAATCACCAAAAAACTAAGGGAAGAGCCTCAAAATTTGAGTTGAAGTTTCCGATTAAGATTTTCGTTTCTATTATTCAATCCAAGTAGCTCAGTAAATTAGTTACATAATGAACTTGTAGAATACCAGTTTTTACTATTTTTCGGAATTTTTTTACTATTTTTTATGATTCATGAAAGATGGCACATAATCGGTCTACTTTAGCGTAATTTTGCGTAATTAGCGAAGTTATTGTAATTTAGTGTAATTCAACATAATTTATTGTAATATAGTGTAATTCAACATAATTTCCAGTAATCCAGTGTATTTTAGTATAAATATGGTAATTATAAATCAAAAGAAATAATCTAACAAAAAATTTCAATTTTTAGTGTTAGATTTTACTATTTTGCTATTCATAGTCTTAAAAAAAAAGAAAAAAAAAGAGTAAACTGGCCAGAAAATGGCCGGTTTAGGGGGGAGTAAACCGGCCATTTTCTGGCCGGTTTGAATATTTTTAGCGAAAGTTTAGAAATCTGGGCATAATTAATAATTTGTATTAAACTTTGGATATTAATAAAAATGTCGGCAATAACAAATAGCTCTAATTCAAATTTCTCCATTTTTGACACCTCTATTATGTCTCTATTATTAGATCTTTAACAATTTAAAATTTAAAATTCAAAAGTAAAAAATACACTGATGTGAATAATTTCTGGACATTAAAATTTTCAACTTATTTATATCATATAAAAATACTTATAAAAAATGATAATTTTTTATGTGTGTAAAGAAAATAATATATATCAGCATTAACGTTTTTTTTTTTAATTTGAGTTTTAAAATTTCAATTATTCAAAAATTAAAAAGTGCAGACATGATGGTGACACAAAAATGGAAATATTTGAACTCTTATTTAATTGTATTGGCATAATTAATTACTGAAATATCTCAAACAAAATGTGGTGTATGGAAGAATTACTCAAGTAAAAAATGTTATTCCAATCCAACAAAGGTTTGTGAAACAAAATTTTTGTGGTTCACGAGAATATTAAACTTCTATCATATGCATACGCACGATATTAAGGGTCATTTTGCAATTTAGGCTATATAATTTGAAGAAATTATTTTAAGGGTATGATCAAGAGTAGAACTAGGGTGTTCATAAACTCACCAAGCCCCTGTGTGAGCTTAATTTAAAAATCTATTGATGGTTTATAAGTTAATTTTAATGTGTTCATTTTTCATTATTTTTTGACCGATTGACTTTATATTAAATTAGTTTAAAAATTTATAAATTTGACATGTAAACTCATCACTCGTGAAGTAGATCGGTTTCAATGGTTTGGATGCATCGCTTGAAGCCAATCTGATGGGTTTTTGAGTTAAGCTCACAAAAAGACTTGGTGAGCTTAAGAACACCCTATTTCTACTCGTATGATCAATGCACTTAGTGCAGCGTGTGTGTGTGTGTATATATATATATATATATATAGGGGCGGATTTAGGGAGGTGCTGGGTGGCTTAGTCGTCCCTATAAATTAAAACTAGCAAATTTTGTGTTTTATGCTGTATATAATAGTTGCAAGTATTGATTATTTTGTAGCCTTTTTCATAAAATAAAAATACATTACACTAACTTAGTTCAATCCTTCAATATCAATTATCTGATTTCACCAATTTAGAGCGCAAACTTGTTGGTGTTTATATAATGAAATAGTACTTTTTTTGGGAAAGTATTACAATGTGTTTATTTAATATTGTAAAATATAGAACAAATTAACTGTTATATATCCATGTTCTAAAGATATATGCAAGTTTCTCTTCTATATCTTAATGTATTTCATTTATACAAGGTTGTTTTCCGGAATTTGATTAAAAGATATTTATTGAGGAAAGACAAATATTTGAATGGAATCCATTATAGATGCTTTGGAATATAACAAAACTTGTTCCAGTATGATTCGCACATCTCCAATTCGCCTCATAATTCAATATTATATATCCGAGTTGCTTTCTAGGTCTTACGATTCTATTATCTTTAAAAAAAAATTAAAATTATTAAATTCTAATGCTGGTTTTCATTAACATCACATGTGAGTTGTTGCGTTCTTGATCATGTTGTTAGTCAAATAATAATCTAAAATGAAAATGACATGTGATAATTAATTATAAATAACCTCATTGTTCATGAAGTCATTCATAAGCTTAATTATAATTCAACTTATCTTGGTATATTTATCAGCAAGTGGTAGTTTAAAATGCTTGTGTAAGAACCGTTGATTCATGTATGAAACTGAAAACATGTAATCTGGTTGCCTTCATCCAATTGACCTAGTCACATGCTGTTATCAACAGGCCAGCTCATATGATCTTATCTTATTTAATATTTAATATTATTATTTGAATGATATCACTGCATTTCTAATTGGGCATCTTTGTTTTTTGTTTTTATCCTGTTATGATCAAATACATCTGTATAAGAATTACCAAGAAAATAACATTATGCACAAATTATCTGAATTTAAGGTAATGCAGTGATATATTCTAAATCAAAATTTAAGTCTCTCTCCTTTGCTGTAATAACAAGGTTATTTAAATAGTTGGGTGGTTAATTTAACCTCCAACTTTTATCAAAAAATAAAAATAAAGAAAGTCTCTCAATTATGTGCACTCATATATTGTGGATAAATGAATTATTTTGGCTGCTAGATAAATTATTATTCATTTCACTTTTGGGCTTTCCATATTTATTATTTTCTTTTTAATTTTAGGCAAGTATTCATGATCTAATGGTTTACCAATTTACACTCCAAAAAGGTATATCATGCAGATTCTGAAAGTGAGCCCCTTGTATGATTCACCATGAGACATGCATTAATGCAATTAAAAATTTGACAAATGTGTAAACTAACAAAGTTTTGAAATATTAACATTTAATCTAGTAGTTAAAATAATGTCCTTGGAAATATTCATAAGTTGGCAAAATAATGTCAACTTCTAACCCAATTTTAAAAGTTGGGTTACTGGATTACTTGATTAAAAGTATCAAATAATCCAAGTTAAATTATTGTATTTGATTAAAGTTAGTTTATTGGATTATTGAATCACTTGATTAAAAGTTGGTAATCAAACTTTTAATCTAGTAGTCACAATAATGCCCTTCCAATCAAGTAAAATAACGATTACAAAGTTCCGAAATTAGAATGAAAAATCTTGAATATTTAAAATTGAATCCCTTAACTAGATTTCTAAAAAACAAAGTTTGAATAATAACAAAGTTATAGATTATGATTATGAACCAACTTTCATGTTGTCATAACCAACCTGTAAATAAGTATTTGATGTATAAATTTTTTTACAGTTCACCTACCATTCTTCTTTTATTTAATGTATATAAATATAAATTTACTTTAGATTCTTCTATGATATGCCACTTTGATCGTAAAGCATAAGCATTATTATTTATTAATGATCAAATACGACAAAAACAAAATGTGTATGCTCCATAGTAATGATACATACACCTATAATGTCTTTTGGAGAGGTTCAATTTCACCTTGGCTCTTTGGAAGATGAGGAGGGTTCCAATACCTCATGTTTTTTATACCTCATCATATTTCATATTGTATATTTTCATTTTTAAAGTCTAAATTGTCGATCCGAACCGCTCAACATGATATCCATACTAAAATATATTTTGAGATGAAATTTTATAATTTTTGCAATTTTTTTACTATTTTTTAAGAGAGGTACAAAATCATTGTATCTGGACCGTTCAAAAACAGTGATTTTCCCAATTTTAAAAAATAGTAAAAAATTTCTAAAAATTATAAAATTTCATTCCCAAGCATATTTTAGTACAGATATCATATTGAGTGGTTCATATCGACATATTGGACTTTGAAAATAAAGATATAAAATATGACTATGAAAATCAAGAGGTATTGGAACCCTCCTCTTGTAACATATATAATTACAATATTTAAATTATTTCTTAATAATTTTTTTTATACAAAAAAAATTTCATACATGTTAGAAATTAATCAGGAAGAGATTCATAGAAATTGGAAAAATAATAATTAGAGGAACCAGTGGACTTTCAAACATGTTAAAAATTAATCAAGACAACATTTATAAAAAGTAAAATAAAATAGGGGCACATGTGGAATTTCATACGTAATAATTGGCAAGAGGGTGTGAAACTAATAATATAAAAAAAGAAGGGGTATTGAGTATATTGACCAGACAACAATTGACAATTCTTGTGGATTTGATTGGCTGGAGCGTCCCTCCGCCACTTCTCATACAAGCAAGAAAAATCTCTCTCATTGCTGTCAACACAGCACTCGTGTTTGATATCCACATGTGCTCGTCTCCTAATAAATGGTTCGAGATTAGAACGGATATAAATTATAAGAATTTTTTTTTAGAAGATGATTGGGATCAAGTATCCTTTATTAGTCATAAGGGATCCTCTCAACTAAAATTTGAACGTGCATGCCACCTGCTGCAAAATCAGAAAATTGAGATAGGCGAGCATGATGAATTTATTCATCAAGTAATTTTATTTTTTGAGCGAGTTACTTGTAATAATTTTTGTAAAAATTTAAAAATTTGAAGGATAAAAATACAAAATGTCAATTTATAAGAGATAATTCAAACGCTCAACATGATCTCTATATATAAAAAAATAACAATTTTGTATCTATTTTAAAATATAGTATAAAATTTTCAAAAAATATGAAATTTGGTCTCCAATCACATTTTAATATGAAGATCATGTTAAACAGTTTGGATCAACTGTCTGGTTTTTGAAATTGAAATATTAATTCGAATTAAAACAAACACTTTAATTCGCGATGTACATCAATCCATCTCAGCATATAATTTGGTTATAATTTAATGTTTTACAGTGAAAATAATATATAATAATATTGATATTTTTCCAAATAAATAAAAAATTTCTTTAATTTCATTAATAAATATTTGACAATTAGTATGTTGTCCGTTTGATTTTTCAAAATAAATATACGAAACAGAGATCATAGTACGAACCATTCAAAATTTCCATTTTGATGTCTCTCTGCGTTGTTTCTATTTTTTTATCTTTATTATTTTTTATTTAATAATGTGTAACAGTTTACTAATTTACTAAAGCTTATGCTCTTGTGCGTTGTGCTAATAGAGCCTTAATTAATTAATTAATTATAAGAGTTTGCCTCGGTCTAGATAATAGTAATAACACCTTAATCTAGGTTATCAGTAAAACAAGTCATACAATATCCATATCATTTCATTTCATACAATCATATCATTCATAATTCTCAGTACACATAATCATATCATTTCACAATTCAAATTCGAACCTCAGACCCGCTATTCCGTTAAATATGACGTCATAATCCAATATCCAATTCAAACATTTAATTTAACCACACAAATTGAAAACACAGACTATAGAGAAGTCCGATTACCTGATAGTGATTAATTTAGAAATCTAATTTGAATTGCAATGACAGTTCAAAATCAACGCGACGTAGTCGGAATTCTAATCGAACTCACAATCCAACAAATAATCAATATCAAAAAATATTTAATCAAAATATTTGCTTTATTTCTTGCCAATTCACTCTCTGTTTCTCTCTTTAAATTGATTTTCTACTTTATTTTTTTTTTCCCAGTATAGAGAAGATAGGATTTTATTTAGGGTCAATGGCGGTTTTGAAATTTACTATGCATTTGCCGCGTAGCAAGGTGCCACGTTGGCCCTTTTTTTAAATTTTCATATATTAAACTTAGACCTTCATTTTTTCAAATATTGTAAACAAGTTCACAATAAATTTAAAATATCTATAAAATAAAATTTACCGGGTGTTACACAATCATATGCTTATTCAACTTATTTTTATTTTTTTAACAAACAGTCATTTTTCCAAGGAGCATGGAATCTTACATTTAGAGCCAAACATTATTAGAAAGTTTGTGAAAATGTACACATTGCTAACAATCTTGAAAATTTGTGGAAAATCACAACTCCCACAAGAGTGCAAATTTCACATGGCTTTATAATAAGAAATAGAAATAATAGTAATTAAATTAGAGCATCTCTATTTGGAAAATTAATTAGAAACTACCACGTTGGATTAGAAATTAATTAGAATTAACAATTAACAATTAGCAATTATGAAATTAGCGAATGCAAATTCATAATATTGTCAACATTAAATTTATGAAGTCATTATTTTTAAAGAAAACTTGCTAATTATGAAATTCTAATGCGTCCCAAAAATTAAAAAAGAAATTGTCATATTAAATTAGAAATTAGGATATAAAGTTCCATATAGGTGTTCTAAAACAAACTTAATCCGAAGAGGTTGATATCTCATTAGCTATTTCAATATATGCCAAAAAGATTATGAAACAACAACACACATCTTCACTAATCACTTACTGCTATCTAACAAAAAAAATCAGAGCACAATTATACTAACATTATGTCCCAACAAAGCCTCCCTGTCTCCAATTCTAAAATCACATCATATGGGGGCAATTTTAAAAATAGATTGAACTTTACATGTTTAGTATTACACAGAGAGCGGTGTGCTTAGAATCTCAAGAAGAACCTTAAAAGGATATACTGAAACTAAGAAGCCAAAAAATTGTAACATAGACCTTTGTTTCTTAATTACCGTTTTGTTTTACTTTTTATGATGACAACTTTAGATTTTTGTTGCAAGTTTAAGGGCCTGTGCATTTGGCCGTCTAAAGAGAATGGGAATGGGAACGAGAATGAGAATTTTTGAATGGCTGAAACACTGTACATATGGGCTCAAATTCGCAAAGTCTGAGTGAATTTTTTTTCCCATGCACACAGTGTTTGACCGAACAGATCCTAAGACGATTGATAAAGTTTGAGATCTCGCCCCTTATTTTTTCTTAAAAAAATGTGTGCTCCACTAAGGTGACTAAAACGGTTAAAAATCATTTCTCTTTCTACTTAAAAAGGTGAGGCTACGGTACTATGCATAGCACGGTTTGGTCCGTGTTACAGCTCAATATTTGAGTTTTTAAAATTCTAACGGTCGATCCGAACCGTTCAACATGATTATAAAATGAATATGTACTTGCAAACCAAATTTTACATTTCTTCGAATTTTTTTACTATTTTTTTAGATAGGTAGAAAATCACTTGATCTGAAAAGTCTGGACCATCCAAAAACAATGATTTTCTACCTATCTAAAAAAATAGTAAAAAAAATCGAAAAAATGTAAAATTTGATTTGCAAGTACATATTCATTTTATAATCATGTTGAACGGTTTGGATCGACCGTTAGAATTTTGAAAATTCAAATATTGAACCGTAGCACGGACAATCTGTGCTATGCATAGTACCGTAGCCTCACTCTAAAACAAATATTGCATGCAACTACTGTGGAGAATTGGAGATAACCAAAAGATGAAGTCACCATTTCTCCATCATTGCAAACCCATGTCCTGTACCACTGTATCATTTCAATTCTGACCCGATACCATACTGGAATTCATATCACCGACGGTACCGTAAAAGGGAATCTTTTACAATTACTTGATCTGGACCGGTGTTTTTAACTTGGCACGAATCTCAAAGCACAATAATACTGCCCCTCAGTCAGCCCGAATCCCAAACCGGCTTGAGAGTTAATCTCAAACCGTAAATAGCTAATTGTAAAAGGGAATCTTTTACGGTACCGTCGAGGATATGGATCCTACCATACTGACCAGAAACATTTTGTTCTACTCACAACCATAGTGACATAACTCGCGAATTATTCGTGAATAATTCGTTTTTTCAACATAACCGCACTGAACACCGTATTATACACGGAAAAACGTATAATACGTTTTATTCGCGAATAAAACGCGAGATACGAATTATTCGCGATAAAAACGCCAAAAAAATATTTTTTTTGAATTTTTCAAAATTTTTTTTTTTTTTTTACATTTTTTTTGAAGTATTTTTTTTTTTGCTTCCTTGTTGTACCGAATCATTCCCGAATTATACCCGAATTATACCCGAATCACGAATTTTCGACCTCGCCGAACCGAACCCGAACTTTTGATTTGTTACTATGCTCACAACTGTGACATTCTACCGAATTCAATATTAAAAAAATTATGGGTTCCATTGTTTCTATGATTACCTCTCAAATGGTGAGGTACTGAGGTCCTCTCTATGTATCGGAGTGTTTTTTTTTTTTTTCATTTAATCAAAAGATATTGTGAACTTATTTTTTTGAGTAAAATAGCTAGGATGTTCAAGCTATCCAACTGTTTTAATATTCATACGAGATTCTTCATCTGAATTTTTGAATATCTGATATTCTATACATATGATATTATTAATTTTTATCACTAGACGAAAGACTAATTATCTCATGTTATGAGGTTGTACAGTACTGTAACACCTTGCAAGTACAGTCGTCCCCGCACGGATAAACTAATTATCTAGGGTTATTTATTAGTATGTGTTACATTTTCTTTTGTGCAAGACATTGATTAAATCAGGGAAAGAGGTCAACTGTTACTGTCAATTTGAATAATTTGGGGTCATAATGAATATAACCAACAATAACTTTTGTTTTGATATCTATTACACATGCAGTGATGAAGGCCAGGTCAGATGATCTTATCTTATTCAATAGCCTAATTTCTTATTTAAAAGATACCGTTACTTTTGTAGGGAATCTTTATTGTTACTATATGGTCTAATAGACTAATATACATGCATAAAAAAATTAGGAAAAGAAGTTACAATTACAAATGAAATTAGTGAAAGATGTTGAGGAACTTGACCTGTGATGTTATTAGTGTGCAAAAAAATTATGCACTATATATATCATTCTTTCCTTCTAAGTACTAAAGCATAAAAATTATCTGAGTTGACTGTAATTAAAAAAATGTGTCTAACTGAAACTTCATGCCATCAATAATTAAACTCATATATTGTGGAGAAAATATAGGTCGAAAACTTCTGAGGGATCAATCCACAATGGTTATTTTTGACAATCTCAACTATAGTTTTTAAAAAATATTCAAAGAAAATTAAAACTTCAATACTAAATTTAAAGTTATCTAATCGGACAAAGAGATAGCCTAAAATTTCTAGTATTATTTGATAATGAATCTGGACTGTTAATTTCGATCGGTTTGAAATTTCAAATAACTTGATGTAAGTAAAATACATAATAAAACTCGTTACTTTTTACAGAGATGATATGTGGATGATGAAATTATGTCTACAATGTTAGATTTAATTTTTTTTTAAGATAGTCAAAATTATCAAAATTCAAAATGGTCAAGTAATTTCCCTCAGTAAATTTGTCTATTATATCAATTTTCAATTAGTTTCAACCTTTCCAAACTGTTAGAATTTTTTTTATTTTCTTTTTATTTTCAGGTAGGTACTTGTGATAAAATGGTTTGCCAATCTGCTGATTGGCTAATTCAGAAAATGAGGATCTCGGGTGACTCACCATGAAGAAGAGCATGCAATTACAAATTGACACGTGTATAAAAATAACATAGTATTGAATAGTTTATAACAATAATTTCATGTAGCATGAACCCAAAAAATTAACAAAAGGGATATGTTGACCAACCTGTCAATAAAACTTTGATGTGATTACCAATCTGAAACATAATTATAAAAGTTTGTACAATTAGATGATCAAATATCTGATTGTGTCTCATATTCTATATTACTGTTTTCAAAAACAAAAATACAAAATATAAAACATAATGAGGTATAAAACACATTAAGCCAACCTTAATTTACTACATGGATTTACTCTAGATTCTTCTATGTATAATGTATTACATTGATATTAACGTATAATAATCATATATGATGGGACCAGCAGATTAATTAAACCAGATCATCAATGGTCCATGCTCCATACCAATAATACACATACATTTTTTAAGTAAAAATTAGAGTTCAAATCATTCAACAATTTAATATTCACAAAAAAAATATTCTATCGGATTTCAATCCTGTAGCTTCTCATACAAAGATTATTATAACAGATCAAAGACTAATTCTTAGTAAATATATTTGTTTACTAGTTCTTATGAGGACGAAAAATTTCCCTTAGAACCAGAATTACATAATTAAACTATACATTTATAATTTTATCTATTCCACCAAATATGATAGTCCTCAATAAAATAGTTGCTATTACAATACTTAGTAAGGACTATATTAGAAAATCATACCTAATGAGTGGAAAGAACGCGTAGAAATTAAATTATAATATAAAAAAGAGATATGATGATATTGAGACGACAAAGATGTGAATGGTAATTGATTGGCTGGAGCGTCCCTTCGCCACTTCTCATAGAAGAAAACGACGCACCAACCACAGCGACACAAATTTCCTAATTTCTCTCCCTTCATGCATTTATGTTCTCTTTTGTAGCTAATAAAATATGCTAGCTAATAATAGAAAATTATCATCACTGCCTTCTCCATGCATGTATATTCTCTTTACAATATTCCTATATATATATCGTGTACACTAGATTGTCAAATTAATTAGCTAAGTAGAGCTAGCGTAATCTTAAGCTCACTAAGTTCTTTGGTGAGCTTAATTCTATTTATCATAGTGATTTCAAACAATGAATTTAAACTGTTGAAACTGATATACTTTACGAGTGATGTATTTACATCTCAAATTTATAAATTTTCGAATTAATTTAGCATAAGTCAACATACAAAAATTGAACGCAATAAAATTCACTTATAAAATTTCTTTTTTAACCGTTTTGATTTTATACTAAATTAATTTGAAAATTTATATATTTGACATGTAAATACATTACTCGTGAAATAAATTAATTTTAATTGTTTGAGTTCGTCGATTGAAGTTATTCCGATATATCTATGAAGTTAAGCTTATCAAAAGAGTTAGGTGAGTTTAAGAGCACGCTAGCTGACCTTGTCAAATTAACCATTATTATGAAGTGTAAGAATTCATATGTTTCCCTTATAAAAAACACACTACAATAATTGTATTGGACAGGTCAATATCAGTCAGTATTCATCATCGGTACTGGTACCGCACAATGTACATTAGTTCTCATTTCTCAACCGAGCCCGATAAGGAATTCAGACCTGTTTAGATTCACATAATTTCTTTCAGATTCATGCTGAAACATGACGAACAGTTCAAATCTAACCTGACGCGGTCAGGTACCTGAGGGGATCCGAATTCACAGACTTACAAAAGTATTAATTTCATTCCCTGATCAAGAAAGACAACCAACACAGTTTCAGCTGCATTATTTGTAAGCATTAATTGCAACTTTCCATTCCTGCCCATAAAGAATAAATGTGATCATTATTGCATCTATATACCCCTCAAAGGTTTTTGTTTTAGCTTGACTGAAGCACACATAGTTTTTGTCTTTCCAAACAATACAATAATAATAATAGCAAGAATAAAAAAAACATAATTAATGATGATAGCAAGGGACATTCCTGTTCGACCCCTAAAAGTTCCTTATATTGCTAAAGAACTTCTACGCTACAACTACCAAAAGAAAGGTTATTAAAAGTAAAAAATCACTAGCTAATTACTACCAAGTTTAACGGGTGTACAATTAATAAAAAGGTGGTGCATCAAGTATTATCAACACATGCTACGTCTAATTATCATTGTGTATATATAATTATCAACACTACTAACGGATCAATCATATATATATATATATATATATATATATATATATATATATATATATATATATAGCTTCATGTATCATAAAATACACCATATAGGGGCTACATTGCACGTTCTAATTACCGATCTTTTGCGTATTAATGATGCATATACATAAGGTTACTTATATATAATAGCCCAATTGCACTTTTGTAACTACCTTTTTAATGAAGAGATGTGCACTCATTTTCATAATTTAGAGAATTTTGATGACTTGAAAATGTCATCCTTTGATTATTTATCTCATCAATGACTGTTGCAAACAAATTCTCTAGGTGATCAAGAGTTGAATTGGCTAGAGCTTTATAAATTTAAGAATAGTCCAAAAAAAAAACAATAATTGCTTTTCAAAATTGTTACCCATGCATGATGAAAACAATGCAAAAAGAAGAACCTTCCTCATATTTAGTCAAGGTACATTGGAGTAACATGGCTATGTTTATTTTTTTCTGTTCATATTTTTGTTTGTTTTCCCATGCATGCCCCCAATTGTTATTTGTGTCCTTTCTGTATTTTTATTTTTTTTGGGAAAACATATGATTAGCTGAAATTAATTGCATTGAGACTACCCCAATTTCTAGTGTAGGTACTTGAAAAATGTCCAATTTATCTTCAACAATGATGTAAATTGTTTCTTTCGGGGGAAAAATTATGTACAATATGTCATTATATGTTTTCAGTAGTTCAACTCTAATCAATCATTGTTCATTTTGAACCTATCAGTACTGGTAGTCTAGATGCATGCAATGCTTTGCACTTTGAGTTGAGATGATCATAAAAGAGTAAATTTTGTTGTAGGGTTGTAAACGGATTGGACATTATTCATGTATATCTAAATTTATATCATGATATTCTTTTTTATGGATACGTATACATACTACAAGAATGAGACAGTATCCTGGAGAGATACTGTCAGTATACTCTCGTGGATACTCCCGTCGCTAGCTAATTGAAAAAATACTTTTCTGTCGGTATACCCTCGCGGATATTGTCCCATTCTTATAGTATATATATAGATACTTTTCTAGTGAATACTGATATAATTTTAAATTCGGAAGCAGATAGTTGCGGATTAGGAAAGTTATCTACAAACAACATTTTTGTTGAATCCGAATATCCGTTTTACAGACCCATGCATATATATCACTTTTATTTGGACTTTGCAAAATGATACGGAATTTTGTTGCACATCCAATTAATATATATCTGAACTATATTCGTATTTGTATCAATATCTGTTTAATAATCGATAATATCGAATCAATTCATATCCAAGACTATATGTATTCCAATTTGTTCTTAAAAAATTAATAATGAATAACGATAGAATTTAGTTATTATTTTCCGTCAGTATTACATCCCTACGAAATAGTAAATGTGACTCTAGCTTGTATATGTTATGGCTAGAGCTGCGAAGCATTGGCAAATATTGAAAATAAATACATTTGAAACCGTCCAGCTCACATAACACAATATTCTCGATTCTACTTTTATACAACATAAGTGTCGGTGTCGTGTCGGACACAGATATCGAGTCAGAGACGGACACTACATAGATTTAGGTATACTATATAGTCGTTATGTATTACGAGGAACATGCCATGTCTATTTAATTTACATATTGACTTTATTTCGTACCAGTATTAATGAAAAAAACCTAAAATTTTCAGTTCTTTTTTTAATCGAAAATGATGACTCGGATACGTACGTATAAAAATAAGTAAATATAAGTCATATATATCATTGCAAAAATGAACTTTTCACTAAGGCATCATTATAAAAAAAAAAAGAGATAATATTTGAATGGAATCCATTCTAGATGCTTTGGAATATAACAAAACTTGTTCCGGTATGATTCGCACATCTCCAATTCGCCTCATATATAATTCAATCTACCTAATAATCTCTTTCAAAAAAATTAGGACTCTCTTTCAAAAAAAAATCTACCTAATAATTGGATATAATCATTGTACTTACGAAAATTTGGACGAATCGTCTTGCCGGCTCCGGTACAATTAAAATATGAAAATTCAAACAAGAGCTAGCTTCGAATGAACTAGGTAAGAACCTATTGGCTCTGCTAAACATATATAAATGAAGAACAGATAGGTTTTTTTATTCACCTTCTGTACCTCAATAGCATTGTGGTTGGAATTTTTTTTTTCTATTTTAGAAAGAAAAATGGAGCTTTAACTTTTTAAGTTTCAACATTTACAAAGAATTTTTATTCAAATTTCAAACCCATGACTTTCGTGTTGCCTTTTGTCACTAGACTAAAAATTGATTCTATTGCGGTTGGATTTTAATTTTTTATTTTAGTATGTTGTAATTTAGTATATATATAATATGAATAAGGCTAGCATGCTACCTGTAGTATAGTGACATGTCGTGCTACCTCTTCAAAAACTTATTAGATATGTTTAACGGCGAATTCAAACCGTTGAAATTGAACTTCATGAGTGATGTATAACGTCAAGAGGTCAAAAAATGAAGAATTATAAGTTAATTTTAATACATTCATTTTTTATTATTTTTTTACTACTTGACTTTATGCTAAACGAATGTAAAATTTTATACGTAAATACATCACTCGTAAAGTAGATCACTTTCAACAGTTTGGATTCATGGATTGGAATCTATATATTCAATAGGTTTTTGAGAGTAGTACAACATATCACTATGCTACAGGTAGCACGCCAGCCTTTCCATATAATATTATGTTTAAGAAAAAACATTAGTCCTTTGATGCATATATAAACATATATTGTAATATATAAAGACACTGTTTTTTCTATTATTTTTTTTTGGTAGAACGGTGATTTAAGATTTTATTCTCTTTTTGAAACATTTCAAATTTTCTGGTTTAATGTCTCCTTTCGACGCTTCTATTTTCATTTTTTTCGTGAAAAAAATATTATAATTTATTTTTCCAAGTACTTTGTGAATTGTTAATTGTGCCTTAATTATATTATCCGAGTTGCTTTCTAGGTCTTACGATTTTATATTAAAAAAATTAAAATTACTGAAAGTCTAATGCTGGTTCGCATTAACATCAGATGTTACTTTCTTGATCATGTTGTTAGTAAAATAATAATCTAAAATGAAAATGACATGTACGGCAATTATTAAATTTTCAAACAGAATAAAAGACCTTATAATTCATGAAGTCATTCATATGCTTATAATTCAACTTATCTTCAGATCATTTATTACCAAGTGGTAATTCTGTATTAGCAAGTTGTAGTTCTAAACCTGTGTAAGAACCGTTGATTAATGTGTGAAATGAGATCATGTAATATTGTATATATTTGAATAATTTGGTTGCCTTGATCCAGCTCATATGATCTTATCTTCTTTAATTAATAACTTTTATATATATATATATATATAGAGAGAGAGAGAGAGAGATGAGCTATGGTGAGACGTGGAGTAAAACAAGTTTGTACTCCATGTCATATTTTCATTTTAAAAATTCAAACAACTGATCCGAACCGCTCAACTTGTTCTCTATATTGAAATGTGCTTGGAGACTAAATTTTACATTTTTTGGAATTTTTTTACTATTTATTAAGCCACTTTGAAAATCGCTGATCCACTGTGAACAGTAAAAAACAGTAAAAATTTCTGGACCACCGGATCAGCGATTTTCAAAGTGGCTTAATAAATAGTAAAAAGTTTCCAAAAAATGTAAGATTTAGTCTCCAAGCACATTTCAATATAGAGAACATGTTGAGCGGTTCGGATCGGTTGTTTGGATTTTCAAAATAGAAATATAGTGCCATAGAGTAAAAACTTGTTTTACTCCACGTCTCACCATAGCTCATCTCTCTATATATATATTATTTGAAAGATATCATTGCATTTGTTGGGCATTTTTTTTATCCATTGTTATGATTAAATACCAGGAAAATAACAAGTTAGTGCAAGATTACTGAGGAACTTAAACTGTGATCTAGTATGCACAAAAATATCTGAATTCCAGTAATTAATGACTATATATATATATATATATATATATATATATTGTATTCTAAATAAAAATTTAGAGTGAGGCTATGGTACTATATATGCATAGCGTGCATTGGTCCGTATTAATATCTTTGTTTACAATGTCTAAATAATCAACCTGGACTGTTCAACATGATCACCATATGAAAATGTACTTGTAGATCAAATTCAATATTTCTTAGAATGTTTATACTATTTTTTTAGATAGATGGAAAATCAATTGAAATAAAATTCCATACTATTCAAAAGTAGTGATTTTCTAAGTATTTAAAAAAATAGTATAAAAATGAAAGAATGTAAAAATTAGTATATGTACATATTTATATGATATAATATTGAACAGCTCATAACAACTATTTGAACTTTAAAAATAAAAATATTTATTCAAAATATGAACCAATGCGCATTATTTATGCACAGTACATAGCGTCACTCCAAAATTTATGTCGCTCAATTATGTGCACTCCTATGCTGTGGATAAATTGTTGATAATTAACTTTTGCTAATAAACCAATTAATTATTTTAGGCTTTCCCTACCTTTACGAGTTTGTTTTTTTTTTTTAAGTTTCTGGCATGTATTCATGATAAAAATGGTTTGAGCCATTTGTATGACTCATCATGAAGACGTGAATGCAATTACAAATTAATAAATGGATATATAAAATCATAATACTTAAAAAAATCTGTCCTCTATTTAAAAAAATTGTGATCTAGTAAGTTTGAAATTCAAATAAAAAGGTCGTTGTAAATATCTAAAATTATATGACTTCATTTCATCTTTCGTGAAAAATAAAGTGTGAAAATAAATAAAAATAATAGATTGACAAATTACCTAACTTGATACCACAAAGTTAATAAGAAAATATGATATTTTTAAAAATACTCTTGCCCAAAAAATGATAAACTAAAAGACCACTAAATCCTGAAAATTGTATTTTTAACACGTCTGTAACTTCAAATGGCGGACATTTTTTTGGGGTCTGCAACCTCAAATGGTGGACACCAAAATTGGTTTGCCATTTGAAATGGCGGACAATCAATTCATTAAAATTTTGGAATTCCAAAGTTTGCCACTGTTTAATATATTTTTTTGTTAATTTTGAAAAATAGATGGAAAAACTTATAGTTTGAATATATTAGAAGGAACATCAAACAAAATAGATAAAGTATCTTATAATTAGATGAACTAGAAGTACCACGAAATAGTTTTCAGGCATGATTTTGTGCGACTGTAAACAAAATTAAACTATTTCTTGGTTTGTTACTGGAAAAAAGTAAAAATATTTTGAATCTCAGTTATTAATCCTGGTTCAAAAATCACTTATGAGTATATAAAAAAATTATAGTGATCCTTCTAGTGCATTCAAATTCTATGGTACTGCATCTATTTCTCTAAAAGTGATTCTAGAAATATATTAAAATAGATGGAGTATCTTTGAGTTTGAATATACTAGAAGGACCACTATATTTTTTTATATACCCAGAAGTGATTTTTGAACCGGAATTAATAACTCAGATCCAAAAATTTTTTTTTTTTCCAGTAACACACCAAGAAATAGTTTAACTTTTTTTTACAGTTAGAAAAAATTCTACCTGAAATGTTTTGTAGTACTTCTAGTATATCTAAATTATAAATGATAAGATACTTTATCTGTTTGGTTTGATGTTCTTTTTAACATATTCAAATTATAAGTTGTTCTTTCTATTTTTGAAAATTAACAAATGGAATAACCTTTTCGGCTCCTGTCTCATAAAAAAAAATACTGTCCGCCATTTGAGGTTGCGAACGTGCGGAAAATGAAATTTTCAGAATTTAGTAGGCTTTTTTTTTAACAGGAGTATATTTAAAAATTTCGGTAAAAAAATACCGAAAAACGGTATGATAATGAACCAACTTTCATGGTGTCAGCCTCTCTGTTCGCCAACCTACCTGTAAATAATTATTTGATGTCATATTAAAATTGTTACAGTTCACAAATTTCTTAATAAATATAATATAAATAAATTTGAGTAGAACTAGGGTGCTCCTAAGCTCACCAAGCCCTTCGTGAGTGCGACTCTAAAACCAATCAAATTGACTTCAAACGACATTTTCAAACCGTTAGATGTTCAATCTATATTAAAATGTGCTTCGAGACCAAATTTTACATTTTTTGGAATTTTTTTACTATTTATTAAGATGGTTTGAAAATCGCTGTTTTTATTAAAATTCTGCACCATTGGAAAACAGCGATTTTCAAACCATCTTAATAAATAGTAAAAAAATTCCAAAAAATGTAAAATTTGGTCTCCAAGCACATTTTAATATAGATTGAACATCTAACGGTTTGGAAATGTCGTTTGAAGTCAATTTGATAGGTTTTAGAGTCGCGCTCACGGAAGGGCTTGGTGAGCTTAGGAGCACCCTAGTTCTACTCAATAAATTTACTTTAGATTCTTCTATATATAATATTCCAATTTGATCCTGAAGCCAAAGCATAATCATCAAATACGACACAAACAGAATGTTCATACCCCATAGCAATCATACACATTGGCGGACCCAATGGCGGACCCAAAGTGGATCAGACTTGCCTATTCTGAATTCAAATTTTTTTTAGACCAAGTACTATTTTATATTTGTGTCTATATCTGGACGGAAACAGTACTATTTTAGAATTCAGATATAGTACTTGGTCTATATCTGAATTCAATATATAAACAATACCTACTCTTGAATTTGTGTCTATATCTGGACGGACTTATTTAGACAATACCTACTCTTGAATTTTTTTTAGACCAAGTACTATTTTATATTTGTGTCTATATCTGGACGGAAACAATACCTACTCTTGAATTCAGATATAGACCAAGTACTATTTTATATTTGAATTCAAGACCAAGTACTTCCGTCCGCATAAAATAGTACTTGGTCTAAAATAGTACTTCCGCATAAAAATTTAATACAGGGGCACAAGTGGAATTTCATACATGTTAGAAATTAATCAAGAAGAGAATCATAGAAAGTGGAAAAAAAACTTAAAATTGTGGCACAATTGGACTTTCATACATGTTAAAAATAATCAAGGAAGATTAATAAATAAATAAATAATATGTAAAATGAAGGGCACAAGTAAAATTTGATACGTATAATTGGCAAGTGGGCCTGAAACTAATAATATAAAAAAGAAGGGGTATTTAGGAAAAAAAAAATTATCCATAGAAATTATAAAATTCAGACGTACGGAAACAGAAAGAGTACATCGTTTTTGACAAATATAGAAATATCGGAGGCATTGGGTCCGATTCAACTATTTATGAATCAGACTCAATGTTTCAGATTCAAGTTATTTTTTAAAAAAAAAAATTAGGCCAATGATGGGAAAATTTGAAATACGGCTGCCAAACATTGGGCCTGAACCAGTGGACTTTCAAAGATGTTAAAAATTAATCAAGACAACATTTATAGAAAGTAAAATAAAACAGGGGCACAAGCGGAATTCATACGTAATAATTGGCAAGAGGGTGTGAAACTAATAATATAAAAAAAGAAGGGGTATTGAGTATATTGACCAGACAACAATTGACAATTCTAGTTGATTGGATTGGCTGGAGCGTCCCTCCGCCACTTCTCATAGAAGAAAAGGACTGCTGACTAACCAGCAAGGGAAATCTCTCTCATGGCTGTCATTGACACAGCACAGGTGTTAATACATGATTTCTTCTTATCCACATGTGCATAGTTTAGTCATCTCCTCAACGTGATTTATGGTTGTGAAAAACATGTCTGGATTCTCTGTTTTTGTAACTTGTTTATGATTGATCTGACTCGGATCAAGATTAGAGCATATACAAATTATATGATTTTTTTTTTTGTTGAGAAGAGGATTAGGATCAAGCCATTTTCGAACTTGCAATCTCACACACGGAAAGTATTGCATATTGTTACTAGATCAAAAACAGATTTTTCAGGATTTGATAATTTATATTTTTTTTTTCTTTTGTTTTTGTTTTTCTGAAATATCTTTCATCAAATATTTTATTATAATTTATCTAAATTAAAAGCATTGTTCTAAATCAAAATTTAATAGTTGATCAAAAAAATATAACGCACGTGATAATACATTTGAAATAATAATTGCAAATTAATTGTAGTATATCTTAAAATTAAATATTATTTTATCAAATGAGGAGTTAGATCCTCTTTTTTGTTCAAAAAAAAAAATACATTTGCAAGGGATAAATGTATTAGGATTAGGGAATAAGTGGTCTTTTATTGTTCTATAGATGGAATCAAGAGCATTAATTATAACAAATATTAATTTCTATTATAAGTATATATATTAGCATATTTAATGTCATTTTTTTTTTAAACCTTCGCAGAGGCTGCGTAGTCGTGAGGGGAATCAAACTCTCGAGATTTGGGTAACCAACAGTTCTAAGACTTTCTTCCTAGCCAACTGTGCCACCTCCCCTTTCTCTAATGCCATTCTTATGATTGCAATTTGTTAATTGTTAGAAGTTATGAGGATCTTGCATTTGCAACCAACTAAGAAGAGTATATATTTTTGTAATTTTAGTATTTTCATATCGTAGTAGTTGAGCATTAAAAAACGATAATGAAATCATTAGATATTATTGCGTGTTATTTAAAGCAATGGACAATGGTCATACATGTAAAACAAAAATAAAGTTCAACGCTTTGGCATGCAAGTTTCATCTTATCAAAAATTTACTCGGATAAGTACTCTGCACCAAATCATCATAAAAAAATTAATATAACACAGATAATTATTAGAATGATAATCCCTATTGTGTTCTAGTAGTTGCTTTCAAGATATAACAAAAGATCCTCTAGTACGATTAACACGTTTCCAATTTGCCGCATATATATATAATTCAAGTCATTGTACTAAGTTTGCCAAGTTGCCATTATTAATTCGGTAATATTTAAATTCAAGATATAATTTTGATATAATTTATTGTATTGTAATTAAAATAATATATTAAATTAAATATTGATGTTTTACAAATAAATAAAAAGTTTCAAAATTTTCATCATAAATATTAGATAATTAGTGCGTTGCCCGTTTAATTAAAAATAAATAAATATATTGAACTGAGGTTCATATATTCCGTTCAAATTTTCTGTTTTGATGATTTTCTCTTTTTTTCTTTGTTCTGTTCCTTTTTTATGTAAGAATTAATGAGTAACAATTTACTAATTAACTCAAGTTTAATAGAGCCTTAATTAATTATTTATAAGAGTATGCCTCAGTCTAGAAATTAATTTATCTCGGTATGAAAAACTGAAATGTTTCATGTGCAATAATTTGATGATATTACTAATGTGCTTTTGTATGGACATCACATTCAGCTGTTGCTTTCTTTGTCTTATTATTATTCATTATTGTTGTTATATGAACATGACATCAACGGCTAGTAGCAAATTCCGAATTGAATTAGAGAGACCTTATTATTCATGAAGTCAATTGTATGCTTATTCAACTTTTAATAAACAATCATTATTCCAAGGAGAGCATGGAATCTACATTTAGATTAAAAATTATTATCCCACAAGACTGCAAATTTTCACATGACTTTATATTAAAATTAGAGGATCTACATAAAATGAAATTTAATACAACTGTCATAACAATAATAGAAATTAACTTAGAGCATCTACATTTTTATAATTAATTAAAAATCATCACGTTGGATTAGAAATTAGAATTGAAAGTCCATAATCTTGCCAACGTGAGAATTATAAAGTGATTTCTTCTAAAAAAAATCTTGTTAATTATAAAAGAAATTGTCACATTGGATTAAAAATTAGAATAGAAAGTTCAATGTAGATGTTCTAAACAAAAAATGGATTCAAATTAAGATGTTGGTATCTCATTAGCTACTTATATATGGAACAACAACACACATCTTCACTAACTACGATCTCTAATTAACAGAAAAAGAAAAAGAAAAAAATCAGAGCACAATAAAGCCTCCATGTCTACAATCATGCTAACCTTGTGCCAATAAAGCCTCCATGTCTACAATACTAAAATCATATCATATGAGGATAAATTTTAAAACAGATAGAACTTTACATGCATGTGTTTAGTAAAATCTTATCATATGAGGGCAACTTTAGAAACAGATATAACTTTACATTGGTTTAGTATTACGGGGAGAGCGTTGCGCTAAAATCTTAAAAAGAACCTTAAAGAATATACTGGAAAGAGGTAAACTAGTACTGTAAATTTGAATAATTAGGGGGTAATAATGAATATGACCAACATTAACTTTTGTTTAGGTATCTATCACACATGAAGTGGAGGCCAGCTCAGACCGACATTTTTATTAATATCCAAAGTTTAATACAAATTATTAATTATGCCCAGACTTTCAAACTTTCGCTAAAAATACCCAAACCGGCCAGAAAATGACCGGTTTACTCCCCCCGTAAGCCGGCCATTTTCTGGCCGGATTACTCCCCCCTAAACTGGCCAGAAAATGGCCGGTTTAGTCTTTTTTCTTTTTTTTTTCTTTTTTTTTAGAGACATTATGAAGAGAAAAAATAATGAAATTTAATACTGAAAATTTGAATTTTTTGTTTAAATTATTTGTTACATTACTTCTTTTGATATATAATTAGTATATTTATACTAAAATATGCGAAATTATTTGAAATTATGTTGAATTAGACTATATTAAGTTAAATTACACAAAATTACATTACATTACGGTAAAATACGGTAAAATTACGGTAAATTACATATGAATAGAGACGATATATTCACTGAAAAGGTGAAAAACGACGACGAAACTTCAAACGGTCATAAAACAGCGCTCGAGTGTCCGATTTCAGCAAATGATCACTTTTCGGAAAGCTTGCGAAAATGTGCATGCGTCCGTGCCAGCAATGCCGGATTCCAAAATTCAGAATCGTCAAAAAACAAAGGGAAGAGCCTCAAAACTTGAGTTGAATTTTCCGATTAAGATTTTCATTTCTATTATTCAATCCAAGCAGCTCAGTAAATTAGTTACATAATGAACTTGTAGAATACCAGTTTTTACTATTTTCGGAATTTTTTTACTATTTTTTATGATTCATGAAAGATGGCACAGAATCGGTTTATTTTAGCGTAATTTACCGTATTTCAGCATAATTAGCGAAGTTATTGTAATTTAGCGTAATTTAACGTAATTTAGTGTAATTCAACATAATCTATTGTAATATAGTATAATTCAACATAATTTCAAGTAATCTAGTGTATTTTAGTATAAATATGCTAATTATAAATCAAAAGAAGTAATCTAACAAATAATTTAAACACAAGATTCAAATTTTCAGTGTTAGATTTCATTATTTTTTTCTCTTCATATTGTCTCTTAAAAAAAAAAAAAAGACTAAACCGGCCATTTTCTGGCCGGTTTAGGGGGGAGTAAGTCGGCCAGAAAATGGCCGGCTTACGGGGGGAGTAAACCGGCCATTATCTGGCCGGTTTGGGTATTTTTAGCGAAAGTTTGGAAGTCTGGGCATAATTAATAATTTGTATTAAACTTTGGATATTAATAAAAATGTCGGCAGCTCAGATGATCTTATCTTATTCAATAGCCTAATTTATTATTTATAAGATACCATCACTTTTGTTGGGAATCTTTATTGTTTTTTTATGGCCAAATCTACATGCATATAAAATTAGGTAAAAAGTTACAAAACCAAATTAGTGACAAATGTTGATGAACTTAACCTGTGATGTTATTAGTATGCACAAAATTATGCACTATGTATTGTTCTTAGAACATAATAAAAATATTTATTCTACATATTTATTATTTTATCTTTTCCACCAAATATGATAGCTCATATTAAACTTACATTTCTATTATTACTTGCTTGAAAAAATAGTATTACAAAAATACCATATAAAATAATATTTTAGTTCTGTGACTTGTGAGAGATTGGCAAAGAATCCGTAGGTTTTCCATTAATGATGAGTTGAAAAGTTCATCTTGTGTAGATACATTTGATTGCTTTTTAGGTCCAAACGGTAAATACTAAATTGTCATATTTGAAATTTTGTGAAGATTGATTCTATTACTTGGTATTTCTTTTTTCCGAATAATATATTCTTAGAGAAGGATGACATATAATATCGAAAAGGTAATAATATGTTTTAGAAAAGGACGGCATATTTGTAATTTGAAATGAGTTTTTATAGAAAAGACAACAATAAATTTGTTAGTTTTTAAAATTTAGAAGGGTAAATATGATAATATGAATTTTAGAAGGAATAAAAAAATACACAGTTTTAATGTTTTTGAAGGGTATAGGTGAAATTTGTCCCTAAATCTAATACTCTAATACAATACTTTATAAGGAGTATATTACAAATGACATAGATATAGATGTGATTGGTATTGAATTATTGATTGGCTGTAGCGTCCCTTCGCCACTTCTCATAGTCGAAAAGGACCCACCAATCAGGCACTCACACAAATTCCTAATTTCTCTCTCTTTGCTTTGCTGTCACTGCACCTTCGTTTCAAGATTCAAATCTCTTATCCACATCACCTGTGACTCACTCTACACGGTTTCTACTCCCTATTCTCTGTTTCAATATCTATGTAACCACACCAATTACCACTTCATATCATTCTATATGGAAAAATGAATTTGAGTTCGGTGGTTATGCTTCCGTCCAATTTGCTTAATCATCTGTGCGTGTTAGATATGTACGTATCATGAAGCAAATAGGATGGAAGCGGAATCTATTGAACTCAAATTTGAGTTGGATGGGCATCATATGTAGATGCAGTTCTTCGATAATCCTTTGAGTTTGAATTCGGTTCGTTCATTGTATATTGATATAAAATTTTAAAGGGACTCTATACATTACAGGTTTGGATTCTGGGTTCTGATTGGATGACTCAGATTTATAACTCGAACGGTGAAATAATGTAGAGGATTAGAATCGACAAGTTAGGAAACTAACATTAGAGTTTTTTAAGCTAATTTTTAATCTAACGTAATAATTATTTTTTAATTTGTGAGATGGATAGTTTTAAAATTAGCAAGTTTTCTTTAAAGAAAATTATTTTCTGAATTTTACATTAACAAAATTAAAGATTTCCACTCATTGATTAGACTTTCCATTTTAATTTCTACTCCAACATACTAATTTTTAATTAATTTTTCAAAATGAAGATGCCATAAATTATTTTTATTATTTCTATAATAGTATATTTAATTGTTTTTAAATTTTATTGATGTCGACGCTTTAATGCTACTATCTATATATGTTAAGCTTGTTTGTAACAGAAAATCAGCATTGTAAATGGCTTATGTGTCAGTTTGTGAACTCATCTAGAATGTACAGCTTTAGAATTTGTAAGCGCCTAATTTTGTTTTCTTTTGCCATGACAACGCAGTACTATTTTATTAAAACAATTTAGAAAACTACGTTTAGTCCATAGCCAATTAAAAATAACTGAATATCCACTGAAAATTTTAAATAAAATTTATATTTGAAATAATTAAATAGCCACAACGAGTATTCAAATGTTTGGTATTCATGTCTCTACTATTTATCATTTTTTTTAATATATAGAAACATTTTAATACTAAAATAAAAGAATGACTAGATGAGTTCTATATTACTTTTTTTTTTTTTACAAAAATATGAATATGTATTTTATTTTATTGAGTAAAGTTTGATGATGAAACCACCTAACTATTTAATATTCATAAAGAATCACCAACTGAATTTTAATTTAGTTCTTGCGACCTCTCACATGAAATATATTATCTTTGTTACTAGACTAAAAACTTAGTTCTCAAATCGTTGTAATTTTAATTTGTTTTGATAAGAATCAACAACTTAAATGTTAATGTTTTGTAATTATTAATAGTAAATTTTTACAAACTCTTAATACAATCATAACAAAATTGAAATATTATAATTAGAAATTAATCACAACAAAATTGAGATATTACAATTAAAAAAAATTAATTACTAAGGTTTGTGGGAAGCATATTGTTTGAGGACTAGTGGTCAGATGAACCCATATCCTGAGACAATAAAATATTTTTGTTTGGATCACAGACGTCCGAATGGAATCCGGGTTAATTTGATCTGAGACAAAACGTATGAAACCGCTT
Source organism: Carex myosuroides (assembly GCA_028015225.1). Taxonomy (NCBI): domain Eukaryota; kingdom Viridiplantae; phylum Streptophyta; class Magnoliopsida; order Poales; family Cyperaceae; genus Carex; species Carex myosuroides. The sequence goes on from CM051480.1 coordinate 7,440,826, forward strand.
TAATAGTCATGCAAATTTTGATTGAACGGTCCAGATCTAATCAGATGGCCTCCCTTCAACATTTTTCTTGTGACAAAGTTAAAACGCAAATCAATGGAGAGATTTTAGGAAAACAACTGTTATTTTTTAAAAAGGTAAGAAGATGGTAGTAAAGATCATAGGAGTTACGATTCTTGAAAAGAAATATAATGATGGTAAGAAGATGGTAAGAAGATGGTAGTAAAGATCATAGGACCCCATCCGTGCTATGCATAGCACCATAGGTGGTGTTTGGTTGTGGACTAAAGTTAAGGTGGTCTAAGTTGTTATTCCAACTTAGGCCGGCCAAAATTATTTATGTTTGGTTGAGGTCTAAAGTTAGACCACGGCTTAAAGTATTTCTTGTTTGGTTAGAGTTGGTGGAGGACTAAAGTTTTGGAAGCCTAAGTTAGTTAATTATTAATAACAAGATACTAATTATATAATATTAATTATTAACTATAACTATAATATATTATAACATTTTTATAATAATTATTTAATATATTAACAATATATTAATTATATAATTATATATTAATAATAAGATACTAATTATATAATATTAATATATTAATAATATAAGATATTAATTATATAATTATATATTAATAATAAGATACTAATTATATAACATTAATATATTAATAATAACTATAATATATTTTAATATTATTATAATAATTATTTAATATATTAACAATATAAGATATTAATTATATAATTATATACTAATAATAATTATTAATAATAATATACTAATTATATACTAATAATATATTATTACTAATTAATGAGGAGAGGGGTGAAATGGTTGAAGGTGAATGACAGTGGGCCCAAGTGGTGTAAAATTGAAGCCTAAATTTAAGGCACCTCAAGAGATGGTTTAATTTAGGCCCGTTTAGGCCGGCCTAACTTTTAGGCTATTCCATGTTAGACCAATTAGTTTAAATCATGTTTGATGGAATAACAGTAGCCTAAAGCCTTTAAGCCACCTTTAGACCACAACCAAACATGGGGATAGGCTCACTCTAAAGTACCATTAAAATTTCACACAACTCAAGATGATTCTACATATTGAATTATAGAGGACGCGTATCTCATTGACGGGTACAACTTGTAGATGAGATTGCCACGGCTTGCGTTGCGGTCCCTTCAAATGATGACAACAAACCACTCATTGTTGGAAATATTTCGAAATGACATTTTGCAAGGAAGTCCTTCAAATGATATCAAACCAAAATTTGTTTCCATCTTAGAGTCTAAGAAAAAATCAACGTCAATTTAGACTTTAATTACTAGCAGACAAAAACCATTTTTTATGATAAAACTAGAAATATTTCGTCATTAATGTTAAATTAAAGAATAATTATTTTTATTTTTTACGAGTGAAAACATTATTTTAAAAAAAGGAATCAATGTAAGATGCTATTTTTACTTTATTTTTTTTTTTTTCCAATTTGTAGTTGAAGCCATGTGTTTGTGTCTTGTTCTTGCGAGCATAGTCACAAAATTCGCGAATTATTTTTGAATTATTTCCGAATCATAAATTTTTAATCTTGCTGAATTGTATCCGAATAATTTATTTGTCACTATGCTTGTGCGTGATGTGTGTGGAGGTAGAAGATTTACACATCACACAATACAACATGTGTAAGGACACGTTAAAAACAAACATGTTAAAACACAGTTGAACACATTTGGACATGGTATGCATGGACAAAAGCTATAAAGTGCACCTAGTTTGCACTGGAAAATGTTATGTACTTTGAATTATGTAAAGTGTTGGAAAATTTGAAAAATTAGAAAGTGATATGGAAAAATCCAAAAAACATTGAAAACAAAAAATGCTTAACTTTGGTTGTTCACTGTTTGGGGTGACAAAAAATGGAAATCTTATCCGAAACTTCCAGAAATTACTTCCAATTTTTTCTTTCAATATATTACTCATAATTAGCAAGATTTCTTCTTTTAATGACATTAATAGTAATATCTCTACAAAATTGACAAAAGGACACCCACCGCTTATCAAAGTAAACATTATTTCCTCATTATAATTTTACTATTAAGTTAATTAGAAATTTAATGATTAAAGAAAGCATTCTATTTTCATTAAATTGCTTATTTCCCCACTAAGGTCTTGTTCGGTGGCCTGCTAAGGAATAGGAATGGGAATAGGAATCAAAAAATTTGAACTACTTTTTACTGTTCACCGTGGGAAAAAAAAATTCACTCAAGAGTCAATTTTTTTTTCCCACGGCAACAGTGCCGTTGCCGAACGGGCCATAAATGTCTAATTTTCTCAAGAAAAAAACTTCTAGATATCCATATTTTCATTCAAAATGTTAGATTAAAGAAACTAAAACTGAGATATATTATTTGTTTTTTGTGGGAAGAAAACTTGTTTTGATGGGAAAATTAAATATTTAGAAGTTTTTAATGGGTACAACAAACAATTATCTCATAATTAATAAACACTATTCCCCTCTTCTAAGTTTTATGATGAGTTGATTTAAAATTTTACAATTACAGCAAAAATGCTGTACTCAAATGTAATATTAGCTCCCAATATAATGGCATTTTACCGAACATCAACCGTACTTCTTGTCAAGTTGTGCTAGAGACAAGACTAGTTAAAAAGTGAAAACAAAAATGAGATGAATAAAAAAAAGGATATACATGGCTAGATTCCTCGTTAGCGTAAGTCCTTTCATAAAAAGTATAATTGCATATATTTTGGGACATAACTGCAAATTGTACCTTCTATGATTGGCATTACCTTCTATGGTTTCTCAAACTTATCGATTTTAAGAGATTGTTCGATCGGACGTGATTACAGATACATGAATTTATAAATTAGTTTATAAAACAAAAATTTATATACGATTGAGAATATGCTAAAGTAAATATTTTTGCTGTATGATGAAAAATAATTGTGAAAATACTAATTTGTTTTCAAAAATATGTATTTTTTTAATTTTTCTTATTTATATTAACATTAATTTACTTAGAATCGAAACTAAATAAATTAAATATAGTTCATTTTTAGGTTCAAATAAATAAAATATCCTGAAAACAATTTTAATTGTAAAAAACAATAAAAAGAATCCGGAGCTGTGGGCCTTGGGGCCTGTTGGTTCACGAATATTCTAAATTTATTAAAAAAAACATTAAAAAGAACAGAAGCATATTCTCTCCTCTCCCGAAATTGTAATATTAAATATTTTCAGGGGTAAATTGTAAAATAAGACGTGCGCTCGCGGATAAACTCTCGAATCGCCGACTTGATTCTTCCTAATCACTTTCTAGTTGGCTTTTAATTATCTAAATTAAGAAAAAATTAACCCAAAATTCGAGTATTTAAAACCTATATCCCTTTTGAAACCCAATTGGAAAACAGAGCACCCATATCTCTCTCTTTCTCTCCTCTCTTTCTCTCTTCTCCAGCGATCTCTCTCTCCCGCTCTCATTTTGCAAAGGTACTTTGCTCCTCTCTCTTTCTCATTGAAATATATTTCAATATTGTAAGAATTGGGGTGGCTTAGGATTGTTCAAATGCTTCATTTAGCTCTTTTTACCAACAGAAAATGTGATTTTGTGGCTTTTGGTTGAAACAAACTCGTGGCTTGTTGTTATTCTTCGATGGAGTTAATCTCCTCTTTTGTATCAATTGGGGAATTGTTTTGGGTTAAAATGGTATTATTGAATTCGATAATGCCTTGAGATTCAGATTTCGTTAAATTATAAAAGGCTCTTGCTGATTCTGAGGCTAGTTATCTATTTATTTTTTTCAGAGGGGAAAATAAGTAAATATTGAGTTGGTTGTAATTAATTAATCTGTCCGACCTTGCTGGATTTTGGGCGAGTTCTTTAAAGATTACAAATTTTTAATTTTTGTTCGTGCTTTGCTCAATGCTTATATATCAACAATGTAATGAAATAGAACCCTGGAAATAATCCTTGTTAAAAAATACTACTATTCATAGCTGGATTTTTATTTTTTTTTAAATGTTTACAAGTTAGTCCTTTGTACTTTCTCAAAAAGAAAAAAAAAATGTTGTGAAACTATAGAACTCACTGTTTCTTTGTTTTTGTTTCAGATAATTTTCTCACATCAACTGGGAATGCTGAAAGATGTGCTTTCTCATTGAAGCCACCCCTTGTAATGCTATCACCAAAACTACGCCTCGAACTGGACACTCCATTTCATTCTCTTATGAGACCAACAAATTCTCCCTTTCTGGACCCTCCTTCCAATTTCTCAGATTCGATGAAACCATCAGATTAATCCTAGAAGAAGGCGGTTAATTAATAAACTTCGTAAGTTAAAGCAGTATATTTATTCATTGCCTATCTATATAGTAAAAGATGGAGAGCAAGAGTATTCTAATGGGGAAATATGAGGTAGGGAGATTATTAGGTCAAGGCACTTTTGCCAAGGTCTATTTAGCAAAAAACCTAAAATCAGGCCAAACTGTTGCCATGAAAGTATTCGACAAGGAGAGGGTTTTTAAGGCCGGTTTAACCGAACAAATAAAGCGAGAGATATCTGTCATGAAAATGGTGAATCACCCGAATATTATTAAACTATATGAAGTGATGGCCACCAAGAAGAAGATATATTTTGTCATAGAGTACGCGAAAGGTGGAGAGCTGTTTCAAAAAATCGCCAAGGGGGGAAGGGTGAAAGAGGAAATTGCTCATAAATATTTCAGGCAATTAATCAATGCTGTTGATATTTGCCACAGCCGCGGTATTTACCACCGTGATTTGAAATTAGAGAATTTGTTATTGGATGACGACGACAATTTGAAGGTCACTGATTTCGGGTTGAGTGCACTTATCGGGTCGGATCACCAAGATGGGTTGCTGCATACAACTTGCGGCACGCCTGCTTATGTGGCACCTGAGGTGTTGAGTAAAAAGGGGTATGATGGGGCTAAAACTGACATTTGGTCCTGTGGGGTTATTTTGTTTGTTTTAGTGGCGGGTTATCTCCCTTTTCACGATTCAAATATAATGGAGATGTACAGAAAGATCCAAAAGGGGGAGTTCAAGTGCTCATTTTGGTTTTCATCCAGGCTTAAGAAGCTTCTCCGTAAGATTCTTGACCCAAATCCATTAACCCGGCTTACTGTTGAGGGGATAAAGGGTATGTCTTGGTATAGAAAGGGTTTTGACAGAGACCAAATTTCGAAAGAGACGAAAATTAAAGAAACTGTTACTGGTGTGAAGAAGGATAAAAGAGAAAGGATGCGAGTGGCAAGCATGAATGCCTTTGACATAATATCTCTCTCTAGTGGTTTCAATTTATCGGGTTTCTTTGTAGAGAAGGAGAACAAAAATGAGATATGGTTTACAACTAGGCAACCCATCTCTCTCTTGGTGGCACGGTTAGAAGAATTGGGTAAGAAGTTGAAGCTTAGAGTGAGAAAGAAAGAGAACGGGGTCGTGAAAATGGTGGCTAGAAATGGAGGGAGAAATGGAGTGGTAGAGATTGATGCAGAGATTTTCCAAATCAGTGCCTCAAATTATATGGTTGAGATCAAAAAATTAAATGGCGATACTTTGGAGTATCAGAAGATGCTGAAAGAGGAGATTCGACCAGGTCTAAAGGATATAGTTTGGACATGGCAAGGTGATGATCTAGTGCAATAGCAAATTTAGTTTGAATTCTTTGTATGTACTTGTTATAGATGTCCGACCGACTAGTATTATAGCGGTTTTTTCATTATCATTTTTGAGTTTTTTCTTTTTTGGCAACATTTTATAAGGATATTTTTATGCTAGATTGTGTTTTGAACTAGTTCTAGAGCGGGCATGTAAAATTGCATAGGCCAACTTGTACTATGCTTGAGAGTTTCTGAGTTGTGCATTTGATGTACTGGACCAATTTAAGGTTGAAGCTTCATTTGATTGTCAGGCTCTTCAATTTTTTTTATTACTTCTATTTTCTTCTGGTAGATCAGTTTTTTTTTTAAATTTAAATCAAGCAGTAGTTTTTCAATTTTAATTGGATATATGTACGATATTTGAAACCCAGTCTAATTTACAAGTAACAGAAACTCTTTACTTGAGTTAAGATTTAATTTGCCAGTTACCAGAATCCTCTGGCTTCTCTGAACCGTATATGGATCCACAAAATTAACAGGTAAGAAAGGAATTAAAGTACAAAACAAGGATTTTTCAATATGCTCGAATTTCTGTCATGTAATGGTTCTTCTAACCCGCTTATGGGCATCTTGATACTAGGATTCAATAAGAAAATTTGACACTATTACTAAATAATTGAGGGAAGAATAGCTTAATCATTGCTTGATTCATGTTTTTAAGCTTGTCTGTCACTCCCTCTATTCTGGTACCAGTAAATACCAGTGCAATGCCTACTGTTGTGTAATAAGTGAAAACAAAGTACTGTTGGTTTTACTTTGTGAGTTTTCCTAATTACTTTAAACCACAACCAAGATCTACTCCTTTGTAAGAAATTAAACTTAATGCACAGCGGAACTTACTTTCCATCTTCAAAGGCCTCCGTATGCTATCAATCAGACAGCTTCCAAGGCTCTGGGTTGATACGCTCCTGGTCTTGACTTGAGTTGTTGGCTCTCGAGTCCTTCCAAGAACTTGCAATCATTTTCTCTGGCTACCCTAAATATTATGACAGAGTATCTTGTCTTTCAATGGAGCAGACAATATCATGAAATTGATTGCAAGCCTTGGAGACTCAGCCCTTTTATAGCAGTGCAAAAAACCCCAAACCTAGGGCAGCCGAAATTTGCTAATACTTGGAAAACAAGTTTTCCAAGAAATCTTGATTTCGGATTTCAAGGATCTGGAAATCAGGAACTTCCAGAAAAAACCGAAATAAATCAGAATAAATTCTGATTTCCTTATTTAGTCTGTATTTATTACTGCTATTATTTTAATCAACTATAATCGGTCCATTAACAATTATATCGATTAACATTGTTCTATATGTATTTGTATCCAAAACCTTATATAAATACGTATAATGCCATGACTTAATTAATCACATTATTTGGCATATTTTAATCATTACATAAATGTAATCTTGCGACAGTATTTGATATTATAATCATAATGCACGCATGTCCAACTTTATTATTGTAATTAGACGTCTCTAAATCCAACAATCTCCCACATGGACAAGTGCAACCTTTTGATTATATATCCTTAACTTTATTGCATGCAACTTTTCTGTCTTTGCTTATCGTATTTCTTAAACAATTCCGTCCATTAATTATGCTAACAAAGGACTTAAGCGGCATTTGTCACATTTATTCGCAACTAAAACGACATAAATCACGCTGCCAGCATAACTGAATGACATGAATCTGATTTGGACATATAGTTTAGAAATTACACGCAAGTGTGATTAGACGTGCCTATTTCTAATTGAGTCACCTTCACTTTACTGTATGAGGCCAAGAATTTAAACTTTAAAGAAAGAAATAATGAAACTGAAATTGAATGCAACTTGTATATATATCATCAAAATTGTTTACAATTGCATTACATAGAACATAAGAACTCAAAAACATATTCAGACTCCCACATTTTCTAATTATCCTAAACAGATATTACACCCATACAAGCAACATGTTGGTGAAATTTCTTGGGTGGCAGTCCTTTAGTAAGAGGATCCGCAATCATGGAGTCTGTACCTATGTGTTCTATATATAATTCATTTTTCTCCACTCTCTCTTTTACAACCAAAAACTTAATGTCAATGTACTTCGACTTTGACGAACTTCGGTTGTTGGTGGCGTATAACACTGCTGAATTGTTGTCACATAATAATTTGAGTGGTTTCTGAATAGAATCCACAATTTTCAGCCTTGTGACGAAGTTCTTCAGCCATACGCCATGATTAGATGCTTCATAGCATGCGACAAATTCAGCTGCCATAGTGGAGGAGGCTACCAATGACTGCTTAGCGCTCTTCCATGACACGGCACCGCCTGCCATCATAAAGATGTATCCTGATGTTGACTTCATGCTGTCGACACATCCTCCAAAATCAGAATCGGTATATCCAATGACCTCGAGCTGTTCCGATCTCCGATACGTGAGCATATAGTCCCTAGTTCTCTTTAGGTATCTCAACACTCGCTTGGCTGCCTTCCAGTGTTCCATACCTGGGTTACTTAAATATCTCCCTAGCATTCCAGTAATGAACACAATATCCGGACGCGTGCATACTTGTGCATACATGATGCTACCTACGGCTGAGGCATAGGGAATATCTTTCATGATGTTTTTATCTAAGTCAGTTTGGGGACATTGTTTTAGACTAAACTTATCTCCTTTTGATACAGGGGTATCTCCTGGTTTACTGTTTTGCATGCCAAATCTTGTTAGAATCTTATCGATATAGTTCCTTTGGGATAACCTTAGAATACCTTGAGATCTTTCTCTAAGTATTTCAATCCCTAGAACAAATGATGCATCACCAAGATCTTTCATTTCAAAATTCTTAAATAAAAAATTCTTAGTTTGATGTAACATGTCATTATCGTTACTGGCAAGCAATATGTCATCTACATATAAAACCAAGAAAATAAATTTACTCCCACAGAACTTAAGGTATATACATTCATCTACTATGTTAGACTCAAAACCAAATGAGCTAACAACTTTGTGAAACTTATGATACCATTGTCGAGATGCTTGTTTTAGACCATAGATAGATTTCTTAAGTCTGCAGACCATAGACCCTGCATCACCTGATACAAAGTTTTCTGGCTGCTTCATATAGATCGTTTCATCAATGTCACCATTGAGAAATGCCGTCTTTACATCCATCTGATGAAGTTCTAAATCATAATGTGCTACAAGCGCCAATATAATCCTTAAAGAGTCTTTCGATGAAACTGGAGAGAAAGTCTCTTTATAATCAATGCCTTCTTTCTGTGTGAAACCTTTCGCAACAAGACGTGCCTTGTATTTTTCAACATTGCCTTTAGAATCCCGCTTAGTCTTAAATATCCATTTGCAACCAACGGGTTTCTTGCCTTTAGGCAACGGAACGATATCCCAAACGTCATTGTCGTACATAGATTTCATTTCTTCATTCATGGCATTAATCCACAATTGAGAGTTAGAGCTTTCCACAGCTTGTTTGATATTAACAGGATCATTTTCAAACAAGCCAATGTCAAACTCATGTTCTTGAAGATATGCATAATCCTTCGATTGTGTAGATCTTTTCTCTCTAGTAGATCTCCTAACTGGCACAGGCTCTAGATTTTCTTGAGGTTCAATTACAACTTGATCTTCAACAAGAGGAGGAACATCATTACCAACTTCTGAATCTCCCACAGGCCCTAGGCCATCAACATTTGTCATGTCAATGTCAGGGTTTGGGTTGGGTTCAGGTCCATTTGTGTTCTCTATTCCATGTTGAGTTTCTAACTGAGTTGTTTGGGATGATGAAGTTTGCACATTGTCAAAAGATGTATTTCTAAATGCAATCGGAATTTGAATAAAACTAGGATTTTGGTCCATAGTCTCATTCGCATTCGTCTCTTCTTCTTCTTCAAAAATACTATCTTTTGTCATATCTCCCCCTACAAACTCATTATTCTCAAAAAATTTTGCACTTCCTGACTCGAAAACTGTATGTTCTGTTGGATTATAGAATTTGTACCCCCTAGATCGTTCAGAATAGCCTATAAAGTAACAACTAACGGTTCTTTCGTCCAGTTTCTTTTCGCTTGGCTTATAAGGCCTAGCTTCACATGGACATCCCCAAACTCTCAAATGATTCAAGCTAGGCTTGCGCCCAACCCATAACTCGTAAGGGGTCTTGTTAGCTGCTTTAGTAGGCACTCTATTAAGTATGTATGCTGCAGTCTTTAAGGCTTCTCCCCACAAATTCTCAGGTAGAGTTGTACGAGCAATCATACTTCTCACCATGTCTTTAAGGGTGCGATTTCGTCGCTCAGCAACACCATTCATTGCAGGCGAACCTGGCAACGTATACTGAGGCACAATTCCGCATTCCTCTAAGTATTTTGCAAAGGGACCTTGACGCTGTTCTCCTGATCCATCATAACGACCGTAGTATTCACCACCACGATCAGAACGAATGGACTTTATACGTTTGTTAAGTTGTAACTCAACTTCCGTTTTGAACTTTATGAACACGTCTAATGCTTCCGCCTTTTCTTTTATTAAGTAAATATGACCATATCTTGAATAATCATCTATGAATGTGATAAAGTAACGGTGACCATTTCTTGTAGCCTTTGGAAAAGGACCACAGATATCCGTATGGATCAATTCTAAGACATCATTACACCTTTTTGCATCATACTTACGTTTATTAGATTGTTTTCCTTTTATACAATTTACACAATCACTTAAGTTTGTAAAATCTAAAGGTTGGAGAATATCATTAGACACAAGACGTTCTATCATTTTCATAGAGATATGTCCTAATCGCTTGTGCCATAATGTTGCAGATTTCTCGCAAGTTAATTTACGTTTTCTATTATCTATGTGCAGTGCCTCTGAATGTGAAGTGTCTATATCTAGAAAATAAAGATTATCATAAGAAGACAGGATATCAGAAGCAAGAAGCTTAGAATCTTGACACAAACTGAAATTTCCATTACTAAATGAACATACATAACCATTTTTGTCCAAATAAGATACAGAAATTAGGTTCCTTCTGAAAGATGGAACCACTAAAGCATCAAAACTTAAATAAAATCCTGTCTTACATAATAATCTAAATTTTCCTATGCTTTCCACTTCTACTTTATTGCCATTTCCTACGTAAACGTAGCGCTCCGCCTCACTTGGCTTGCGATGGCTTAGGCAACCCTGCATCGACATACTGATGTTAGTCGTTGCACCTGAATCTATCCACCAAGTATATCTAGATACAGAACTTAAATTAACTTCAGAACAAACTAAAGCAAGAGACACACCTTTCTTTGCCAACCATGCATGATAGTTGGTGCAGAATTTCTTTGTATGTCCTGGCGCTTTGCAGAAAAAACAGTTCTTTTCATCTGCTTTCGCAGAAGTATCTTCCTTCTTGCTTTTCTGCGCGGCATTGTTTGCAGCTATCTTGGTAGGTCCCTTTTCCTTGGCAGTAAACTTGCGCTTTTTGACTTTACCCTTAGGATTAGATGTTACTACATGAGCACTTTCTCCCTTAGTCATTTTCTGTCTCTCTTCCTCCTGCACCAACTGAGCCTCAAACTCAGGTAGTGTCCATGTCTCTCTTTGACAATTATAAGTCATCTTGAATTGACTAAAGTTAGACGGGAGAGACAGAAAAATGAACTCAATGAGAACCTCATCAGAGATGTCATAATTATGCCCTTTCAAGGCACGTTGTAGTCTTGTCATCTCAATAACATGCTCTCTAACCCCTTCTTTTTCCTTGTATTTTATTGTTGCTAACTTCACAAAAAGTGTACTAAATTCAGTCTTTTTACTCTTTGTGAATTTTTCTTCAAGGGCCTTAAGGTATTTAATAGCGCCTGTCTCTGTATCAGGTATGATGCCTCGAAAAGTCTCATGGATCGTTTGCTTCATCACCATTATGCACATGCGATCTGAATGCTCCCATCTTTTAATGTCAGCCGTCTCTTGGGGAGTTTCCTCACCCTCTTTATTAGGCTTGGGGCGATCAAATCTCAGTGCAATGTCCAATTGCATGATCCCCTAAGACTAATTTCAGCTTTTCCTCCCACTGTTTGAAATTGTTCCCCATGAGGGGCTTAATCTGACTTAGACTTGACATTATGTTTAGATCTGAAAATTCAAGAACAAAGAAATAATTTAGATACATGCTTCACGATTTGATCCTTAATCATAATTCTAAAATCTATCTGAAGGCCTGTGTAAAACTATTTTCTCCATTAAATCTTTAGCCAAAAAACACCATTCAGTAATGAAAACACCTTTGGGTGCAATCACTACCTTCAGGCACTTTGGCATAGTGAATAAAGTACAAACATGTAACATTTTTGTCAATCAACCTTTGGGTCAAATTAACATATCCATTAACTAACAACCAGGCCAGTCAACAGGGGGAGGAGGATCACAGACGGATCACTTATGTTCCAAGCCCCTGATGCTTTTCTAGACATCGCTAGTCCATGTGTGTTGCAACTTATTTTTATTCACTACCCTTATGCACCAAACAACTTAGTAGGCGCCAACCCTCCTTTGGGAAAGCTAACACCCACGTCCATTGTCAGCACGTCATTTCAACTTGTCATGAGTCATCCTTGCAATCGTCTTACAAAGAGCGGTTCGTTTGCGAACATCAATGCTTGACTCATGCGAAAACAACACATGTATACCTAAAACGCCTTTAGTTAGATTTCAAAATTATGCCTAAAACCTAATATAGGACGTACCTATAGTATCTACTCGTCCTAAATAGAATACAGTATCTTATAGCACTTTTAAATTAGAATATACTAATTTTATATGTCAACTATATTCATCAAAATAATTATTAGGTTTTAGCAAAACTTTAGCAATTTCTACAATGATCATCTTTTAGAAATGCTTCAATAATTTTATTGCTTCCATACTTAGTATAAATTTTATGCCATAATAAGCATTATTGATATCAAATCAGAATTTAGTATTAGAGCCTTTAATTGGTGTTAATACCAATTTTAAATAATATCTAAATTCTAATAATTAGGCTAAATATAGCATAATATATATAGTAATTATAGCAATTATAGCAATTATAATTATTATAACCTAAATTACAATTACTTACAATTACTCCTAAAGTCTGAAAATTTGGTAACCCAAAAATAATCTAGACTTAATAAAATTTTCAGATATGGAATTGAGGGAAAACTGAAATTTTTTTTTTTTATGGTCGAAAAATCTAAAACAGTCATTTTGAGGGCTTAAACAGCAAGTTTTGACAACGAAGTTGTTAATGGCTGGCTAGATCCTTTTTCAAGGTTTCCGAATTGTGGTCGTGCGTCCAAATCGGAGTTACGAGTCAAAAGTTTGATCTGTTTTAAGATCACTACCTCAAATCAATTGTTTATGACTAGATCTGAAAATTCAAACCTAAATTACTTTCTCTAATTCGAATTTAAAACCTTAAATTGTTGCATAATTGATACTTTCTTATTTTGAAAATTAAAATTTCAAATAAAAACTTCTCCAAGATCGCACGAAGCGCAAGGATGGGTTCAAATTTAAGATTTTAATTCAAAACCGCATGGAAAAACGGTTAAAGCAAAATTTTAACAATTCCTTTTGCAACAATTAAATTCGATATGAAAAATAGAAAGCAATTAAAACCGAATTAAACTGCAATTCTTACATAAGGTTGCTCTGATACCACTTGTTGGTTTTACTTTGTGAGTTTTCCTAATTACTTTAAACCACAACCAAGATCTACTCCTTTGTAAGAAATTAAACTTAATGCACAGCGGAACTTACTTTCCATCTTCAAAGGCCTCCGTATGCTATCAATCAGACAGCTTCCAAGGCTCTGGGTTGATACGCTCCTGGTCTTGACCTGAGTTGTTGGCTCTCGAGTCCTTCCAAGAACTTGCAATCATTTTCTCTGGCTACCCTAAATATTATGACAGAGTATCTTGTCTTTCAATGGAGCAGACAATATCATGAAATTGATTGCAAGCCTTGGAGACTCAGCCCTTTTATAGCAGTGCAAAAAACCCCAAACCTAAGGCAGCCGAAATTTGCTAATACTTGGAAAACAAGTTTTCCAAGAAATCTTGATTTCGGATTTCAAGGATCTGGAAATCAGGAACTTCCAGAAAAAACCGAAATAAATCAGAATAAATTCTGATTTCCTTATTTAGTCTGTATTTATTACTGCTATTATTTTAATCAACTATAATCGGTCCATTAACAATTATATCGATTAACATTGTTCTATATGTATTTGTATCCAAAACCTTATATAAATACGTATAATGCCATGACTTAATTAATCACATTATTTGGCATATTTTAATCATTACATAAATGTAATCTTGCGACAGTATTTGATATTATAATCATAATGCACGCATGTCCAACTTTATTATTGTAATTAGACGTCTCTAAATCCAACAAGTACATCAAAGCTTAGGACTACAAAACCTACCTACCTAAGCACCTAAGAATAGGTAACTATTGATAATACTAATGAAAAGTCTTTCCTGCCCCTGCGTAGATCGATGCCCACATCTTGTAGTCTCTATCAACTATTGCTCTTCATTACTGTTGGAAGATCATGCAATACATCAAAGCTTGCAATCTGCTTATGCAAATATATCATACATTGTACCATCAAGAGCTTTATACTAGATCACCCTCCTCCATCTCATAATCTTTCAGCCATAGCGAGCAATGCAAAAGTCATTCTTTAACGGTATCATTTGCAAATTTATCATAACTAAACTTTACAACTCTAAAGACGTGTACGCGTGTTCTTAAGTAACTCATGAATTTGTTCATGTTTAAGTTCAATATCACGAAGGCGTGCCTGTTTAAGAAACTCAATAACCAGCTTCCATTCACTGGGATCAGTTCTATCATTCATTGCTCTTCCAACAGTAATTACATCCAATGGCAATCCACCTAATTGCTTTACGATCTCCACCGCATACTTCTTTATGAGCGGATGCGATACGATGGTCTCCTCCGTCACTTTCTCCTTGAAAAGATTCCATGCCGCATTCCAATTTAAAATATCCACCTTGATCTTTTTCTCTACCTCCATTAGTCCACAGACTTTAGTTGATCTTGTGGTGAGTACAACTTTGCCTTTGTGTTTGCTGGTAAGACTTGATGGGTTAGGGATGCCGATGATTTCGAGATCGATTCTGTTTCGGAGATCATCCAAAATCAGCAAAAAGCTCTTTTTCTTTAAGAAATTGAAGATGGTGATCTGTTTCCGTTCAATGCTGTCGCTACTATTGAGGCCGAGTTTATGGATTATTTGATTTTGTACCTTTTCTTCAGAACACTCTTTGGAGCATGTTAGAAATATCACCACATTGAAAGTACTATCTTTAATCAGCTCATTATTGATCTGCTTCAAGAGATGTGTCTTTCCAACACCTCCCGTGCCATAAATACCAACGGTACCGTGCACAACATCTTTAATGTATTGAAGTGCTAATTCTAAATTTGCCGATTTTGAGGATGATATTGGCATTTCTTGTGTAAGTGAAGGTGGTACATGCATAATCACAGAAATAGTTGATCTCTGATCACACAACCTCTTCACTTCACAAAGTTTCTCCACCGCACTTTTACCGATCGCGTAATTTGACCAGATCGACCAGTGGCATTTGCGGTAGATTTCCATAATCTCCTTTGTTTCCTTTTCAATAGCCTTCACCTTATTCAACCATTCTTCAACTTGCTTTGTTGGAGCACTATTTTCTCTCTCGGCATTCATAATAATTGTTTTCACATCCTCCTTCATAGCCACCAAATCTCGGGTGACCGACGCTAATTCTCTTATTTTATCCTCGACTTGGAAGGGATAAGCCGCATGCTCAACAATTGCAGCAACAGCCAGAGAGATGGTTTCATTGACAGCATTCTTCAGGAACTCCATGGATATTAGAAAGAAATAAGGTAAGAAATTGGAAGAATAAATTGAAATACGTTTTTTTCTTTTCTTTTCTTTTCTTTTCCTCTTGTATGTATCTTTGTCTAACCAAAGTTTGGACTTTGGATATGTGAGGCATCCATATCAGTATGCAATTTGCTGGCATTTGATCATAGGAAATTTTTGGTTGTCATTCACAAGTTTTTTTTTATTAGTATTTAATATTATTGGAGTAATAGGATCAGTTTGAAATAAAAGGAATAGTCTACTGTTGTATGTGTTTAGTTTACTGTTATATGCGTTTGACCGTTGACTGTAACTACCTGTGTTACATTCTAATCCTTGATTTAAATAAAAACATACAAAAAAGGGGTTAAGTGTAAAGATTTTATAAATAAAAATATGCAAAAAGGGCCTAATTGTGAAGATTTTTAAGTTATGCAATATTTAAAAACTTGGAGGGCTTATGTGCAAAAATTCCATATATTATGTTAAAACCCATCTTCTTCACTTGATATTTCATTAAACACATCCCATATTTCGTGAGGGGCTAGGTTGGGCCGAACCAAAGAGAAAAAGAGAGAAAGAGTGAAATCGAGCACGAAATCGGGTCGGAATTGTCGGAAAACGGAGATTCGAGCTAATTAGACGATCGTGATCAGTTCTAGAACTTCAATTTGGTAAAATTTTCTCTCCTTGTAATCTTTTGGAAAACCCTAGATTGTTCGATTTGTTGTATTTCTTTGAGAATTCGGATTTAAGTTCGATTGGTTCGATATAACTCGGTATTCGGTTTGATTTGTATTGAATCGAATGGTTTTGGTTGTGAAATTGGAATGGGAACTAGGGTTTGGTAAAAATGGTGGAAATTGGGGAAATTACTAAATTTCAGGTGTTATGCACCATTTGGATCTGATTTGATCGAGTTATAGTCGTTCGAACATCTCGTTTCGTGTTATATGAGTAAATCATCCGTTTGAGCTAATTTTGGAATTAGGGTTTTATGCCAATTTGGTACCAATTGAATTCATGGTTTAATGGTGTCGATTCTCGACAACCTAGATGTGAACTATACCTTCTGAACCGAGAACAAGTAACAAGAGTTAACCATGTCGAACCGCGATCGAAACGAGTTGAACTTAACCTGAAAATCCAGACTGGCCGGCCATTGATGCAGCTGTACAAAATTCTACATTCCGAATTTGGGTTTGTTTCCTTCATGAAAGTTGTAGATCTTTTCGTTCTGGTTCAGTCAAGCTTTGATTCACCCAAATCGGAGTCTGTATGACAAAGATATGGCCAAAATACGAACTGTATGTTTTAATCGAATCTAAACGAATAAATAGGTGGTAAACCTACGAGGCATCGGATCTCGGGATCGTTCGAGACGCCTGATCTTTAGACAAGCGTGCTATATACTCAGGTGCGGGGTTTCTGGACTTGTTTGATAGTTTATATTCAGAATTAAACTGTGTTCCTATTGACATGTTGATTATTGGTTGAATTGCATTATCGAATTGTGTTGCATATGCATTGCATTGCCCTAATTAATTGAAACTCGAATTGTGATCTGATTGATCTGCATGCTGGTATGGTTGTTATTTGTGTATTGATCTGAATGATCTAATTTGGAATTAAAAGTCACCGTGATTTATATCACCATCGGTTGGTGGATATGGCATTACCGTCCCCCACCGTGGCGACGACACCCAGGGGGTGTGTTCGGATTTGTCAAAGTCTGGTGCACGGACTTTGACGACCCAGTATTCTAAAGCTTTAGATCGTCTGGCCCTCAGCAGTTCCCAGTACCGGTTGGGATGAGGGGTAAGTGACTCTGTACTACGAATTGGAATATATGTGACTTGTGTATCGGATGGCATTACCCAGGGGGTGAATGCGTTTGAAGGGTCGATTTGGTTTTAATATGTATCGGAGGCATTACCCAGGGGGTGAATGCGGTTGTATTGACATTTGGTTTTATATGAATTTTTCCGGATATGAAATGGAACCAGACTTAGATTTAAACGGTTAAACCTATAATTACCAGATATTCTGAGTTCGAGTTAAACCAAATATTGTGTGATTGAATTTCGATTTGGCAATTCCTGAGTTGGATTTCATTTGGCTTATTGATGTCGGTTGATGTGTGCATGTTTATATATATATCATTATGAACTGTTCTGAGCTTTATTTGTACTTTACTTTTGAATATAATCTGTGATTGCAAGTCCAGGAGCGAAACGTGGCAAATTTATCGCACTGAGAAATTTATTTCTCACCCCCTCTTGGATTATCTTTTCAGGTCCGGGTTCAGCAGGGCCGAGAGAGGCACGAGGTCAGTAGGCCTAGTCATTCCGCTGCGTAGTTGTCTGGTATGCTGACATGAGAGATTATGTATACAGTTAGGTTTTGTGGATGTATATATATATAGTCTCTATGTCATTTTTGTGGTACGTATCCATCGAGATACGGGTTTGTATGACATTACCTGACTAGCCGGGAGTTATGTTATTTATGTTGGTTGTTTGTTTATGTTTTCATTTACTCTTATATCGTAATTGCCTAGTAGGCATACGGGCAACCGTATGTTTACGGCAGGGAGACCACCTGTCGCGCCTCGTTGGGCTGCGGGGTGTGACAGGTCCTTCCTTCGGTGGTATCAGAGCCAGGTTTAGAACCTGAACCAGACTTGTTTGGATACGTGAGTGGTATGCGTATTAATTGGGGCCGGCACGACTATACGAATGTCGTATGATAATTAGGGAATGTAGAATATATAAACTAACTTTGTTTATTCAGAAAATGGAAACACGCCGAGGTAGAGGCAGAGCTCGTAGGAATCCGGAACCTAGTCCGGAACCAATTGGTGAGCCAGTTGGGGCTCAAGCTGGGGCTGGTCCAGCTGGTGCTGGAGTTGCTGGAGGAGCTGGTAGGGACCGGGACTTAGATGACCGGTTGATTGCGGCCTATGAAAGAGGTCGTCAAGCACAAATGCGGGATGTCGCACCAGTGGCTCAAGGTGGGGCACCCGAAGAGTTCAGAAGGTTGTATGATGCATTCCTGCGTTTGAATCCGCCGCGTTATGATGGAACCGGCGGGTATGCGGCAGCGGAGGAATGGTTGGCTCAGATAAATGCGAAACTGAATTTATGTCGTGCTCCCGATGACAATAAGGTGGAGTTGGTTGAGCAACAGTTGGAGAGTGATGCTCGATTTTGGTGGGACGGGGCCCGACGTAACTTTGAAGGGGAGGAAGCGAGGA
Organism: Carex myosuroides; assembly: GCA_028015225.1. NCBI lineage: Eukaryota > Viridiplantae > Streptophyta > Magnoliopsida > Poales > Cyperaceae > Carex > Carex myosuroides. The sequence goes on from CM051480.1 coordinate 7,459,701, forward strand.
TTCCTTGGGAATGGTTCGAGCAACAGTTCAATAGGCGGTTCATGAGCAATATGCAGCGAGAAGCTTTGCGTAGAAAATTTCTGGAGTTGAGGCAAGATGGACGTCCGGTGGTGGAATATAATAGTGAGTTCTTGGCATTATCTCGCTATGCAACGGATGTGAGGAATGAGGTGGAAAGGTACCATAGACAATACTTGGACGGGTTGGATGGCAACATCTCTATGATCGTTGATACTCCAATGGCGAGGGAATTACAAACAATGATGGATCACGCCGAACAAGTTGAGATGCATGGTAAGCGGAGAAGGACGCAAGTGAATGAAAGGAATGTGAAACAACGGGAAGATCCGAGTCGACAAGTGTCGAAGTCGAGGGGAGGATCATCATATACTAGACCCCCTCGGTCGAACATGGCACCGAGACCTCCATTCCGACAGACCTCTATGCCGGGTTCTAGACCGGCGATGCCTTCACAATGGTGTCGATCATGCAACCAAGCACATGATGAGATTGAGTGTAGGCGCAAGGCGAGCGCTTGCTTCATATGTGGTAGCACGGGACATTGGGCGAGGGAGTGCCCGAATTCACTTATAAGGATGCAAGGCGCTAGTGGCGCAGGAGGGTCAGCTAGCGTTGGGCGTGGCGCGCCGACGGGGCGCGGACGTGGCACATTTCAAGCTAGCGGGGCTAACGCTAGCAGGGCTAGCAGCTTGGGTAGCACCGGCAGGGCGGCGGCGCATGCGCTTAACATCGCTGGAACTTCGCGCAACGCTGCAACTGAGCAGGGAGGCGGCCAGACTGACGTCATGACAGGTTTACTCTCTATATCTGATCATGAGGCTTATTGTTTGATTGATACGGGGTGTAGTCATTCGGTGGTGTCGAGGGTATTTGTGGAAAAGTGTAGTTGGCCAATTGAAACGAGTAATCAAATTCTAAACGTTCAAACCCCATTTGGATCAACTGATCAAGAAATTACCATATGCCGAAACCGTAATATTAAAGTAGATGGAAGGGAATTCGAAGCTGATTTGTTGGTTATGGATATTGTGGGGTATGATATCTTGTTGGGAATGGATTGGTTGACGAGGCACGCGGCCACTATCGATTGTCCGCATCGACGGATTCATTTTGCGAATTCAAGAGGTATGTCATGTACTTTGAAATGTAGAGAACTTGGGGTACTAACACCGTGTGTTTCTGCTGTAGAAGTGAGAAATTTGTTAGAAACAGGATGTACAGCTTATCTAGTAGCCGTGGTGTATGCGGCTGCTGCAGTTCCGGAGATCAGCACTATACCGGTAATTTCAGAATTTGTCGATGTATTTCCGGAAGAGATTGTGGGGTTGCCACCTGAGCGAGAAGTGGAGTTCGGTATCGAACTAGTACCGGGCACAACACCGATTTCAAAGGCGCCGTATCGAATGGCACCGGCAGAACTGAAAGAACTTAAGGCGCAATTGGAAGATATGTTGGAAAGCGGATTTATCAGACCTAGCACATCGCCGTGGGGTGCGCCCGTGCTGTTTGTTAAGAAGAAAGATGGAACATTGCGGTTATGCATTGACTACCGCGAGTTGAATAAGGTAACCGTGAAAAATAAGTATCCGTTACCTCGGATTGATGATCTGTTTGATCAGTTGCAGGGATCTTCGGTATATTCGAAAATTGATCTGAGAACAGGGTACCACCAGTTGAGGATTCGGCCTAGCGACGTGGACAAGACGGCATTCCGTACAAGGTACGGGCACTATGAATACCTGGTTATGCCATTTGGGCTGACGAACGCACCGGCAGCGTTCATGGATATGATGCAACGGGTATTTCACGATCTATTGGACTCGACCGTTGTGGTTTTTATTGATGACATATTGGTGTATTCGCGCTCCCGAGAAGAACATGAGGTACATCTTAGAATTGTTTTACAAAGATTGCGCGAACATCAGCTATTCGCAAAGTTCTCGAAATGTGAATTTTGGTTGGATAAGGTTACCTTTCTCGGGCATATTGTTTCGGGAAAAGGATTAGCGGTGGATCCTGAAAAGATTCGGGCTGTCACCGAATGGTAGAGGCCGAAGACAGTTACGGAGATTCGTAGCTTTTTGGGGTTAGCCGGGTACTACAGGAGGTTTGTACTCGGGTTTTCGCGGTTGGCTGCACCACTTACAAAATTGCTGCATAAAGGTGTGAAGTTCGATTGGGGTACCGCTCAAGACAAGAGTTTTGAGGAATTAAAGAGTCGACTGGTATCCGCGCCGATCCTTGCTATGCCGATTGCTGACAAAGAGTATACGGTTTATACCGATGCATCGCGATCAGGGTTGGGTTGCGTATTGATGCAAGATGACCACGTAATTGCCTATGCATCTCGGCAATTGCGACCACACGAGCAAAACTATCCGACGCATGACTTGGAGTTAGCGGCGGTGATATTTGCGTTGAAGATTTGGCGGCATTATTTGTATGGCGTGAGATGCCGTATATTTACCGATCATCAGAGTTTGAAATATATCTTCACGCAAAAGGAATTGAACTTGAGACAAAGAAGGTGGTTGGAGTTGATGAAAGACTACGACTTGGATATCCAGTATCACGCGGGAAAGGCAAACAGTGTAGCAGATGCGTTAAGTAGAAAGAGTCAAGTAAACCTGGCGTCGGTGATTACAAGTGAGAAGCATCTTCTTGAGGAAATGCGTAGGTTGGAAATTCATGTTGGCGCATCACGCGAATTAGCATTGGAAGTGGCATCAAAATGTGGTACAAGTGAGGTGGGGACTAGCGCAACTGAGATTGCGTCGGTTGTGCTAGCATCGGTTGAGATCCGATCGGAATTACACGAGCAGATTCGTGCAGCGCAACAGGATGATCCAAAATGTCAGAAATTTAAATTGCACTACGAGTCAAATGCGGATTCCCCATTTAAAGTTCAAGGTGATGGAATTTTGAGGTTTCATGAGCGCATTTGTGTACCGAATAAATCTGAGTTGAAAGATGTGGTTCTATCGGAGTCGCACGACTCGGGTTATGCTATTCATCCGGGGGAAGTGAAAATGTATCAAGATTTGAAGAAGTATTTTTGGTGGCCGAAAATGAAGCGAGACGTGCAAAGGTACGTTGAGAAATGTCAAATATGTCAGCAGGTTAAAGCAGATCGACGGAAGAAAGCGGGGTTGTTGAGACCGCTAGAAATACCTACGAGAAAATTTGAGTCGATTACAATGGATTTCGTATCCGGGTTTCCGAGAACAGTTAATAGATACAACACGGTTTGGGTGATTGTGGACCGGCTGACGAAGATAGCTCATTTCATTCCACTTCGGATTGAGACGTCGGGGCAAGAATTAGCGGAGTTATTCTTGAAGTATCAGTTCAAGTACCACGGTTGTTCACGCCATATTATTTCAGACCGAGATCCTCGGTTTACTTCTCATTTCTGGGGGAGCTTTCTAGAGGCAATGGGTACCAAGCTGAGATTCAGTACCGCGCATCATCCGCAGACGGACGGTCAGTCCGAGCGCACTATTCAGACATTGGAAGATATGTTACGCTCTTGTGCGCTAAGTCTAAAAGGTTCGTGGGTTGATCACTTGTATCTGGTGGAGTTCGCTTATAACAATAGTTATCACTCGAGCATTGGTATGTCACCGCAAGAGGCGCTGACAGGGCAGCAGTGTAGTACTCCGTTGTGGTGGGGACCAGCGGGTACATATCCGCCTACAGGACCGCAAATGTTAGAAGAAATTGCTGAGAAAACAAAAATGGTTCTGAGTCGACTCAAGTCCGCTCAAGAAAGACAAAGGAAATACGCGGATATTCATCGAAGACCGTTGGAATTCCAAGAAAGCGATCACGTATGGCTTCGAGTTTCACCTGTCAGAGGCGTACACAGATTTGGTGTTTCGGGCAAGCTAAGTCCTCGGTATATTGGGCCGTTTCAGATTTTGCGACGAGTTGGACCGGTAGCATACGAGCTTACACTACCACCAGCGTTGGACCGGGTTCATCCGGTGTTTCATGTATCACAGTTGCGTAAATATGTACGAGATCCGTCACATTGCATTGACCATTCTGATTTACACGTGCAAGATGATCTGACCTATCAAGAGGAACCGATGCGAATATTGGATCGAAAAGAACAACGGCTACGAAGCAAAGTAATCCGGCTTGTGTTGGTAAAATGGGGACGACATTCCGATAAGGAAGCGACGTGGGAACTCGAGGAGAGTATCCGAGAAAAGTATCCGGCGTTATTCGACAATTAAGGTACGAACTCAAGTTCAGCGGACTGAACTTCATTTTAAGGGGGGGAGAATTGTTACATTCTAATCCTTGATTTAAATAAAAACATACAAAAAAGGGGTTAAGTGTAAAGATTTTATAAATAAAAATATGCAAAAAGGGCCTAATTGTGAAGATTTTTAAGTTATGCAATATTTAAAAACTTGGAGGGCTTATGTGCAAAAATTCCATATATTATGTTAAAACCCATCTTCTTCACTTGATATTTCATTAAACACATCCCATATTTCGTGAGGGGCTAGGTTGGGCCGAACCAAAGAGAAAAAGAGAGAAAGAGTGAAATCGAGCACGAAATCGGGTCGGAATTGTCGGAAAACGGAGATTCGAGCTAATTAGACGATCGTGATCAGTTCTAGAACTTCAATTTGGTAAAATTTTCTCTCCTTGTAATCTTTTGGAAAACCCTAGATTGTTCGATTTGTTGTATTTCTTTGAGAATTCGGATTTAAGTTCGATTGGTTCGATATAACTCGGTATTCGGTTTGATTTGTATTGAATCGAATGGTTTTGGTTGTGAAATTGGAATGGGAACTAGGGTTTGGTAAAAATGGTGGAAATTGGGGAAATTACTAAATTTCAGGTGTTATGCACCATTTGGATCTGATTTGATCGAGTTATAGTCGTTCGAACATCTCGTTTCGTGTTATATGAGTAAATCATCCGTTTGAGCTAATTTTGGAATTAGGGTTTTATGCCAATTTGGTACCAATTGAATTCATGGTTTAATGGTGTCGATTCTCGACAACCTAGATGTGAACTATACCTTCTGAACCGAGAACAAGTAACAAGAGTTAACCATGTCGAACCGCGATCGAAACGAGTTGAACTTAACCTGAAAATCCAGACTGGCCGGCCATTGATGCAGCTGTACAAAATTCTACATTCCGAATTTGGGTTTGTTTCCTTCATGAAAGTTGTAGATCTTTTCGTTCTGGTTCAGTCAAGCTTTGATTCACCCAAATCGGAGTCTGTATGACAAAGATATGGCCAAAATACGAACTGTATGTTTTAATCGAATCTAAACGAATAAATAGGTGGTAAACCTACGAGGCATCGGATCTCGGGATCGTTCGAGACGCCTGATCTTTAGACAAGCGTGCTATATACTCAGGTGCGGGGTTTCTGGACTTGTTTGATAGTTTATATTCAGAATTAAACTGTGTTCCTATTGACATGTTGATTATTGGTTGAATTGCATTATCGAATTGTGTTGCATATGCATTGCATTGCCCTAATTAATTGAAACTCGAATTGTGATCTGATTGATCTGCATGCTGGTATGGTTGTTATTTGTGTATTGATCTGAATGATCTAATTTGGAATTAAAAGTCACCGTGATTTATATCACCATCGGTTGGTGGATATGGCATTACCGTCCCCCACCGTGGCGACGACACCCAGGGGGTGTGTTCGGATTTGTCAAAGTCTGGTGCACGGACTTTGACGACCCAGTATTCTAAAGCTTTAGATCGTCTGGCCCTCAGCAGTTCCCAGTACCGGTTGGGATGAGGGGTAAGTGACTCTGTACTACGAATTGGAATATATGTGACTTGTGTATCGGATGGCATTACCCAGGGGGTGAATGCGTTTGAAGGGTCGATTTGGTTTTAATATGTATCGGAGGCATTACCCAGGGGGTGAATGCGGTTGTATTGACATTTGGTTTTATATGAATTTTTCCGGATATGAAATGGAACCAGACTTAGATTTAAACGGTTAAACCTATAATTACCAGATATTCTGAGTTCGAGTTAAACCAAATATTGTGTGATTGAATTTCGATTTGGCAATTCCTGAGTTGGATTTCATTTGGCTTATTGATGTCGGTTGATGTGTGCATGTTTATATATATATCATTATGAACTGTTCTGAGCTTTATTTGTACTTTACTTTTGAATATAATCTGTGATTGCAAGTCCAGGAGCGAAACGTGGCAAATTTATCGCACTGAGAAATTTATTTCTCACCCCCTCTTGGATTATCTTTTCAGGTCCGGGTTCAGCAGGGCCGAGAGAGGCACGAGGTCAGTAGGCCTAGTCATTCCGCTGCGTAGTTGTCTGGTATGCTGACATGAGAGATTATGTATACAGTTAGGTTTTGTGGATGTATATATATATAGTCTCTATGTCATTTTTGTGGTACGTATCCATCGAGATACGGGTTTGTATGACATTACCTGACTAGCCGGGAGTTATGTTATTTATGTTGGTTGTTTGTTTATGTTTTCATTTACTCTTATATCGTAATTGCCTAGTAGGCATACGGGCAACCGTATGTTTACGGCAGGGAGACCACCTGTCGCGCCTCGTTGGGCTGCGGGGTGTGACAGGTCCTTCCTTCGGTGGTATCAGAGCCAGGTTTAGAACCTGAACCAGACTTGTTTGGATACGTGAGTGGTATGCGTATTAATTGGGGCCGGCACGACTATACGAATGTCGTATGATAATTAGGGAATGTAGAATATATAAACTAACTTTGTTTATTCAGAAAATGGAAACACGCCGAGGTAGAGGCAGAGCTCGTAGGAATCCGGAACCTAGTCCGGAACCAATTGGTGAGCCAGTTGGGGCTCAAGCTGGGGCTGGTCCAGCTGGTGCTGGAGTTGCTGGAGGAGCTGGTAGGGACCGGGACTTAGATGACCGGTTGATTGCGGCCTATGAAAGAGGTCGTCAAGCACAAATGCGGGATGTCGCACCAGTGGCTCAAGGTGGGGCACCCGAAGAGTTCAGAAGGTTGTATGATGCATTCCTGCGTTTGAATCCGCCGCGTTATGATGGAACCGGCGGGTATGCGGCAGCGGAGGAATGGTTGGCTCAGATAAATGCGAAACTGAATTTATGTCGTGCTCCCGATGACAATAAGGTGGAGTTGGTTGAGCAACAGTTGGAGAGTGATGCTCGATTTTGGTGGGACGGGGCCCGACGTAACTTTGAAGGGGAGGAAGCGAGGATTCCTTGGGAATGGTTCGAGCAACAGTTCAATAGGCGGTTCATGAGCAATATGCAGCGAGAAGCTTTGCGTAGAAAATTTCTGGAGTTGAGGCAAGATGGACGTCCGGTGGTGGAATATAATAGTGAGTTCTTGGCATTATCTCGCTATGCAACGGATGTGAGGAATGAGGTGGAAAGGTACCATAGACAATACTTGGACGGGTTGGATGGCAACATCTCTATGATCGTTGATACTCCAATGGCGAGGGAATTACAAACAATGATGGATCACGCCGAACAAGTTGAGATGCATGGTAAGCGGAGAAGGACGCAAGTGAATGAAAGGAATGTGAAACAACGGGAAGATCCGAGTCGACAAGTGTCGAAGTCGAGGGGAGGATCATCATATACTAGACCCCCTCGGTCGAACATGGCACCGAGACCTCCATTCCGACAGACCTCTATGCCGGGTTCTAGACCGGCGATGCCTTCACAATGGTGTCGATCATGCAACCAAGCACATGATGAGATTGAGTGTAGGCGCAAGGCGAGCGCTTGCTTCATATGTGGTAGCACGGGACATTGGGCGAGGGAGTGCCCGAATTCACTTATAAGGATGCAAGGCGCTAGTGGCGCAGGAGGGTCAGCTAGCGTTGGGCGTGGCGCGCCGACGGGGCGCGGACGTGGCACATTTCAAGCTAGCGGGGCTAACGCTAGCAGGGCTAGCAGCTTGGGTAGCACCGGCAGGGCGGCGGCGCATGCGCTTAACATCGCTGGAACTTCGCGCAACGCTGCAACTGAGCAGGGAGGCGGCCAGACTGACGTCATGACAGGTTTACTCTCTATATCTGATCATGAGGCTTATTGTTTGATTGATACGGGGTGTAGTCATTCGGTGGTGTCGAGGGTATTTGTGGAAAAGTGTAGTTGGCCAATTGAAACGAGTAATCAAATTCTAAACGTTCAAACCCCATTTGGATCAACTGATCAAGAAATTACCATATGCCGAAACCGTAATATTAAAGTAGATGGAAGGGAATTCGAAGCTGATTTGTTGGTTATGGATATTGTGGGGTATGATATCTTGTTGGGAATGGATTGGTTGACGAGGCACGCGGCCACTATCGATTGTCCGCATCGACGGATTCATTTTGCGAATTCAAGAGGTATGTCATGTACTTTGAAATGTAGAGAACTTGGGGTACTAACACCGTGTGTTTCTGCTGTAGAAGTGAGAAATTTGTTAGAAACAGGATGTACAGCTTATCTAGTAGCCGTGGTGTATGCGGCTGCTGCAGTTCCGGAGATCAGCACTATACCGGTAATTTCAGAATTTGTCGATGTATTTCCGGAAGAGATTGTGGGGTTGCCACCTGAGCGAGAAGTGGAGTTCGGTATCGAACTAGTACCGGGCACAACACCGATTTCAAAGGCGCCGTATCGAATGGCACCGGCAGAACTGAAAGAACTTAAGGCGCAATTGGAAGATATGTTGGAAAGCGGATTTATCAGACCTAGCACATCGCCGTGGGGTGCGCCCGTGCTGTTTGTTAAGAAGAAAGATGGAACATTGCGGTTATGCATTGACTACCGCGAGTTGAATAAGGTAACCGTGAAAAATAAGTATCCGTTACCTCGGATTGATGATCTGTTTGATCAGTTGCAGGGATCTTCGGTATATTCGAAAATTGATCTGAGAACAGGGTACCACCAGTTGAGGATTCGGCCTAGCGACGTGGACAAGACGGCATTCCGTACAAGGTACGGGCACTATGAATACCTGGTTATGCCATTTGGGCTGACGAACGCACCGGCAGCGTTCATGGATATGATGCAACGGGTATTTCACGATCTATTGGACTCGACCGTTGTGGTTTTTATTGATGACATATTGGTGTATTCGCGCTCCCGAGAAGAACATGAGGTACATCTTAGAATTGTTTTACAAAGATTGCGCGAACATCAGCTATTCGCAAAGTTCTCGAAATGTGAATTTTGGTTGGATAAGGTTACCTTTCTCGGGCATATTGTTTCGGGAAAAGGATTAGCGGTGGATCCTGAAAAGATTCGGGCTGTCACCGAATGGCAGAGGCCGAAGACAGTTACGGAGATTCGTAGCTTTTTGGGGTTAGCCGGGTACTACAGGAGGTTTGTACTCGGGTTTTCGCGGTTGGCTGCACCACTTACAAAATTGCTGCATAAAGGTGTGAAGTTCGATTGGGGTACCGCTCAAGACAAGAGTTTTGAGGAATTAAAGAGTCGACTGGTATCCGCGCCGATCCTTGCTATGCCGATTGCTGACAAAGAGTATACGGTTTATACCGATGCATCGCGATCAGGGTTGGGTTGCGTATTGATGCAAGATGACCACGTAATTGCCTATGCATCTCGGCAATTGCGACCACACGAGCAAAACTATCCGACGCATGACTTGGAGTTAGCGGCGGTGATATTTGCGTTGAAGATTTGGCGGCATTATTTGTATGGCGTGAGATGCCGTATATTTACCGATCATCAGAGTTTGAAATATATCTTCACGCAAAAGGAATTGAACTTGAGACAAAGAAGGTGGTTGGAGTTGATGAAAGACTACGACTTGGATATCCAGTATCACGCGGGAAAGGCAAACAGTGTAGCAGATGCGTTAAGTAGAAAGAGTCAAGTAAACCTGGCGTCGGTGATTACAAGTGAGAAGCATCTTCTTGAGGAAATGCGTAGGTTGGAAATTCATGTTGGCGCATCACGCGAATTAGCATTGGAAGTGGCATCAAAATGTGGTACAAGTGAGGTGGGGACTAGCGCAACTGAGATTGCGTCGGTTGTGCTAGCATCGGTTGAGATCCGATCGGAATTACACGAGCAGATTCGTGCAGCGCAACAGGATGATCCAAAATGTCAGAAATTTAAATTGCACTACGAGTCAAATGCGGATTCCCCATTTAAAGTTCAAGGTGATGGAATTTTGAGGTTTCATGAGCGCATTTGTGTACCGAATAAATCTGAGTTGAAAGATGTGGTTCTATCGGAGTCGCACGACTCGGGTTATGCTATTCATCCGGGGGAAGTGAAAATGTATCAAGATTTGAAGAAGTATTTTTGGTGGCCGAAAATGAAGCGAGACGTGCAAAGGTACGTTGAGAAATGTCAAATATGTCAGCAGGTTAAAGCAGATCGACGGAAGAAAGCGGGGTTGTTGAGACCGCTAGAAATACCTACGAGAAAATTTGAGTCGATTACAATGGATTTCGTATCCGGGTTTCCGAGAACAGTTAATAGATACAACACGGTTTGGGTGATTGTGGACCGGCTGACGAAGATAGCTCATTTCATTCCACTTCGGATTGAGACGTCGGGGCAAGAATTAGCGGAGTTATTCTTGAAGTATCAGTTCAAGTACCACGGTTGTTCACGCCATATTATTTCAGACCGAGATCCTCGGTTTACTTCTCATTTCTGGGGGAGCTTTCTAGAGGCAATGGGTACCAAGCTGAGATTCAGTACCGCGCATCATCCGCAGACGGACGGTCAGTCCGAGCGCACTATTCAGACATTGGAAGATATGTTACGCTCTTGTGCGCTAAGTCTAAAAGGTTCGTGGGTTGATCACTTGTATCTGGTGGAGTTCGCTTATAACAATAGTTATCACTCGAGCATTGGTATGTCACCGCAAGAGGCGCTGACAGGGCAGCAGTGTAGTACTCCGTTGTGGTGGGGACCAGCGGGTACATATCCGCCTACAGGACCGCAAATGTTAGAAGAAATTGCTGAGAAAACAAAAATGGTTCTGAGTCGACTCAAGTCCGCTCAAGAAAGACAAAGGAAATACGCGGATATTCATCGAAGACCGTTGGAATTCCAAGAAAGCGATCACGTATGGCTTCGAGTTTCACCTGTCAGAGGCGTACACAGATTTGGTGTTTCGGGCAAGCTAAGTCCTCGGTATATTGGGCCGTTTCAGATTTTGCGACGAGTTGGACCGGTAGCATACGAGCTTACACTACCACCAGCGTTGGACCGGGTTCATCCGGTGTTTCATGTATCACAGTTGCGTAAATATGTACGAGATCCGTCACATTGCATTGACCATTCTGATTTACACGTGCAAGATGATCTGACCTATCAAGAGGAACCGATGCGAATATTGGATCGAAAAGAACAACGGCTACGAAGCAAAGTAATCCGGCTTGTGTTGGTAAAATGGGGACGACATTCCGATAAGGAAGCGACGTGGGAACTCGAGGAGAGTATCCGAGAAAAGTATCCGGCGTTATTCGACAATTAAGGTACGAACTCAAGTTCAGCGGACTGAACTTCATTTTAAGGGGGGGAGAATTGTTACATTCTAATCCTTGATTTAAATAAAAACATACAAAAAAGGGGTTAAGTGTAAAGATTTTATAAATAAAAATATGCAAAAAGGGCCTAATTGTGAAGATTTTTAAGTTATGCAATATTTAAAAACTTGGAGGGCTTATGTGCAAAAATTCCATATATTATGTTAAAACCCATCTTCTTCACTTGATATTTCATTAAACACATCCCATATTTCGTGAGGGGCTAGGTTGGGCCGAACCAAAGAGAAAAAGAGAGAAAGAGTGAAATCGAGCACGAAATCGGGTCGGAATTGTCGGAAAACGGAGATTCGAGCTAATTAGACGATCGTGATCAGTTCTAGAACTTCAATTTGGTAAAATTTTCTCTCCTTGTAATCTTTTGGAAAACCCTAGATTGTTCGATTTGTTGTATTTCTTTGAGAATTCGGATTTAAGTTCGATTGGTTCGATATAACTCGGTATTCGGTTTGATTTGTATTGAATCGAATGGTTTTGGTTGTGAAATTGGAATGGGAACTAGGGTTTGGTAAAAATGGTGGAAATTGGGGAAATTACTAAATTTCAGGTGTTATGCACCATTTGGATCTGATTTGATCGAGTTATAGTCGTTCGAACATCTCGTTTCGTGTTATATGAGTAAATCATCCGTTTGAGCTAATTTTGGAATTAGGGTTTTATGCCAATTTGGTACCAATTGAATTCATGGTTTAATGGTGTCGATTCTCGACAACCTAGATGTGAACTATACCTTCTGAACCGAGAACAAGTAACAAGAGTTAACCATGTCGAACCGCGATCGAAACGAGTTGAACTTAACCTGAAAATCCAGACTGGCCGGCCATTGATGCAGCTGTACAAAATTCTACATTCCGAATTTGGGTTTGTTTCCTTCATGAAAGTTGTAGATCTTTTCGTTCTGGTTCAGTCAAGCTTTGATTCACCCAAATCGGAGTCTGTATGACAAAGATATGGCCAAAATACGAACTGTATGTTTTAATCGAATCTAAACGAATAAATAGGTGGTAAACCTACGAGGCATCGGATCTCGGGATCGTTCGAGACGCCTGATCTTTAGACAAGCGTGCTATATACTCAGGTGCGGGGTTTCTGGACTTGTTTGATAGTTTATATTCAGAATTAAACTGTGTTCCTATTGACATGTTGATTATTGGTTGAATTGCATTATCGAATTGTGTTGCATATGCATTGCATTGCCCTAATTAATTGAAACTCGAATTGTGATCTGATTGATCTGCATGCTGGTATGGTTGTTATTTGTGTATTGATCTGAATGATCTAATTTGGAATTAAAAGTCACCGTGATTTATATCACCATCGGTTGGTGGATATGGCATTACCGTCCCCCACCGTGGCGACGACACCCAGGGGGTGTGTTCGGATTTGTCAAAGTCTGGTGCACGGACTTTGACGACCCAGTATTCTAAAGCTTTAGATCGTCTGGCCCTCAGCAGTTCCCAGTACCGGTTGGGATGAGGGGTAAGTGACTCTGTACTACGAATTGGAATATATGTGACTTGTGTATCGGATGGCATTACCCAGGGGGTGAATGCGTTTGAAGGGTCGATTTGGTTTTAATATGTATCGGAGGCATTACCCAGGGGGTGAATGCGGTTGTATTGACATTTGGTTTTATATGAATTTTTCCGGATATGAAATGGAACCAGACTTAGATTTAAACGGTTAAACCTATAATTACCAGATATTCTGAGTTCGAGTTAAACCAAATATTGTGTGATTGAATTTCGATTTGGCAATTCCTGAGTTGGATTTCATTTGGCTTATTGATGTCGGTTGATGTGTGCATGTTTATATATATATCATTATGAACTGTTCTGAGCTTTATTTGTACTTTACTTTTGAATATAATCTGTGATTGCAAGTCCAGGAGCGAAACGTGGCAAATTTATCGCACTGAGAAATTTATTTCTCACCCCCTCTTGGATTATCTTTTCAGGTCCGGGTTCAGCAGGGCCGAGAGAGGCACGAGGTCAGTAGGCCTAGTCATTCCGCTGCGTAGTTGTCTGGTATGCTGACATGAGAGATTATGTATACAGTTAGGTTTTGTGGATGTATATATATATAGTCTCTATGTCATTTTTGTGGTACGTATCCATCGAGATACGGGTTTGTATGACATTACCTGACTAGCCGGGAGTTATGTTATTTATGTTGGTTGTTTGTTTATGTTTTCATTTACTCTTATATCGTAATTGCCTAGTAGGCATACGGGCAACCGTATGTTTACGGCAGGGAGACCACCTGTCGCGCCTCGTTGGGCTGCGGGGTGTGACAACCTGCGTGTAGCTCTATAGTCCAGCATCTATATATAGATGAGATGTATCCCATTCCAGTAAGATGAATGAATATATCATTTCTACAATTCTCTATCTCTCTCATATCTCTATCGTCTCTATCTGTATCTTGATATGTTTTATGGTATCAGAGCTTGATCCATAGATCAAGATCTTATCTTTTTCTTGTCTCCATGGCTTCCGACACTTCTAATGCTGCTCAGGCTTCGTCTCTCTCTCTCTGCCCCTGAGCCGGTAGTTCAGATCACTATTCCGGTCTCCACCAAGCTTGATCGCCACAATTTTCTTACCTGGAAGTCCCAAATAGAACCGATTATTGATGGATTCGGTTTGGGGCAGTATCTGGACCCTTCTTCTCTCCTCCAGCTAAGAATCTGACAGTTTCCGGTCAATCGCTTCCTAATCCGGCCTTCTTGCATTGGCATCGCCAAGACCGGTTTCTTCTTGGCTGGCTCCGATCCACTATCACTGGACCGGTTCTGTCACAGTATGTCTCTTGTCAGACCTCGGGTGACCTGTGGCATTCTCTACACACAGTCTACTCGGCAATTACCTCAGCCCGCATCATGGAACTTCGCCGTCTTCTCCAGACTACCACCCGCGGGGGTTCGTCGTGCAATGATTATTTTGAGAGGATGCGAGGTATTTCTGATCAGCTTGCGGCAGCTGGTGATCCGATTCCCGATCAAGATCTGGTTCGTTACATCCTCAACGGCTTAGGAGCTGATTTTAACTCGTTTGTAGTGGCTCTGACTACCCGATCTACCCCGGTCAACATCTCTGAGCTTCATGCATTCTTGCTCACACACGAAAATATGATCAATTCTCAGCATGCCGCCATTGGTGTCTCTCAAGCAGATCCGACTGCTTTGTATGTTACTTCGGGTAGAGGAAGGGGTCGTGGTCGTTCTAATAGAGGCCGCTACTCCAAAGGCCCAACTGTCACTTCTTCCTCAGGCCCAAACACTAAGCCTCCTTTACTTCCTACTCCGGGCCAAGGCCAGGGCAGATCGGCCCAAGGTAGATCGGGCTCAGCATCTCAAGGTCAAGGCAGGGGCTATTCTCAAGGCCGTTCAGCTTCAAATTCTCTGGATGAAGAGGTCCCTACCTGCCAGATTTGTTTTAAAAAGGGGCATGGCGCATTGATCTGTTGGTATAGGTATGATGAGGCATATGCAGCCGATCCTCAACCTCAAGCTCAAGCCCTTGTTAACACCACTACATCTTCTCCAAGTGAGGCTTGGTTCCTTGATTCGGGGGCTACACATCATGTCACGGCCGACATTAACAACCTCTCTTCTTTCACTCCGTATGTTGGTCATGATCACCTTCAAGTAGGTAATGGATCTAATCTTCCCATTTCTCATCTTGGTCATTGTGTCTTATCTATGGCTCATGGAGATTTGCATCTCAAAGAGGTTCTACATGTTCCTCTCATTACCAAAAATTTAATTAGCATTTCACGGTTTACTCGTGATAATGATGTGATTATGGAATTTCACTCCTCTTTTTGCATTGTTAAGGACCGCCTCACTATGAGACCGCTTCTTCGAGCGCACCTCACTAGTGGCCTCTACCAATTGTCTTCTTCACCTAAAGCCTTGCTTGGTGAGCGTGCTTCGGCCGATTTATGGCATAAAAGATTGGGACACCCTTCTTCTTCTACAACTCATCATATAATAAAGTCTCATGATTTACCTATTTTTTCCAATAAATTGAGCTCTTGTGTTGATTGCTCTAAAGCAAAGGCTCATGTATTGCCTTTTTCACTTTCTTCTTCTTGTGCTTCTTCTCCCTTAAAGGTGATACACTCCGATTTGTGGGGTCCCTCGCCTATTATTTCTTCTAGTGGATATAGGTATTATGTACACTTTATTGATGAGTTTTCCCGCTTTTCATGGATTTATTTCTTGCATACAAAGGATGAGGTTGTGAGTGTGTTTGCCAAATTCAAATTGCAAGTTGAAAATTTACTCTCTACTTCTATCAAAACACTCCAATCCGATGGGGGTACCGAGTATAAACCTCTCTCTCGCATCTACCCTCAACTTGTGCATCGCACTTCTTGCCCTTATACTCCGCAACAAAATGGTGTTGCGGAGCGCAAACATAGACACATAGTCGAACTTAGTCTTGCGATTATGTCCCATGCATCGATTCCACCAACCCTTTGGGATCATGTTTTCCAAAGTGTGGTTTTTCTTATTAATCGCTTGCCTTCCTCCAATTCTCCTCACACTTCTCCGTTTACTCGACTCTTTCATAAAGAACCGGATTACAAATTTTTTAGAGTCATTGGATGTCGGTGTTTTCCTCTTTTGCGGCCCTACAACTCTCATAAATTACAATTTCGGTCTTTACCGTGTGTTTTCTTGGGGTATTGTCAAACTTTGAAAGGGTATAAATGCCTTCATTTGCCTACTAACAAAATTTATGTGAGCCGTAATGTCAAATTCGATGAGCATGTGTTCCCTTTTGCTCTTCCCTCTACCTCACTGCCATCAGGGTTTGACAACCTGGAGCAAGTTTTTTCTGCCGCTCCTCAGCCTCTCTCTGTGATGCCTATTCCCCTTGCTTCCTGTGGTTTTCGGTCCATTTCTCCAGCTAGGCCTACTTCCCCTGCTCGGGCTCCTGCCTCTCCTCGGCCTGCCTCAGGAGTTCAGGCCTCTCCCTCTACTCGGCCTGGATCCCTCTCTCAGGTCCCTCTCTCACCAACTCGGGCCACCAATTCAACTAGGCCTGCTTCTCAATCTCGGGCCTCTCTCTCTACTAGGCCTGCCTCACCTACTCGGCAGTCTAATTCATCTCAGCCGGATCCTGTGCATCCTCAGCCCATTCCCTTTACTCTGCGGCCTTCATCTCCAGTAACCGCAGCTCCTCTGACTACTACACAAAATCAACATCACATGTTGACCAGGACCAAAACTCACACCAGGAGGCCGAAATTATTTCCTGACCATGTGTCTCTCCTAACATCTAACCATCCTTTACCACCTAATGATCTGGCTGAACCTACCTCCTTTACGGCAGCTAATAAATATCCGGAGTGGCGATTAGCTATGGCACATGAACTTAGTGCTCTTGCACACAACAATACTTGGGATCTTGTGCCTCCTCCTCAAGATCGGCGCATTATTGGGTGTAAGTGGATTTTTAAACTCAAGAGGAAAGCCGACGGGTCTATTGAGCGTCACAAAGCACGTCTCGTTGCCAAGGGATATACCCAAGAAGAAGGTCTCGATTATCACGAAACCTTTAGCCCCGTAGTCAAACCGACCACCATTCGGGTTGTGCTTTCACTTGCCGTTTCACATCAATGGGATATTCGTCAACTTGATGTTAATAACGCATTTCTCCATGGTGATCTCGAAGAATGTGTTTTTATGACTCAACCCCCGGGGTTTAGTGATCCTCAATTTCCTCATCATGTGTGTCGGCTTAAGAAGGCGTTGTATGGTCTCAAGCAAGCTCCTCGTGCTTGGTTCCATAAACTTGCCTCGGCTCTTGCCAACCTTGGCTTCCACTCTTCTCATGCCGATCCCTCCCTCTTTGTAAGCACTTCAAAAAACGACCTTACTATTGTTCTTGTGTATGTCGATGACATAATTATCACGGGTTCGAATCCCTCTCTCATTGCCGGCCTTATCTCTTCTCTTTCTTCTTGCTTTTCTCTCAAAGATTTGGGGTTCTTGCATTTTTTCTTGGGCATTAAAGTCATTCGCAATGCCCATGGGCTGCACCTCTCTCAACCTAATTATCTTCATGATATTCTTATTCGGTCCAAAATGGATGGTGCAAAGCCTTGTAATTCTCCCATTACCCCTCATGATCATCTCTCAAAGCATGGTGGTTCACCTATGGCCGATCCTAGCCTTTATCGAAGCATTGTTGGGGCACTCCATTATGCCACTATTACACGTCCCGATATCTCCTTTGCGGTCAACAAAGCCTCGCAATTCATGCATGCTCCGACCGATTCTCATTGGGATGTGGTGAAGCGTATTTTGCGCTATCTTAAGGGCACACTCACCTATGGTGTCACAATCAATGCTAAGTCCTCTCTAGAGCTTCATGCCTATACGGATTCCGATTGGGCGGGGTGCCCGGATGATCGCCGTTCTACAACGGGGTTTTGTGTGTTTCTAGGCTCTAACCTTCTCTCTTGGGGGTCTAAGAAACAACACACCGTTTCTCGCTCGAGTACCGAAGCCGAATATAGGAGTATGGCCGTTGCTTGCATGGAACTAATGTGGCTTCAACAACTTTTCAACGAACTTCACGTTGCTCTTCCCACCAAACCGACTTTGTGGTGTGATAACCTTGGGGCTACCTTCCTTGCTACTAATCCGGTCTTCCATGCACGAACTAAACACATTGAGATAGACTTCCACTTTGTTCGAGAAAAAGTCGCATCTAAAGAGCTTTTGGTTCGGTTTATTTGTTCGAAGGATCAATTAGCCGACCTATTTACAAAAGGCTTACCATCTCCTCGGTTACAGTTTCTTCGCAGCAAGCTTCACATCTCTGATGGCTCTGCTTGAGGGGGGTATTGGAGTAATAGGATCAGTTTGAAATAAAAGGAATAGTCTACTGTTGTATGTGTTTAGTTTACTGTTATATGTGTTTGACCGTTGACTGTAACTACCTGCGTGTAGCTCTATAGTCCAGCATCTATATATAGATGAGATGTATCCCATTCCAGTAAGATGAATGAATATATCATTTCTACAATTCTCTATCTCTCTCATATCTCTATCGTCTCTATCTGTATCTTGATATGTTTTAAATATTCATATTAGTTTGAGTTGGCTTGATCTGTTCAATTGTAAATAAAAAATGCCACTTATAACTGGAAAAAGAAAGTTTAATTTATAATAAAAAATAAAAAAATGGAAACAAAACGGAATCAAAGTTTGACTTTTTTTTGTTTAAGCATTTAGCGTGTTTTATGCGATTTTCATTTTTTTTTTCTGGTACCAGCCAAGATATTTATTTTAATTTGATATAGATTGCGTACCCCAACCAAAAGAGAAAACCTATGATAACCCTCATGCATGTTGAAACTTATCGCTCTGGATTAACCTGTTTTTTTAGCTATGTTATTTGACCAAAATTTTTTCTCAGTTTAATTTTACAAAATAAATAAAATTCATTACTTACAAAACATCTAGGAAGAAATTTATATGATCATGGGCGGATTTAGTCATTTAGGTTAGAGAAATGAAGTGCAATATCTTTCATATACTTTTATAATTGTACATGCGGTAATTTAATGTTATATTTAAGCACATTCCTTAAAAAACACTATATTTGACTCCATATATATAAGAATTGTGCTATTGTGATCCTTATAGTTATAATTTTATAATTTGATGTAATCATTATACTGATGTCAAAATTTAATATGATTTTTGACCATCATTTAAACAATTTATGGCTCTGCTATGTCTAGCTATGATACATGTTTTTTTTTATATGATTTTTGATGCACTTTTTTCATTGTTAGATGTAAAAAAATCTTATTACGTTGAAGGTAGATAATCACTTATTTAATAGTAGAAAAATTCTGAATTAAATATTTTGAAAAATTAGAAAAAGATTTCGGAAAGTAGGAACGATTTCCTGTAAAAATGATGCACTTAGGCAGTAGTCATTGCGAAACAAAATCTTAAAACAAATGCAGTATCCAAAAAGTAAGCCTTCCTTAGAGCCCCACGAATCGGTGTAATATGAGCCCACCAGATCCAGCTACCATATATTTGGGCCTAAAATTTCTTGTGCCATAACTTTTATTGGGTCTGTTCCTGGGCCTGGTTCCCCTCTTGCATCTGTTTCTTATAATCATGGCTGCTTGCTTCGGGTTATTTAAATCCTTTTTTAAATTCAGACTAACAGTATGAAAAAGATTAACCTTCCTTCGTTTGCATATTAAGTATTAACATATATGAAAAACCATTTATTTTCACTTTCCTCATTTACTTGAATCTGCATCATCTACAATTAATTAACGTACCATTTGAATTAATTTCCAGACCGTGTGATCAGAATTCGGACCAATCTGGCCCAAGCTTATAATGCACAGGGCCCTTTAATAGTAGTGCAGATTTAAATCTGACGGTCCATATTTTAACTCAAAATTTGAGTTAACTCAGAAGATAGAATGCATGTGCAATGAAGTTTAAGCCATGAGCATGTTCTGTTTTTATTAGTTGCTGCTGTGTCTGAAGCTACCTGCTATGCTAAAATATTAGCTAAAACACTGACACATGCAGCTTACACCCTCGAGCATAAAATGCACTGTAAGAATACAAACCAATAAAAGGGCCAAGACAATACGAGAACCAGACCTTGACTCTTGTTCAATTTAATTATTTATGTTTAACAAAGATCCAAACTTTGATGAACACTTTTGATTCAAGCTCGACTGATTCAAAAAATACTGACTTGATCAACTTCTTCCTTTCCTCATTCGGTTTACCGAATCCGTCACATCCTTGATAAATGCAGTGTGAAATACGTGCGAGATTCATGGCGGCATTTGCAAAGGAGCGAGGGAAGGGTTTAGTACTGCCTAGGGCATCCATGTTGATCTTTTTCCATATCTTGATGGTTTCCTCATGCATAGCCAAGCGAGCATCATGCTCGGTTGAGCCATTCTCGCGCATGTAGCAAGCTATGGATGATGGAGCATCGCCTCTCTCCAACTCCACCTAAGGATAATTCATTATTGCAAAAGGTAGTTAAGATTAATATTATTGTGCGTTAATTAATAAGCAACAAAAACTTCAAATTGAAGGGTATAATTCGAAAAAAAATGCTCGACTCTTAGAAAACGAGCTCTAAAAGTGTATCATGCTAATAAGATAGAGAGAATGCTACAACCTACTCTCCTATTCAATGAGGAAGAACTCTCACAATACAGAAAGATGAGTTTAATTCAATCGATTACCCACACATTTTCATTAAAACACAGATTATAAGGTAATTAATTACATACCGAATGTGTAGCCATGTCATTGCAAAAACGGAAGATCATAGAACAAGATTGAACAAGGCTCGAGTAGTTCTCTTACTTAGACAGAGCTTGTGCAGTTGATTTCTCGCCTAGCGTGGCGAATGCATGATGCAACAACATCCCTCCCGATGCTGACCTCCATCCATTTTCTAAATACTCGTTCAGAGATGGAATAGTTGAACCCTGATGCCACTTTGCCTCTGTTAGGAAGGCTTTGCACAAATCATACCACTGTCATTGATATCATGATGAGTTAGAGACACAATGATATTTTTCTGGCAATTTAGAAATAAGATTATAACTAAATTTGAGCAGGCCAACTATTACGATCAAATCAAATAGGTAAGACCAAAAAAATCTTACAAAATGGGACAAAATTGATAAAAAAATTAACAGAAGTAAAACCTAATACAACTAGTTAGAAACCAAGAATTGGACAGCCTGCTCTTATCAATAATAAAAAAAGAAAAAAAAGAAAAAAAAGGAAAAAAAAAAAATGAAGTTGCACAACTAACAGATAAGTAGGAGAATCTTACCGTTGTCTGAAGCCAATATAGGGGATCCCATCCTTCTATTTTGAGAATATGTTGTGACAATTCATTCGTGGATCTAAAATGGTTGCATATGTCTGTGTCATGTACTTGGGCAGTTCTTGCATAGCATCAAGGCTCCATCTAGATATAATCCAGACAGTAAATCACTTATAATTATTGGCAGTTAGACAGATGCACACATATAGTCAGTTTTGAAATTTAATTCACTATTTTATTTTTTGAAAAGTATTACGTTAATTTCAAATTTGATAATATTTAACCTAAATTTTGTCTCATGCTTTAATTGTTCACACAAGACTGAATATTTCATTTGACAATAGTAAACAAAATATTTTAGCTAGAATGTACAATTGTTCCAATAAAAATGAATACTAGGAATCTTTTTAATTTAAAACAACAGTTGCCACAATGTCTTGAACCAATGTAAACATTCATTTTGAAACCTCTCAAGAATCTCCTAAACTTGATATACTATCAACTATTGTAAGCTTCTCAAAAAGAACAATTTTTCAACTACATATTATGAATACTTAACTCTTATAAACTATACACTTTTTTAAACTAAAATGAACATCCTGTTAATTATATTTCAGTTCAGAAATATGTATCAACAGCTATCAAAATGGTCAAATTTCTTTTTAAAGCTGCTTTGAGCCTTCAAACGCAATATTTGAATTATCTAACATGTATGTTTCTTTCAGCTACAATAATTTTTTTTAAAACTCTTTAAAATGTACATTTCTTTGAGCTAAAAGGAACATATTTTTTCAATTGGAACTCACACAATATATGTCATAAATTGTCCAAGAAGCTACTGAAAATGTCTTATATAATCACCAAAAAAGAAAAGAAAAGAGAAAATTCATTACTTTATCCAAAAATATTATATGAGTTTTACCTTGACTTTTTTTTAGAAATATTTTGAGATTGAACTTTGAAATATGAATGGTAGATATTTATACTTGTGGTGTTAATTTTGTGTAAATATATATTTACACAGTATTCTTAAATTAATGTCTTTTCTGAGGAAAAGTAAGAGTCTAGCACCTATTTGATTTCATTCATTTCCCATTATTATTTTGAAGTAACAGTCTATGTATTTGTTTCAGAAGCTTGTTAGCAATTTGTTTTTTAAATGTAACGGAGAAGTACGTAGGGCTGCACAAAAAATTCGTAGTTCGTAATTCGATTCGAGTTTGATTCGAAAAAGTTCGATTCGAAATTGAGTTTGTTCGAAATTAATTCAAACCAAACTTAGTTCGAAATTAATTCAAACCAAACTCAAACTGGACCTAGTTCGTTCGAAATAGGTTCGCAAACCAAACTTAATTCGAAATTAACTCAAACGTGAACCGTTGATTTCCGCTGATAATGAACTTTAATGTTTTATTTAGGATAACATTTGGATTTGTAATAATTCTAAGACTTTGGTGATTGTTCTGTACTTCTATTGATATTTAAATTGTACTTTGAATACTTTGGATATTTGAAAACTTTGGTGATGTTGCTCTTGTTGACTATTTGGAAAACTTTGGATTCTGTGATTGTACTAAACTTTGGTGTTTGATATAAATTTTGGTATTTGTAATGAACTTTGATATAAACTTTGGTGTACTGTGTAATTAGAATTCAGAATGCCTGAGTTTTTATTGAAGTGCTGTAATTTCGAACTATGTCCCAGCCATAAGTCATAACTCGTAAGTCGTAACAAAGTTCGTTCGAAATTAATTCAAACCAAACTTAGTTCGAAATTAATTCAAACCAAACTCAAACTGGAGGTAAGTTCGATTCGGTTCGGTTCGTTTGTAGCCCTACGGAGAAGTCATACAATTTTGGTATTTACCAAATATTTCAAACAAAGTACGTAATCTAGATTTTTTTTAAAGAGGATATATATATATATATATAATATATAATGCTACCAAACATGTGCGAATTAGCAAAGTGCACATTGTTTGTGATTCGTAAATAATATTTTGCTTATTGGCATAATTATGCAGTAAGCTCTGATCACTTTATGAAATATTTAAATACCGTGAAAACCATCAAATCATCAATTGTAAATATTAATATTGTTATATAAACAGCTATCAGTTTATGCACGAAATAAAAACAGCTGTTGTAATTAATGTTGTTTATTTAATGCAAACCACTTGATAGCACCTACCCAGCTTTCAAAAAAAAGAAAAAGCCACTTTAAACAAATTAAAGTAATGTTGTCTTTTTAAGGATTTCTGTGAATTCTGATGTTGCTTGCGAGAATTATACCTGCTTTTTCTTTTTCTTTTGTGAAGAGCCAAGACCCATCAGTGACCATCACCATCTGAGCTATGTACAGTTCACCAAGGTACCGCTGTTAGTTGATCAAATTGAATGAACGATTTAACTAGGCTCTTTTACAAAGCTCTTGAGTACCAATTCTGCTTATATAACATGTTAGATAGTCAAATTGACAGAAGGAATATCCGACCTTTTTTCAAAATTTGATCCTTTTGGCAAGTCCAACGACCAACGCAACAATTTGAATTTCAATTTTAGACATTGAGAAAATCATATAGTAAATCGGCACCGTTAAAACCATGCTTCACACATATCCTTTACCAGGTCAGATTTTGTTATTTCAGACTGTTATATTAATTTCCAACAAATTTTATTACAGTATCATAGACAAGCTGGTCCTACCACCTTTTTTATATTAAGAAGGGCTATATTAATTCTCATGTAACCAAACATGTCAACAACTACAGTAGATACCAAGTTACAACAGAAAATGAGAAAATAAGCTGATTAAATTTTTTTTAGTACAAGAATCTTTACACGAAATAAACAAATTATGTTTTAGAGAACCACACACTATTCTTAAATTTTTGTAAATTCCCTGAACCCAAAATACTTGAACCAACAGAGATCAGAAACATCCCCCAGAGTTAATATCCATTGTTTAATAAATTGAAGAACCAGAAACTAAACAGTAATATAAATAGAATAAATAAGAAGCATAGATTAGAATGCTTCCAGTACACAAACAGAGCATCACAACGAAAATCAATCACATGGAGTTCTAACTTTATTTTATTTACTTTGCTTTTCTCCAACTGATGCTTATCAGCAGTAGTTTCTCCTTTAATTCCAACAAAAAAAAATCACCAAACTAAAATGAGAAATACTACACCATTCGTGTATCTCATATATCATTGCCTCTTTTCTGAAGCACTTGCAGGTGAGACGAGAGTTCTCCACAAGTACCGGCCACTCGCCATGTCTACTACTGTCCAAAAACCGCCACAAATTGCAGATCCAACCTGATAAATATATTGTGGTACAAATCAGTACTAATTCATAATTACAACAAGCTGTACTGCGAAAAGAAAAAGATGAATAGATACTGCTTTATTTTGCTTGTGGTAATAGCCATGGTTCTGAAACTCGGAATCGGAATCGGATACTTGACTGTGGAATCGGAATCAGATGAATCGGCCGGAATCGGAAGAATCAGATCGGAAACTCAGATTTTTTTGGCGGAAGCTTGTTTTGTAGCCAAAATATAGAAAAAAATTGGTAAAAAAATAATTTGTCAAGAAATTATGTTAAGACAAAAATATTATACTCAAATAATCTACTAATATAATATAATACATGCATTACAACCAAAACATTTTTTTACTGTCGCTATGACGACCTGGCTATATCATCTCGACATCCTATGTATTAAAATATAAAAGGGGATATTGTTGTATTGAGCTAAATAATAAAGTCATTAATGTGATAACAATCAAATTTGTAATGTAATTACTTAAAAAAATAAAATTTATTTAATTTTAAAATAAAACAGAGAAAATAAAAATACTAACTAATATTTACAAGAGAAAAAAAAATTTGAATTTCTACTTTTATATTTTTAGAACAATCAAATTTCTAACCTAGTAATCCCATACGGCCATACTCCCATCCTTTAGTCAAATAAAAAAAAAAACCACTTTGAGTGTCATCAGCTGTACACATCAATTTGTTCGGATCTACTTAGCTAACATAATACCAATAGTTGGTAAGAACATGGTCTACGATGAAACAATTTATGTTCTCAAAATAAAACACTACAGTTCACGTACACCCAGTCTATTTAACATTTTATAATGCTTTAGACCTTCTTCTCTTCTCCGCAGCCGCATCTATTGTCCCCAATTTGCCTCGATGGCAATGGAAAAATACAAATTGGTTCGATTTAATCATCAAAACAATTTAATTTTGCTCTAAACGCAAGAGAAATAGAGAAAATTTGGCCGATTGTTTTGATTGACAATCAATTTTATCGGTTGTCTGCACGTAACTCGCACACCCGAGTCAACTCGGGAAAAATCAGCTCGCCTCCGGCCGATTCCGATCCGACTCGGCCGAGTCAACTCGGAATCGGCCGATTTTCCAAATCATGGTAATAGCAACAAAAAAGTAGGCTTCAAATACTTTGATAAAGCTAGACAATAACAAATTGCCCAAACACTCTTCGAAAGTTCTAATTTAGGAAATTAGGGTAAAAATTGAAGAAATGGTGATCATTCATGGTTTCTTTAATTATACATAATGAGCATTCATCAATACTATAAGGAATAAAATGAGAAACATTTACTTGGTAAATGCAGCTAAACTATATTTACATAGTTGCGTATTGACTGATCACTAAGAGATCATAAATTCACGAGGCTTCACCCTTAGGTCTGATGCTTTTTAATTTGGAAAAAAAAAAAAAAAACTTGATTGGCTTTGGTTATTATAAAAGACACAATTTATTGTTATTTAAATTGGGATACCTTACTTCAGGTCCGGTTTTAAGAAAATATCTCCATACAAAGATACAAGCACGAGAAGTCTTTCTTAAAGTTTCCTTTTTATTAATATTAATAATTAAAAGAAGATTATTTATAATAAGTGGTTCCCCACCACTCAAGATGACTTTGGGTTTTGGTATGGTAGGTAGGAACTAGGAACCCTGTTAAAGTGGTACAAGGTCTGGACATGAAATCAGGGTCTTGTACCAGTTTCCAAAAATAATTTTGTGAGTTGATAATCTAAACTAATATAGAAAATGTGTTTTTTCTTCTGTTTTGTACATTACATAGATGAGAAAATTGTTTTCAGCTCACCATGGCTCATTTGGGAGGTTAGAAAATAGACATTACGTTAATGTAATAATTGGTACTCCTTGATTCATTTCTTAATTTCAGAGAAAAAAAATATATAATTAATCAAGGTTATTTTTACATATTGGAAGGGCATATGCTAATTGCACACTGGTAAGGTTCAATTTAAGTGTTTATCTGTAAATTAAAGTTCAGTATACCTTCTAAAGCATTTTTCTTTTTCCATTTTTTCCTTTTTTTTTTTTTTAAATTTTCGCCTACTAAAGTGGAAACATAAACAAGAAAGAAGTTTCCACCTTAGTTCTAAATAAGAACTGATACCTACACTTGAATAAATAGGAAATTTTTCACTTAGTCAAATTAAAAAAAATTCCGAGTATACTTCCTTTGAAAAAAAATAAACTATTAACTACACAGCTTCAGGTTAGGTTAGGTACAAAATCTTAACTTTACAGAGGGTTACATCATATTTGGGCACATTCCAGAAAAATGAAAAGAAAATTACAAAAAAAGAAGATCTAATTTTCAATTCTCACCTTGGCAGAAAGGGGAAGCTGCTCTTTATCATTATTTTCATCTGTTTCTTCCTGATTGAAATCAAACTCAGGCTCTGATTTGATGCCTCTAAGTAAGAAAAATCCAGCGATTGTAGCTGACAGAAAGATCAATATAACCCTCAATGGACACATTTCGCCGCCCTCTTTCAAAATCGAGAGAAAGAGGGATCAATTAACGGTTCAAGCAGAGAAAATCGGGGGCTTTTCCTGATTTCGAGTTGATTTGGGGATTTAAGAGAGACGATTCTCCTCTCTCCTCTCTCCTCTCTTTCTCTCGCTTGCTTTATCTTTCTCTCTCGGCTTATTTTTTTTCTTTGTCGATTTGGATGCATCACCAAACCCAATATAAGGCACATGAAAAAGGAAGAAAAAATATATATTAAATAATTCAAAAAAAGTAAAGGGCGATTCCTAGCTAGAGATTTAACGTGGTTTCCATTCCAAATTCCAGTCATTGGTTTAGTTTCTCGTTCTTCAGTTTCATTCCCTCTATTTTCGACCATGTAACGAATCCTTACGGCACAATAATATAACTCGCTGCATATTTCCATTCATAAAGTACGCCACAAAACCTATGCATTAACGGATTTGATTGGAATGTGTCGGGTGCACACTCGAATTCGTTCAAAGGTGGGACCCGCGACGAATTAGTCTCTAGGTGGATGACAACTGGGATCCTGACGTGGAGACCCGACCCGACCCAATAAGAGGAAAGACCGGTCGCCATCGCCACCAGCTACATCCGTGTGGGCCAGACCTGACCCATTCAAAATCAGAACCGTTCGTACACAGCTATGCACACTTGGCGTCATCTTTTGGAGTTTTGGATGTTCAGACTTTCTGTTTCCTCCTTCATAAAGTTTATATTTACTTTAATTAGGAAAATTGTAATATCAAATATTTATTTCGTATATCGCTCGCAGTGGTATAAGTTTCAACATACATATATATTACAGAAAGGAGAGTATAAAAGCCTGTTGAATATTTCATAGAAATTGAAAGGTTCATTAAATAACATTTTGGGTTGTTAGGACTCTCCATCTTATATACAATTTGAAAAAAGCAATTTCTTCTATATATTGTAAAATTAGACAAGTTTTCTTGTGAAAAAACAGACATTGTCAAACTCCATGATATATGCCTATATGTCCAATATTTGTTTATATATTAGCTACAAATGCTTATCATGTATATCCCAGTGATGCAAGAAAAGTATAATCATGTAATACTCCTTGAATAATTTTTTAATTTTTTTTAGTCGTTACAACTTACAACTAGTCAATTTGGTGAGCGGATTTGTCTCCTTCGGCAGTTCAGCACATGGGTTGTTGAACTTCTCCAATCGACCGTTGTCAATTATCTATTTGACTTTTTTGGGACTCTCTAGAAATGTCAGGAAAGTATAATACAAAATGTTATCTGGATATTGGTGTAGTGATGATGCTTATCATTATTTTGCTTTCTAAGTGGAGTGCCATTAAAGGCAGCATTGTTTCTTGCATTGATATGCGCTAAGATTGCCCCGGCTTGTGGGTTGTTTAGGTGCATTACAAGTAAGACTTTTTTTAATTTGTCATTTCATTTCTTATTTGGTTTGACACATAATATCTCACTATTTTCTTAATCAAAAGGTGAGTTGGATTAGGTTGGATTTCATTTAGAGTATTTATAATGGGGCGGCTAAAATTAGGAATGACAAAAATGCCCATGAATCTCCATTTGGTCTGAGGGAGTTAGTGGGTAGGGTCGGACGAGTCCGTATTCTCTGAGATATCTCAAAAAAATTTCCGTGCTTATTCGAAATGCATGGGCCAATATTTATTGTGCTTTGAGATTTGTGCAGAAAGTATTTGAACAGTCCGGATTTTCCACATATCAAATCCAACCCTATCCAATTCATTGACATCTCTAGTTGGAATACACATTAATCATGTTTTTGACATAGTCCATGAAGATTAAAATACTAAATCAAGAAAGGGTGAAGTATATAAAAAGTACAAGTGGTAGAGGAAATTACGTATACATGAAGTTACAATTATTTCCGCTTTTTTTATTAATACTCAAAAAAAAAATATCAAATCTGTCATCAATCCCAATTTTTTACTAAAAATACCCTGACCGTCCCACTGGGGGGCGGTCCACTATTCATACCAGACAGTCCCCCCGTGGGGCGGTTTGTTTTTTTTTTTTTTTAGAGACAATATGAATAGCAAGATGCTGAAATCTAAAGCTAAAAATTCGAATTTTTTTTGAAATATTTGTTAGATTACTTCTTTTAAGCATATTAATACTAAAATACGGTAAATTACTTGAAATTATGTTAAATTATGTTGAATTACTTTAAATTACGCTAAACTCTAAACCCTAAACTCTTATTTTGGACAATTTCTAATAAACCCTAAAAATTACCGTACATTAAATGATTACAATTTTCACATAACATATTTATAAAAATTAGTGATATTTAAAAGAAACCCTAAACCCTAATTTCTAAACCCTAGTTTCCGACATTTTTATTAATAAATATACCAATGTTAGCTGGGTTTTTTGTTAGATTACTTTTTTTAATGTATAATTAGCATATTTATACTAAAATACGCTAAATTACTTGAAATTATGTTAAATTACGCTGAATAACACTAAATTACGCTAAAATACGGTAAATTACGCTAAATTACATATGAATAGGGACGATATCTTCACTGAAAAGGTAAAAAACGACGACGAAACTTCAAACGGCCATAAAACGGTGCTCGAGTGTCTGATTTCAGCAAATGACTACTTTTCGGAAAGCTTGCGAAAATACGCATGAACTTGTACTTTTTATATACTTCACCCTTGTACTTTTTATATACTTGGTATTCTACAAGTTCATAATGAACTTGTACTTTTCAGCAAATGACCAATTTTTACTATTTAAGTAGCTCAGTAAATTAGTTACATAATGAACTTGTAGAATACCAGTTTTTACTATTTTTGAAATTTTTTTACTATTTTTTATGATTCATGAAAGATGGCACAAAATCGATCTACTTTTAGCGTAATTTTGCGTAGTTTAGCGTAATTTACCGTATTTCAGCATAATTAGCGAAGTTATTATAATTTAGCATAATTTAACGTAATTTAGTGTAATTCAACGTAATTTAATATAATTTCAAGTATTTTAGCGTATTTTAGTATAAATATGCTAATTATACATCAAAAGAAGTAATCTAACAAATATTAAAAAAAAATCCAAATTTTTAGCGTTAGAATTCAGCATCTTGCTATTCATATTGTCTTTAAAAAAAAAAAAACCAAACCGCTCCACGGGGGGCGATCTGGTATGAATAGTGGATCGCCCCCCAGTGGGGCGGACATGGTATTTTTAGTAAAAAATTGGGATTGAGGACAGATTTGATATTTTTTTTTTTTTGGAGTATTAATAAAAAAAGCGGCAATTATTTCCAAGGATTCAGGAAACTAATGCAATTTACAATAACTAATAATATTTTAGAAAAACAAAAGAAATGTACATTTAATCATATATATATGTATTCAATTAGGTGAACTCATATAATCCTTTTTGCTCATTGAATATTGCAATTAAATTAAGAGCTGAGGTCAGTTGTCAATGAATTAGCTCAATAATTTTGATAATCGTAGAAAATAATTTAATTTACACACATATACATATGAAAAATGATAAATTTTTATGCAAGTGTCAACGTATGCCAAGAACTCTAAAATTACAACGGATCACATTTAACGGCATTTAAATTGAATATCAAATACCATTCAAATTGACAAAAAAAACTTATTATAAAATATATTTATAAGACTAGCAATATTTTACTTTCTATTTTCTTTTACTTGATTTATAGAAAACATTATTTATATTGTCAGCCTAAGCCATAGTCAATATATCCAAAGTTTTAAATTATTATTTAGACTTGAGTTTGTCGTACTATCTAGCAAAGATATTCTTCCATTTTCGTAGGAATAGTTAAGAATATTTAATCATTTACCTAAAAAAACAGAAAGAAAAAAAAGTCAAAGAATTATTTTTTTTCCAACAATTGTGCTCCCCAATCCTCTCATTAAAAAAACAAGATACATAGGAAAATGTTTAAATTGCAGTTAATGTCCGTGACAATCTGTTTAATTAATTTAATTAATTCAAATTGCGGACTATAGTAGAAGCTATTATATATAATCATTTTTGTTAGAAAATGTTTGATATAGTACAAGTTATTATGTATAATCATTTTCAATAGAAAATTATTATATAATACCATCTAAGTCATTTATGATCAATTATTTTTAAACAGTTCTAGTAAAATCTGTCATTTTTATTTTTTAGATCCAAAATATATTTTTTTTTCTTTGCTAAATAAACTTCTATATTAGGCTATCCACCTACAAAACTACAAACAAAAATGCACAAATTAATCATCATTTGACAATGCAACAACAATGCAAGCTGAATTGCCATGATCAACTGATGCTATCAAAAGTACTTC
Organism: Carex myosuroides; assembly: GCA_028015225.1. Lineage (NCBI taxonomy): Eukaryota > Viridiplantae > Streptophyta > Magnoliopsida > Poales > Cyperaceae > Carex > Carex myosuroides. The sequence continues at coordinate 7,491,360 of CM051480.1, forward strand.
ACACAAAAATGCAGTTCACCCTGTATATAAAAGCATGCATTATAAAAACAAAAACAAAAAAAATTTCTCTGCAAACACATATAAATGTAAGGCTTTGATAATAGTGTTTAGTTTAATTAGATGTTATTTTTAAAAATTAAATACCACATTTGTAAGATATTGGAGACAACTAACTTAAATTATAACTAAGTTTAATATATTACATATGGGCAGACATATTAAATAAGGCGTATTGTATTTTGGAAAAAAATATTAAAAGTATGAAAATCATTATTACACAAATATAAAATTCTAATTAAATTTGTTTTTAAATTAACAATTTGATTCAAATTAGATAAATCTCCTTGTTAACAATATTAGAATCAAACTTCCAATGGTATGTTAAGACTAACATACAAAACTTTTAACTAATTTTATTCTCATTGTTAACAAATTTAACCCTAAAAAAATTAACACAAGATATACTTCGTTGAAAAAAATAACTAGAAAGTGGATCTCTAATATATCCATAAAATATTATCAGGAACATTGCTCCTGACAAAATACAAAATCAAACCCTAATTTTATTATAGCTGAAAAGGTTAATTCTAACATTCGCAACATATATTTTGTGTCATCAAACAGAAAAATTAGGAAATGTTTGTATTCAGAGATTAATTCATCAAACCTAGTATGTACTAGAAAAACTAATGAAAAAATAAAATAATTTTTGATGCAATTATTTGGTTTTTGCTCGAGTCTTTAAAATAATAATAATTAGTGGTGTTGGATGCAATATGTGAGGCTTTTTGTTGTAAGTTAATAATTTTAGATTAATAAGTCATTTTGTAAAAAATATTTACGACAATGTTTTATCTTTTTAAAAAGTTGGGTTTTTGTAAAATTTTCCGTGAGTATAGATAGTATCTCATGGCTTGTGTTATAAATTATAAACTCCAGCAATATGTGAAATTAAATAATTAAGTATTATTATTTTTTTGCAGAACTTGTAATAAGTTCCTTCTCTTATATTTCATATAGTTTTTTTTCCTTTATACTATTCAAAATATGCTATTATCTCCGTTGATTTTATATATTCAATATTCAAATACATTATATGTAGATACTTTTTATACAAAATAATCATCAATACTAAAAAAAAATGATACCCAATGAAATCAATATTGACCTTTTGCAAGTTTTTTAGAGTCTAGGAGCATGGCAAAGAAAGATAACAAAAAATAATAATAAAGGATATATAAAGCGTAATAAAACAAATAGCATACAAGAATAACAAAATTAAAGAAACCCAAATGAGGTATGAACAAATAAGGAATAATATATAAGATTAACAAGAAAGATTTTAAATAATACAAAACTAGTGGGTGCGGCGGGTCTCGGGTTACTTGAAATACAATTAGAAATTCATACCGTTCTTTAACTATGTCACAAATCTCAAAATGAATCACCTATATCGCACCGATTTTTTTTTTTACTCGGCTAGAACGAAATCCATATCGAGACCTTTCATCCTTAATTGTACGCTCAGACTCTCAATTATGAATACAGTTAATTCAAAAAAACAAAAAAAAACGGGGACGGGGGATGAGGTCATCTTGCCTTCGACAAATAAAATATAATTTTAAAATAAAATAGATGGTTAAATCAACTTAAAAGTATTGATGTTTGATAGTAGTGAAATAAGTAGATGAAGTAGTATTAAATAAAAACAATTGTTTTCATGTTAATGAACTAGCAAGTAAAATAGTGATGAAGATATAAAGCATTTTCTCTTTTTGCTATTTCAAAGCTCAATTGTTTTGAGCATTTTCTCTTATTTATTTTTAATCATTCATTTTCTTTAATTTTGTAAGTTACACTTCTGTGTAATAAACTTTCAATTAATTAAATACGGGCTAGATCCATATTTCTATAGTAAAAAAAAGTGATGAAGATATAAAGAATGATTCCAAAGAAACTAAGTGCATCATAGCATTTAAATAACCACTACTTTACTTGCCAAATTAACACGCCCTGATATTTTAAACCCTAAGAAAATCAAAGTGTAAACTTAATTTAGTCTTTAATACTATAATGCTAAGTTTAAAAAAGAACAAAGAAACTGAGAGAAAAGATGAAAGAGAGAACAAGAAAGAGAGGAAGGTAAAACTCTTGTGCCTCAAAATTAAATGTATAAAATCATTTAAATGTTAATATTTTGAAGCAAATAAAAAAGAGTTAGAGTCAGACTAGAGCTGTACAAAATCACTCAAACTCGTAATTTGCTCGCTAATTGTTCGCTTTAACTCGCTCATTTACAACTCAAGTCAGTTCTAACTCGAGTTGGTTGACTCGTTTAATAAATGAGCTAAATTTGAACATACCCCAACTTGCTCATTAACAACTCGAGTTACACAAAATTCGTCACAATAAATCTCATGCCCTTCTAAATGACTCCTAAGCTGCTATTTGAATTATTTGTTTTGTTAGTTGTCTTGTTAATTATGTTTGAATTGTTTGTGTTTAGATAAACTCTTACTAAGCCATTTAAATTGTTTGTATTTAGATAAATTTTTACTAGTATATAACTATAACTAAGGAAAATGACTGGTCAGACGAGTTATAAATGAGTTGTGAGCCAACTCGAGTTGGCTTTAGAGCTCGTTTTGTCATCCCAACTCGAGTTGACTCACTCATTAATTAAGTGAGCTGAACACGAATTGGAGGTAACTCGCTCAAACTCGGCTCATTTACAGCCCTAAGTCAGACAGATTCGATCATCATATTTCTCACATCTTTTACCATTTTCTCAAACTTAATTTACCTAAAAATATTGTATCCAGTTTTGCCCAAACTAAATTGAATTTAGCAAGCAAAATGCAAAATTATTTGACAAGCGAAGCAAGTTCATTCTCTTTTTTGCCCTTTTTTTTGGGGAAAGAACCACCTTTATGTCAATTCACAGAACGATCTCTATTGACAATTCTTATCTCCTCTTGAAAAAACATTATGCATAGGCAGTATATGTCTTTGATATGCCAAAAAAACGAAATTTTTTATAAAGTTGCATGAAGTGGGAATGCACTTGATCCAACAATCTTTCTTAAAGAAATTTAATGATAGACACATTAGAATTGGTATTTTTAAGTGGTCATTTACTTTCTTTATAATATTTCATAAGTTGCTTAGTGAAATGGTGAGTTGCGTTAGGTCCGATTCCACTGAAGTGATTTATGATGGGCGGCTACTGCTATATGCAATTTCGTCTACTCATAGTCTCATAGTCAAACTAAAGTTACATTACTAACCCGTGAATAATAAAGAAAAAACATCACGTGAGTTAATGTAATTAATATGTTATTGTTGATCTATGCAATCTTTTAATTATATTGTTTGACTAATTTACAAAATATACAATAATTGAATTTAACGATTTATTTGTATGAGTGAGTTTGCAGATTCAACAATATTATAATTGCAAGACTAAGTTTGAAGAACTAAGAATATCAACAAAACTTTACGAAAATTAAGATTATATATTATAATATAATATCAAATATAGTAGTAAAGTAAATTTGAGATTGTTGATTTCTGGAACTATCTGTTCGATACAGAAGCAAACCATTCAGTACGGAATGTATTGAATGGTATCGGACAGATAAGAAGCATTTCAGTACGAAATAATTATTTCGGTTGGCAACCGTTTAGAATGGAAGGTTCCGTTCCAAACAGGGATTCCCCAGATTGTCTCCGTTCTGAACGGATGCTAATCGTACTGTATGCTATTCAAGTTACACATAATTGGGATGAAATATACTATCCGTTATGTACGGAAATAAACGTACCAAACGATTAGTATATAATTCAAAAAAACAAAAACCCTAATTTCAATTATATTTGAACTATCCGTTCAAACGTAAGATCACCGTACTGAATGGATCGGTTCAAATACCTAGATCTGGAGCTCACTCTATAAATATAATTAAAACACTAACTTCAGACTTAAGCTAATCGATTCAAAATTTCAAAAAGCACTTATTCTGTGTTCTTGAGAGCTTCCATCTTTGAGAGTGTCAAAACTTCAATACTCCTTTAATAATCTCAAATCCACTTAACTAATCTACTTCTAAATTTAGTTAGTGTTGATTCGTTTGTTCTATAGTGTGGAGTGTTGTTCTATGCAATTCTCTAATTACCATGTTTGACTAATTTGCAAAATATACAATGATTGAATTTAATGATTTCATTGTATGAGTGAGTTTGCAGGTTCAAGAACATTATAATTGCAAGATTAAAGTTGAATAACCAATGGAATCAAAAAAACTTTACCAAGATCAAGGATATATATTGTAATATAAAATAGATTGGTAAAGTAAATTTTAGATTGTTGATTTCAGAAACTATCTGTTCGGTACGGCAGCAAACCGTTCAGTACGGAATGTATTGAAACAGTACCGGACGAATACGGTAGGGAAGAATTATTCCGTTGACAAACCGTTCAGAACAGAATGTTCCGTAAAAAGACAGAGAGTTTCTGGGATAACACTATTCGTTCCGAACGGATATAGACCGTACTATACGCTACTCGAGAAACACAGATTTGGAGAAAATACCCTATCCTTTCTGTACGGACCTAAATGTACTGAATGGACAGTGTAATATTCAAAGGCGAAATTCAAATTGAAATACATTTGAACTATCTGTTCAGTACGGAAGATTACCGTACTGAACGTAAGAGTTCAAATACCTAATTCTAGAGCTCTCTTTATAAATAGAGTTACTACCCTCAATTCAGAATTAAGCAAGCCGCCCCTAATTTTAAAAAGCACAAATTCTGTGTTCTTGAGAGCTTCCTTCTTTGAGAGAGCTTAAACTTCAAAACTCCATTGATAATCTCAAATCCACTTGACAAATCTTCTCTAGATTTAGTTAGAGTGTTGGTTCTTGTTCGATAGTGTGGAGATCTACTTTAGTGCTCCCTTGTCATAGTCGAGTGACTTCCTCGCTTGTAGGGCATTAAGGGGCTCGTTGCCTCGATCATTTCCGCTCACATATAAACATAGTCGTGTGACGATCATCTACATAGGACTCTCCAGCTTGAGCTTCTAGGCTCAACTTTGTACACAAGTTAGGCCGAACTTCCCACCATTGTTGGGCTAACGTGTCACAAGCTGTATCATTTCTTTTTGGGTAATATGAAAGGGGTGCCGACGAGGTTGCTCTACACCGAAGACGTACATATTTTACGCCGAACTCCGTTATCATCCCGTGTGTCAAATTTCTCTAACTCTACTCTGTTTACTTTATTTGTTCACGCTTGATTGTTGAATTGATTGACTTGTTAATTTAAAGGGTTAAACCGAAAAACGACTAGAAGTCATTAAGACTACCTATTCACCCCCTCTAAGTGCCGTTAGGGACAACATAAAGATCTACTTTAGTGCTCCCTTCGAATAGCCGTGTGACTTCCCGCTTATAAGACATTAAGGGCTCACCAGCTTGAGCATTTGTGCTCACATATATCCATAGTTGTGTGATGGTCCTTTTCGTAGGACTCTTCAACTCGAGTTTCTAGGCTCAACCTTTTACATGAGTTAGGCTATGACTTCCCACGTGAGTTGGGCTCATGTGTCACGAGTTGTATCATTTCTTTCATTGGATAATAAGAAAGACTCACCGACGAGGTTACGTTGCCTTGGAGACGCAGGCATATTAAACCGAATTCCGTTAACATCCCACGTGTTAATCTCTCTTACTCTATCTATTTATTTTATATTATTGATTGATTGCGGTTGTTTGTTTGTATTACCTACCAACACGAAAAACATCTAAGATTCTTTAAGACACCATATTCACCCCCTCTAGGTGCCATTAGAGACAACAGTTATGACTTCATTATTTCACGTCACATTACGTGAAAAAAATTATTTTCATATGACGTGACAAAAATAATATACGACAATCATGTTGTAAATGGTCATGTCACGTGTAGTCAAACGTGATCTGACCAGTCACCTTTAACTGTTTTTTTTTTCAGATTTTAATTTAGTTCATTGGAAAAAAAAATCAGATTAAAATGATAAAATATATGAATAAATTGCAAAATTAATTTAAAAACCCAATGTTAGAAAAACTGATCACATAACGTATCAAATGATGTGACATGACATGTCATGATATTATTGATAGAGAAAAGATACGTCACGTGCATGAACACATCACATCACCGATAGACGATGTGTGTGCCTTGACAGAACCGGTAATAGTGTGACTAATTTTCTTCGTGCCAATTTTTAAAAAGAAAATAAATTGGACGACCATTTAATAATGTAGTAGAAAATTGTAAATAAATGTACGTGCAAGTTAATTTATAATTGAAGATTTCCAATATTTTGAATTATAAGAAATATATAATAAGTAACAATATTTCAAAAATAAAGAAAATGTAAAACCGAACATATATTCAAATACATGAACTCGTATATAATTCTTGCTCAGTAGATACGGCACAAAGAAGCGTAATAACAATTGAGCTATACACGGCTAAAATTTAAAATATTGTGCGCCTGTATATCCTTATTTTTTATTCTTTCAACATGTACATAAGTAACATAACACCCACTCTGTAAGCTTTCACATGTAAATATTTTTTATTTTTAGTTAATGAAAAACTAGTATGGTGTTTGCCAGCTTCCTCATACATAAAAAAAAAAAAAAATCCCAAGGTCGTTCAGCAATCAGCATGCGATAGATTATATTACTCTTGACTTGACTTTATTCTAAATCTTTAATTATTTTATTTGGTGATGGCGTGAGGCCCAGCTGCCGCACAACAACGCCCCCGGCTGTTCTTACTTTTTGTATTTAAAAAAGGGGAATTTCACTTATACCCCTCAAAAATCTCAAATTTAAAAAGGAGGTAGCACAGTTGGCTAGAAGAAAGTCCTAAGACTGTTGTACCCAAAGGTCGAGAGTTCGATTCCCTCTCACGACTTCGCAGCTTCTGCAAAGATTTTCAAAAAAAAAAATTTGTATTTTCCTCTCAAAAATTCATATTATCATATTTATCCTTTTAAATTTCAAAAACTCATAAATTTATCCTATTTATTAACTTTTCTATTAAAATTCATTTAAAATTTTAAAGTACCAACTTTACCCTTATTAAAAAAATATAAGTAATTAATTTCTCTACTTGTGACACACACCAAATTGTATGTTTAAATGTCATCATGTACACCTCATAGTAGAGAAATGAACCATTTGTCCTCGGAGACCAACCAGTTAGATGATTGTTTTTTTACTTACTCAAATTACATATTTTAATTTTTTAATAAAAGGTATAAAAGGGTACTTTGTAAATTTAAAATGAGTTTTAATAGAAATGTCAATATATTGGGTAAATTTGTGTGCTTTAAAATTTTAGAAGGGTAAATGATATTATAGATTTTAGAAGGAGAAATACATAATTTTGAGATTTTTTTAGAGATACATAAAATAAAAAAATGGAAATAACTAGAAAATGTTGCTTCTTATAATGTCTTACACATTGAATAGATCTAGTAATGATTAATTATTTACCATCCTGAAATGTCTATTTCCTTTGGCCTTTCTTAATGTTTGTCCGAAATCAAATTCAGAATCACATGAGAGGAAAACAGGGGTCACAAACAATGTGCAAATTTTAAAGTAAAACAATGATCCTATTGATTGTAGTTTGCATGGTCAGTTTATGCGTTGAGAATTTTTTTTTAGCTGGACAAGCATTATTGGTCATTAGGTTAACTAATAATGTCATTAATAATTGTGACACGTGTCAATTTGAGATGGAACATATATAACACAACCATATCAAGCAGAGGTTAAAAGGGGACGACGCCTTGATCCGATCCAAACCACAGTACGTATTAATTAATTAACTAACTACTTGGTAAAAAATTATTTTTTGATTTAGTGACAAAATCACATGTTTTTTTATATAAGAGATCATGAGTTCGAATTCGGATGAATTTTTTTTTTATTGTTATAACAAATATTTAAAAAAGGTGTTGGCCTGTTGGGTGATTTGACCCTCTCACTTAAAACTAACTATTTAGTGGCACATATTGAATCATTAATTTAACATTGAAATTATATGTAAATTAATAATATATATACTATTAAATTTATATTAAGTATTAAAATGTTATATATGATGTGATTTTTTTAATGCGTATAGAATTTGAGCTGTATTTTTAGCTTCCTGTGGCGTATTATGTGTAACACAGTCTGTGATTGATTCCTTTGGTGCTTGAGTGCTTCTGTTATGCGCTTGACCCAAGATAAATAGAAGGAAACTGTTTTTCTCAATTTTCTGTGGGTCTAGTCTTCCAGGTTGGCAGTGAGCCATACAGTATATCCTTCTGAAAGGGTCCCACATATCAGTTGCTTTCTCTCCTGGGTTCGAGAACTCGGATTCACGGAAATAAACTGCTGTTATTCCGATTCCAGCCATTCGAAGTTTTCCTTACACGCACCTCAATTGAGAAATTTTTACGCACACGAATCTCGACAAAGTTGAATGATTGAAATTGAAATAACAGAAACCTGTTATTTCTAACAGCAGATTTATTTACCAGATTCACATCTATCTGTTCATGAATTTCTGCCTTCAGCATTTTTTTTTTTGGGTTTATTTGTGCTTATAATTTGTAATATTGGCTGTATTGCATATATAACATAGACAAATCAAGTTGGAGACAAAATCTGAGTACTTAATCAACATTATTCACATTTTAATCCTTAAATTGTATTTCCTCTGAAGGATCATACAGTTTACTTAGTAAATGATGTACAACTTCTTGAGATGCAATTGCCTCACCAATAATGTATAGAACTATCAGTTAATTAGTTTATTATTGTATAAATAAATATTTGGATGAAGTCAGACTTTCATACTATGTGAGTCAATCATATAAATATTTAATACTATGAATAATGAGAATCTATTTTACAATACTTATAAGAGTTAGTTTTGAGAAATTAAGCATAAATACAAAAATTATATAAACAATTAAGTATAAATATATTTTTTTTTGGAAAAAATAAGAGTCAGTTTGCCCCACTCAATTTATATAAATCCGCCGATGATATTAGGTGCTGCGACACTTATTATTATTCCTCAATGATTACATAACTATGTATTATTTATTGTAACTTGTAAGTATCATTTTTGGTAGACCGCGCATCACGCGTTTTGCTAGCTGGTTTAAAAGATTTGAATTATCGCTATTTTTAATGGAAAGATTTCATATGTAACTTATTTTTTTTTCTTTGATATCTTAAGTTAAAAAAAATAAAAAGATAATGGTTACAAAGCGGAGCAAGTATATATTAGAGAATAAGAGGTTTTTAAGGTCAACCATTTAAGAATAGTTGAATGCATCAATCACGCCACCATTTTTCGTGTCTATACTTTTTAAATTATAAATTCAAACTCAAGTAATAAATTAAAATTGCTAGATATTATATCCGTACTCTACCCTTACTCGCTATAAATTATCCTACTCGTACCCTACCTTACCCGTTATGGTTGTCTGATAACGAAACGGTAGCGGGTAAATAACGGGTAATACTAATATAATAATTATTTTATTATTTATTAAATATTACATTAAAACATATATATTCATTTCACACATGTCCAGTATTTTATTAAAAAAAATGATGATCATGCTAAGTGCAAGTAAAACAATTAAAGTACTATTTCAATTATTAATATATATAATATGAGATGGGCTATTGTGCTTCGCGAAGTAAATGGGGGGTTTACTTCGGGCCATAGTTTTATTTTTGAAAATTCAAACAACCGATCCGAATCGTTCAACATGTTCTAAATATTGAAATGTGCTTGGAGACTAAATATTACATTTTTTGGAATGTTTTTAATATTTATTAAGCCACATTGAAAATCGCTGATCCGGTGGTCCAGAAAATTTTACTGTTTTTTACTGTTCACAGTGGATCAGCGATTTTCAAAGTGGCTTAATAAATAGTAAAAAAATTCCAAAAAATGTAAAATTTAGTCTCCAAGCACATTTCAAAATTTAGAACATGTTGAACGGCTCGGATCAGTTGTTTGGATTTTCAAAAATGAACATATGGCCCGAAGTAACCCCCCCATTTACTTCGCAAAGCACAATAGCCCATATATATATATATAGTATGGCTAATTTGCTGCTGGCAGCATTTTAGTGAAGTGCTGCCAGATCCGATAGCCATTCGATTTCACTTCAGATTCGCGTTCTGATGGGCGCTGATGAGATAAACAGAGACGGAAATGTTAGAAAAATCGCTCCGTTGGATTGCGTTAGACTCTCCCTTCCGCCTCTTTTCATAAATTGCTATTTTGTTCATTGTTTTTCTCCCTCCGCGAAGGGTTCTCTCTCTTCCTCCCTTCGCGAAGGCCTCCTACCACCCTCCCTCTCTCCGCTGCTCTCTGTCACACCCTCGGACAACCCGCCGCGCATTCAAATGCAAGGCGTTAAACACATCACATACATTATCAATAATACAACCAACAAGCCACTATATTAAACATAAAAGGAGTTCACAGACAAATAGAAAGGGGAAATATGTCAGACACGGCTAGTCAAACAGTCACCGCCATGTCTACACAATATATTGTTCATACAAATGTAAAATTAAAACAAATAGTGGCCACTTTAGTAACTTCCGCTAATTCCTCACTCGCGGCCTTCCTCTATGTCTCCCTCTTCATTTCCTGGAACCCAAATAAAAGGTGGTGCGGGTGAGAGATCGAACTATCTCTCAGTGCGGGATTTAGTTCCAGCCCGGTGTTTTTACAAATGAATGCAATTAATACCCGAATAACGGAAAAGTAAAATAAACCCCAAATTTCCTATCAATTCGGATATGCAAGCTTTTAAAACAATTTCAATCTCAAACTCGCTTCTTTTCTTTAAAAACTTTCACAATCTGGACCGCCACGCACGGACGATCCAGCCTTTCCTATTCAATCACATTTAAAGTTTTGAAATTCCACACTCTGGGAATCCATGCCCGTACATGAAAACCCGGCGAATCGCCACACAAGGACGACCCGAACACCAAACTCTAGATGGGCCATTGCGGGGACCCATCCGGCGAACCGTCACACAAGGACGACCCGTTCTGTTCACATTTCACACTCTGGACTGCCACACATGGACAGCCCAACGAATCGCCACACGAGGACGACGCGATTTTCCAAAATACATGCAGAACCGCCACACAGAGACGGCCCCAATTTAAAACAATTCATTTAAAAACTCTCCGTTTTCTCATTCACATTCACCATTACTGTCAGTTTAATTCAATGCATCCAAAATTTCCTATCAATGCAATTCTACACAAAAACAACCGAGTGTTCGACATTCTCAACATGCAGTTTATCTACCAGACTGGGAAAAAGGATTTACCTACCTTAATCCATGCATTTCGTATTATTTGTAAAAAGACCAGGAACCCGCACCTGTATTCTCAGTGACTTCGTTTGAGCGTGTATTGGGATCTCGCGTATTCTCAGCGTCTCCTAGAGGCTCGCGGTTTGCTCCTAAGTTTCAACACACTTGATTAGATTCTCATTTCTACTTAATCTACAGGATTTATATTCAATTTAACCCCCTTAATTTCGCATGAAATTCGTAAAGAAAGTCTTAATCCTATAGCCCTATTCACAATTTATATTTATTTCATGGCAATTGTCATCCAAAGGTCAAGTACAAGTATTTAATCCACATCAACTCCAATGTGTAATTTACAATACCTACAAGTCTCAATTCATTTCCCCACAATTCAATTTAATTAACTAAACTACCACCCTCGATTCTTCCCACCAATTCAATTTGGTAATTAAATTTGAGTAATAACCTTGATTCTTGTATAACTAGACCAATTTTAAAATAGAAGAGGGTTCAATTTGCAATTTGGGTTATTGGGTCTAGGGTTTTCGGTTTTGGGTTCAACCTCAGGGGTTCGGGTCTTGGGCATAGGGTTTCGGGTCTAGGGTTTGTGGTGGCCGGCGGCACAAAGGAAGGGGAAGGGTAGAGAGAAAGAGAGGCACGGCTAGAGGGGGAATGCAACGAGGAGAGGGGGGGCCGGTGGTGGGGGCTGTCGGCTAGCCAAAGGAGAAGAGAGGGAGATGGCGGCACAAGAGGGAGAGAGGGGTGGGTTCGGCTGGGCCTCTTGTGGCCGGCGGCAGCCAAGAAGAGCAAAAGAGAGAGAGAGAGAGAGAGAGAGACTTACAGAAAAGTTGAAAGAGGGAGGAGGTTTTTCACAGGGAGCAAGGGAATGAGAAGAGAGGAGAGGGTTGGGTTGATTATATTATTGAATATGGGCTAAACTTAGAATTGCATATTTCTAATTTGGGCTTACTAATTGGGCTAAGAAATGTATAATTAAAATTATATGCAGAATTTAGATATAACTTTCATGTAAATTTACAAAACGTTTTGCTATTTATTTGATTGCCTTTTTATAAATTATTTTCTGAACTATATATTATTTTTATTTTTATTTTGTTCTAAATTGGATTCTAAATTTAAAATATACCCGGATTTAGAGGCGTTACATCCTCCCCCCCTTGGAAATACTGTTCAGTCCCCTGAACAGACTCGGCGTCCATCTCTTCAAACAACTCCGGGTACGTTGCGCGCATTGTTTCTTCGATTTCCCAAGTAGCTTCTCGGTTGGTGTGACGTCCCCATTGTACCAATACTTGTCTAATGGTCTTACGTCGGAGACTTATTTTCTTGGTGTCCAGTATTTTCATGGGTCGTTCTTCATACACTAAAGTTTCATCTAGTCCCAGATTTGAAAAGTCGAGGATGTGGGAGGGATCTCGGATATATTTCCGTAGTTGAGATACGTGAAAGACTGGATGTACCTTATCTAGGGTTGGAGGTAGCGTCAGTTCGTAAGCAAGTGGTCCGATTCTTCTAAGAATTTCAAATGGCCCCACATATCTAGGACTCAGTTTTCCTGCTACGCCAAAACGTTTCACTCCCCTCCTTGGAGAGACCTTCAACCAAACATGATCCCCGGTTTCGAACTCTAGTGGTCGTCTCCTCAAGTCTGCATACTTTTTCTGTCTGTCTCGAGCAGTGTCTAGTCGGGTTAGGATCAGTTGAGTTCTATCCGCGCAATCTTTTACCATTTCTGGCCCTGTTGGCATTTGTTCCCCGTTGTTTCCCCACTACAAGGGGGTCTTCCAGCGATGCCCACACCAGGCTTCAGATGGGGCCATGTCGATACTGGCATGGTAGCTATTGTTGTATGCGAACTCGGCCATTGTCAAATGATCAGCCCATGACCCTTGAAAATTGATGGCACACGTCCTTAGCATGTCCTCTAAAGTTTGGATTGTTCGTTCCGACTGGCCGTCCGTCTGAGGGTGATGAGCGGTACTGAAATTGAGTCGGGTTCCCATTGCCTCCTGAAAGCTTTTCCAGAAATGCGAGGTGAATCGCGTATCCCGGTCCGATATGATAGTTTCAGGAACCCCATGATATTTGAACTGATATTGAAGAAATAATTCTGCTAATTCCCCACCCGATGTAGGGGTTCGCAGGGGTATAAAATGGGCTACCTTGGTTAGTGTGTCTACAATGACCCAGATTGAGTCATACCTCTTTTGGGTACGCGGTAACCCAGTGATGAAATCCATGGTAATGATTTGGAACTTCATTTGTGCTCTGGAGTTTGGATTATAACAATCCTGCTATCTTTCTCCGTTCGGCTTTTACTTGTTGGCAGGTGATGCACCTAGCCACGAATTCTGATACGTCTTTCTTCATGTTGGGCCACCAAAATTGGGTACGAAGGTCCTTATACATCTTTACCTCTCCTGGGTGAATGGTATAACCCGATTCGTGGGCTTCTTGCAGAATTTCCTTTCTCAGTCCCCCCCTGTTCTGGTACGCACACCCGCTGGTTGAAATAGAGGAGCCCATCCACGTTTTCCTTGAAGGTCGACGCTGGATTGGTACAGGCCAATTCACGGTATTTTTGGTGCTGCTCGTCGCCTTGGTCCGCGTCCCGTATTCGAGACTTTAATTCTGGTTGTACCGATATAGCCGCTAGGGTGAGTACCGCATTCGTCGCGGCTCTCCTGGTGTCGGTTTGCCTTTGGATCCAGCTGGTGGATACACATACTCCCAAATTCATGTGTCGCATTTTCTTGATCAATTGTCTCTTGGGTTATGACTTCTGCCAAATTTGTCGCCCCTTTCCTACTGAGTGCGTCTGCCACCACATTTGCCTTTCTGGCCAAGTACTGTATGTCTAAATCATAGTCCTTCATTAGTTCCAGCCACCTCCTTTGTCTCATGTTCAATTCTTTTTGAGTAAACACATACTTTAAGCTTTGGTGGTCCGTGAATACTCGGCATTTCGCCCCATAGAGGTAGTGTCTCCATGCCTTGAGCGCAAAAATAACTGCTGCCAATTCTAGGTCGTGTGTGGGGTAGTTCTGTTCATGGTTCTTCAATTGCCGTGACCCGTAAGCAATTACTCGTCCGTCTTGCATGAGTACACATCCTAGGCCGTTCCTTGACGCGTCGGTATACACTGTGAACTCTTGGTCTGGTTTAGGCAATGTTAATACTGGGGCACTGGTTAGTAGTTTCTTCAAAGTTTGGAAACTCTCTTCTTGACTCTCCGTCCATTTGAAAGTAGTCCCTTTGTGTAGGAGCTGGGTCATGAGTCGGGCTGTCTTTGAGTACCCGGGAACGAAGCGCCTGTAGTATCCCGCTAACCCTAGGAAACTGCGTATATCTGTTACACTTTTGGGTTGATTCCATTCTACCACTGCTTTGATTTTATCTGGGTCTACCCGGATACCTTCCCCCGTCACTACATGTCCCAAAAATTTAACCTCTTTCATCCAAAATTCACACTTAGAGAATTTGGCGTACAACTGGTGTTCTCGTAATCTTCGTAATACTGTACGTAGGTCTTCGGCATGATCTTCTTCCCTTTTTGAATAAATCAGAATGTCATCTATAAAAACAATGACGCAGCAATCAAGTAAGTCGTGGAATACTCGGTTCATCAAATCCATGAATGCTGCAGGAGCATTGGTTAACCCAAATGGCATGACCGTGAATTCATAGTGCCCGTAACGGGTACGGAATGCTGATTTCTCTATATCTTGAGGTTGAATCTTCAACTGATGGTACCCTGATCTCAGATCGATCTTGGAATAAACGGCCGCACCTTGGAGTTGATCGAATAGGTCTTCAATTCATGGGAGAGGGTATTTGGTGTGAGATTTTTATTCTTCTCAATTTTATACATATATGTACTTGCATTGTTATTAGTTACAGAGTTCATCGTAAAACTTATGGTTATTCAACTCAAGGTAAATATACGCAATTTAAAGAAGAGATTTAAGATTATAACTCGAACTTCAGGTTTCTTTAGATTATAATTGTTACTTTAACTCATTCAACAGAATTTAAGATACATGTGAGGGTTATAACTATATCGTTTCCTTTTTTCCTAAAGTACTCTAATCGGTCTCAAAATATCCCTTAAGTATGTCCTTCCTAACGTGGTACGTCCAGTCGTTCCGAACCTCTGACATTGTTAATGGTTCTGCTTCCATTTCCGCTCTTATAGCTGGGTCTTCTTCTTCCTTCTGGGGTTTTTCCCCGATGAGCTTGCTCTTATTTCCCGATATTTTCCGCATTTCTGCTCTGACTGGTTTCTCGTGGGGCGGCCAGAATACTAGGCTGCGGTGCGCGCAGTCTATCAGCACGTGGTGCTCCTTGAGCCAGTCCATTCCTAAGACCATCTCGTACGCCCCGGTGTCTGCCACGATTGGGTCCACTCGCCATTTTCCATTCTGCGTGTTCACGTGAAGATCCGGACAGTATTGCTCTTCTACACTATGTTCGAGCCCTGCAAAGAAACGGCGTCTTCCGGTATTCTTCACCCTGAATCCGCTAGCCTCCACCACGTGTGGCGAGATGACGGAATAAGGACAATTGACGGAGATTGCAGCATTGACAGTGATTACGGACAAGTCGACCCATCCGACCATTTCCTTGATTCTTGCGGTGGTTGCGAACGTCCTTAGCCAAGTGGGCTGTCCGTTAAATTGATTTGCCATCTAAGAAAAGAATCTATTTTGTTTATTTTCTACAAAATTAAATTGGTTCAATCTTCCAAGAAAGAAAATATCTTTATATACTTCAAAATAATTTGTACCATTACAACAAAGGCATAATTCGTCATTAAATATCATATACATTTGTTACTAATGGTACGCCTAGTTCATATAGTTTGGTCTATGACCTATTTCCGCATCCTATTGCTAGCGTTCTCTTAGCGGAAGTTTATTGATATTGTATGTGCTGGCTCTGATACCAACTAAGTTGTCACACCCTCGGACAACCCGCCGCGCATTCAAACGCAAGGCGTTAAACACATCACATACATTATCAATAATACAACCAACAAGCCACTATATTAAACATAAAAGGAGTTCACAGACAAATAGAAAGGGGAAATATGTCAGACACGGCTAGTCAAACAGTCACCGCCATGTCTACACAATATATTGTTCATACAAATGTAAAATTAAAACAAATAGTGGCCACTTTAGTAACTTCCGCTAATTCCTCACTCGCGGCCTTCCTCTATGTCTCCCTCTTCATTTCCTGGAACCCAAATAAAAGGTGGTGCGGGTGAGAGATCGAACTATCTCTCAGTGCGGGATTTAGTTCCAGCCCGGTGTTTTTACAAATGAATGCAATTAATACCCGAATAACGGAAAAGTAAAATAAACCCCAAATTTCCTATCAATTCGGATATGCAAACTTTTAAAACAATTTCAATCTCAAACTTGCTTCTTTTCTTTAAAAACTTTCACAATCTGGACCGCCACGCACGGACGATCCAGCCTTTCCTATTCAATCACATTTAAAGTTTTGAAATTCCACACTCTGGGAATCCATGCCCGTACATGAAAACCCGGCGAATCGCCACACAAGGACGACCCGAACACCAAACTCTAGATGGGCCATTGCGGGGACCCATCCGGCGAACCGTCACACAAGGACGACCCGTTCTGTTCACATTTCACACTCTGGACTGCCACACATGGACAGCCCAACGAATCGCCACACGAGGACGACGCGATTTTCCAAAATACATGCAGAACCGCCACACAGAGACGGCCCCAATTTAAAACAATTCATTTAAAAACTCTCCGTTTTCTCATTCACATTCACCATTACTGTCAGTTTAATTCAATGCATCCAAAATTTCCTATCAATGCAATTCTACACAAAAACAACCGAGTGTTCGACATTCTCAACATGCAGTTTATCTACCAGACTGGGAAAAAGGATTTACCTACCTTAATCCATGCATTTCGTATTATTTGTAAAAAGACCAGGAACCCGCACCTGTATTCTCAGTGACTTCGTTTGAGCGTGTATTGGGATCTCGCGTATTCTCAGCGTCTCCTAGAGGCTCGCGGTTTGCTCCTAAGTTTCAACACACTTGATTAGATTCTCATTTCTACTTAATCTACAGGATTTATATTCAATTTAACCCCCTTAATTTCGCATGAAATTCGTAAAGAAAGTCTTAATCCTATAGCCCTATTCACAATTTATATTTATTTCATGGCAATTGTCATCCAAAGGTCAAGTACAAGTATTTAATCCACATCAACTCCAATGTGTAATTTACAATACCTACAAGTCTCAATTCATTTCCCCACAATTCAATTTAATTAACTAAACTACCACCCTCGATTCTTCCCACCAATTCAATTTGGTAATTAAATTTGAGTAATAACCTTGATTCTTGTATAACTAGACCAATTTTAAAATAGAAGAGGGTTCAATTTGCAATTTGGGTTATTGGGTCTAGGGTTTTCGGTTTTGGGTTCAACCTCAGGGGTTCGGGTCTTGGGCATAGGGTTTCGGGTCTAGGGTTTGTGGTGGCCGGCGGCACAAAGGAAGGGGAAGGGTAGAGAGAAAGAGAGGCACGGCTAGAGGGGGAATGCAACGAGGAGAGGGGGGGCCGGTGGTGGGGGCTGTCGGCTAGCCAAAGGAGAAGAGAGGGAGATGGCGGCACAAGAGGGAGAGAGGGGTGGGTTCGGCTGGGCCTCTTGTGGCCGGTGGCAGCCAAGAAGAGCAAAAGAGAGAGAGAGAGAGAGAGAGAGAGAGACTTACAGAAAAGTTGAAAGAGGGAGGAGGTTTTTCACAGGGAGCAAGGGAATGAGAAGAGAGGAGAGGGTTGGGTTGATTATATTATTGAATATGGGCTAAACTTAGAATTGCATATTTCTAATTTGGGCTTACTAATTGGGCTAAGAAATGTATAATTAAAATTATATGCAGAATTTAGATATAACTTTCATGTAAATTTATAAAACGTTTTGCTATTTATTTGATTGTCTTTTTATAAATTATTTTCTGAACTATATATTATTTTTATTTTTATTTTGTTCTAAATTGGATTCTAAATTTAAAATATACCCGGATTTAGAGGCGTTACACTCTCTCTCGCGCTCAGGCTCTCCCATGTAAAGCAGTCGCCTCTTTCAGACTCGCCTCAGCCACTGCCCTCCTCTCCTTCTCTGTGCGTCTCGCCAGTGCCTCTCCTTTGTAAGTCGCGCTTTCTCTCTCTTTCTCTCTCTCACTCACGTACTTGGCCTTGCTCCCATTGAGAGCACATCAATAGCCGAACCTGATTTGGAAACCCTAGGAGCTGAAAACTATGTACCACTATACCAATAATTCGTTAATTATTCTAACTATTTTTCAGATTTGCCCGTAGCTTGACTGGAAGTTATGGCTGATTGCAAACACTGAAGTAGAGGAGACTTTATTACTTCTATTCAACACTGTTCAAACTTATCTCTTGATTAAGGTCAATTTTATTTAAGGCCGATTTTATGCAATTTTTTATGAATTTTTTTTGAAGTGATTTCTAGAGAAGTTGATTGAAGAGATGAGTATTGGGCATCGAGACTATTGTTCGTAATTGCAAAATTGACTCAATTGGATCTTGTTGATGTTAAACTAAGCCTGCCAGAATTTTACTCATTTGGATCTTGTTAATCTTGTAAATTAAGACATGTATGGTCTGTACTCTGTACTAGCCTATACTGGTACCCATCTAACAACCAGATTAAGAGTATGTTGGCCTCTACTCTTATGGTTCAATCATCTCAAAATAAAATTCATATTGAAAGTCTCACCTTAAGCTCTGATCTGTGTAAAAACAATTAAGTTGGAAAGTCTCATCTCAAAATAAAATTCATATTTCACCCTTTTTATAACATACTATTGTTTTATTTTTGTAGAAAATGAAGGATGCTAAATTAGCCAAGGGTCAAGCACAATAATCATATGTGAATGAAGACTTGTCATTGGAGGAGAACAATGTATATGATAGTGAAGACTTGTCATTGGAAGATGACAATGCATATGATAATGAAGATTTGTCGTTGGAAGATTGATAATGCGTATGTGGTATAGTCATAGGGTATTTTTGGTACAGTCATATAAATGATATTTTTGGTACTATAGAAATGGTATTTTTGGTTTAGTTATAGAAATGGTATTTTTATTATAGTGATAGAAGGAATATTTCAAATTACCAAACTTGTTGGCTAATTGAACTTGCTGTAATATTTGAAAAACAAGGATGTTATTTGCATATTTCCTTTATGCTTGTCAGGATGTTATTTGCATATTTCCTTTATACTTGTCAGGATGTCTTTTCTTCCCTGAGAGAAGAGAGATGAGATTATTCTTTTTTGGAATCATTTTTATGTTGCTACAACTTAGAATGTGTACTAAAATACTGCTCAATTATGCTATTTTAAACTTTCTAGGATGTAAATAGTAAAATTGATTTTTTCCTTGTCAGAGTAAAAGAGTAAGTAAGAAAAAGAATCTTAAATAAATCATATGATATTTTAGCTTCATTTGTTTCGGACTACATGCTATTTCTGATGTTTCCAAATTGTTACTGGTACGAGTTGTACCTGTTTTGTTTGCATGACTACATGCTATTTCTTACTAAATATGTCATGCCATGAGCTTATTAACTTCCTTTATCTTATCATTTTCCTTATTTTGTTACTGGAGCTTTTTTTTTCCTTATTTTATCATAGTTTCAAACAAAAGGCAATCTTGCTAGTAGTGTCACTTTGTAATTTTTCTAAAACACAACATAAGCATATGTTATTTAACATGCAAATTAATAGACCAAAGTAACACACAGAGTATGAATTTAAGCAGTTAAGTACCTAGTTCATATTGTCACTCAAAAAAGAAAATTACAACCCTAGTTCATATTTGCCAAAACTGGTACATAAATTCAAAATATGCTGTCATCTTCACTCTCAAAATCAATGTCCTCTTTGTCATCGTGAACTATAGAAACTCATGCTCGACCTTTGCTTGAAACTCCATCGCTGATTCTGTACAATTGAAAAATGAGATAAAATTAATCTATTAAATAATCAACCAATTAACTGTTTTATAAGTTGTCATGTTATGTATCAAGGGCATCCTAGAGTCAATATTTATCAAGCTGCACACCAATTAATTCCAAAATTCAAACATAGCTGGACAATACCAAACCTATACCTATTAATTCTAGTCAACTTTTTTCTGAACCTCTAAAATGGTAATTGGGTTTAGTGTTGTTACAAATGAACTGAAAGAAGATATACCGGCTGGTACGATAACCTTATACAATAGTACATAGCCTACCTTGTGTCAATCTCCCCCACATGTTCCAAATCGGGTTTTAATAGAAGGCAAAAAAGTAAATTGGAAGATGATTAGAAGGCTAACCAATGTACAAATATGTCATGCAACAATGAGTAAAATTTGAAATAGAAAGAGCAAAACAGAGCTCCAAGGTCAACATTTTAGGATTGATGTCAAATAGAAGTATAGAACAAGTCGTTTGATCCAAACTTAATTCATAGTCTTCACTATCATCTTCATGTTCTTGCGCCCTCGAAATTCATTCTCGATCCTTCAAAGAAAATTTCATCACTCATTCTCTACAAACAGATATAAGAATGAAAGAATCACATAAATTGACAGAAAATTGAACTATGGAATGCATATTGGTACACGTCTCTAAACAGAAAAAAGAATGAACTATGGAATGCATATTGACAGAAAATTGAATGTATATGAAAAATCCATTCTCTACAACTATGGAATGCATTATTTCCATCATTCATTCTATCATGCAGACTGGTACGTATCTTAATTTCATTAAAAAAAATATGCATTCTCTACAATTTTCATACTGGTAGGCATCTCATTCAATCATCCATTCTCTACAATTTTTATTATTTCCATCATGCTTTCTCAGAATTCAGCAAGGATTTCGTCAGTACTTATTCAATAAAAAATATGTATTTGCAATATAAGAATTTTTCTTTCTAAAACATATCAGTAAGTACTGGTAAATAGAAAAGATTCATAATCTTTTTCATAGCGTGAGCTGGAGAGAGAGGGAGGGGCGAAGAGAGAGACTCACGAATCTGTGCCACCTTGCTAGCGACAGCTATGTGGAGCAGGCACCCCAGTGAGAAGAGAGCAAGAACCAACGGGTCAAGAAGAAAGGGCGAACAAAGGCTAGGGTTTCCGCTCACACAACGAGGCGCACGAGAGAGGCCACAGAGAAAGAGCGAGTTCAGATTCGAGAGCGAGAGGGGCACAAGTTCGAACGAGAGAGAGCGAGAAGGGTGGAGCTCGAGCGATTTCTTGAAGTTCTCCGATTTTGCACGCGGGCCGGCCGACGGGTCAAGGAGGAAGAGAGAGAATTCAAAATAGAGAGATTTAGGGAGAGTTTGGAGAGACGGGAGGTTGACGGAAGTTTTTTCACTCATCGCTCTTTTATTTTCAGATCATCAAGTGCGAATCTAAAACCAGATCCGACGGCTTACAGACCTGGCAGCACTTGACTAAAATGCTGCTAGCAGCAAATTAGCCATACTCTATATATATATATATATATATATATATATATAGAGTATGGCTAAATTGCTGCCGGCAGCATTCTGGCCAGGTGCTGCCGGGGGCAATTCGGTCATTTCCGGTGTTCAAACAACAAATCCGAACCGTTCAACGTGTTCTAAATATTAAAATCTACTTGGAGACCAAATTTTACATTTTTTGGAATTTTTTTACTATTTATTAAGCCACTTTGAAAATTTCAGATCACATGGTCCAGAATTTTGGTGCACTGTTCACCCGGATCAGCCAATTTCAAAGTGGCCTAATAAATAGCTAAAAAATTCCAAAAAATGTAAAATTTGGTCTCCAATTAGATTTTAATATTTAGAACATATCTGTATAAAAAAATCTGTTGTTTGAACACCGGAAATGACCGAATTGCCCCCGGCAGCACCTGGCCAGAATGCTGCCGGCAGCAATTTAGCCATACTCTATATATATATATAAAGCTGGGCTATGGTGAGTTGTGAAGTAAGAGGTCATTTATACTTCACGCTCATATTTTCATTTTAAAAATCCAAACAACTGATCCGAATCTCTCAACATGTTCTAAATATTGAAATGTGCTTGGAGACTAAAGTTTACATTTTTTGAAATTTTTTTACTATTTATTAAGCCACTTTGAAAATCGTTGATCCGGTGGTCCAGAAATTTTTACTGTTTTTTACTGTGAACAGTGGATCATATTTTCACTCTTGTTGGCCTAATTTTTACTGTTTTTTACTGCCATGCATAGCACTCTTGTTGGCCTAATGAAACACCACCAAACAATATTTTAACAAACGGCATTGTCAATTTGTAGCATTTTCTCCAAATAGCCTCGTAATGCTATAATACAGATATTAATTCATATTTTCACTAATAAGATGAATTCATTTTGTTTAATTTTAGTTGGTTTTGTAATTATCCCCAGTGCCTCTTATTAGATGATTTGTGTGCGTGTTGTGTGTGTGTGTGTGCGTTGTAGAGATTGGTGGGTATATATAACTATACTAAAAAAAAAATTATTACTGAAAAATACAAACTTCTATAAAATTTTGATGTTCTTTGGATAAGCATGAAATGAAACAATTACACATAATTTGGTACAAGCATAATAAAAAAATATATATTAATTTGTTTTCCTTTTCCTGTGCTGCAAGTGCTTTTTAAGTGACAAGTCTGGCTTCAAATAAATAGCAAGACGCACATATAATACAGAAAAAGGTTTAAACATGGCAAGCAGCTTAAGGATCCAAAAACTTTCAATCAATAATGCAGCACTAAGCACAGCTAAGTTGATGAAGAAACACGGAAGAAGTGCTTTCTCATCTTCTTCTATATCCTTGGGAGCATCACAAATCGAAGCAGACGAGCCATTGTAATTGGCGCAAAATTTGTCGTGATGATATGTGATAAGACAATCAATAGAAAGCAAGCTATACTCAACTATGACTAGTATTTTGAGAGCCATATAATTAGATACCAGTAATGCGCCTATAATCACCTCCAAGAGGAAGACCATACAAGCAACTTTCCACTACAAAACAACAGTTAAAAAAAGTAAATATGATGTAATTGTATCCACTACAAGGCAGTTTATTTGTGTAACAGATAGGAAGAATCATTACAATATTTAAGCGCAATTTGGGATCCTCCATGGCATTGAGCAGGACCTCAGTGTCATCCTCACGCTTGCATTTTATGCGGTTGGCCATGGCTATGTTATATTTTATAATAATGTCAGATCGATATAAGAGTAGTAATTTTGGTCATTAAAAATTTTTGAGCAAGAGAAATTCCATACATTCTTCTTTTCTCCTACATGACTACATCTCCATCCATAAACATCACCTCCTCACACTCTCCTAAAAAATGAAACAATAAGAATCATAAAGAAACATGACTTTACCAGTATCAGGAGTTTCAACAGGAGGTGAAGTCTTGACTTGGTCCGTGGACTTTGGTTCAACTGGGTTGGTGGACTTGGGGTCAACTGGGTCGAAGGTCTTGTCGGGGACGAGTGGGGTTGCTGGGATGCTTTCTTTGTGATTATAATGATGGTGGTGATGCTGGTGGTAGTGGTGGTGGTGATGCTGGTGCTCTTGATAAAGTTGACGATATTGTGTCATTTTATGTTTCGTTTTTCTCTCCAATTCATCTATGGATGTGTTGAATATATATATAGCAGTAATTTGTAAATACCGTAAGATATGGAATATGGATGTGATGATTAATTTGGCAAATTAATTTCCTGTGATTTCTCTGCCTAAAATAGGGATATGATATTATCTACATAGTTGGAAAATGACGAGGAGCTATTGTAATAATTAATATATAGTATATAGAAAAATAATTACTAAATTAACAGTTCAATTTGTTTGGCACTTGATTTGTTCTCACGACTTTCAGATTATACTAAGTTTAACATTACAACCTATTTATATTTTAAACACTATTTCTATAAATTTACTTTGATTTTGATCCAATTAGTTTGTTGATTGTCGCGGTTCAAATGAATGTCAAAATATTCTTATTTAAAGTAAGATATTATGTGTGGTAAATTAGTCAATTAATATAGCTTCAATTTTACATTTTTAAGTTAATGAAATTGTTTTTTCTCTCTAAGAAGTGCTTGTTTTCACTTTTAGTCAATATTTATTTTTTGTGATAATAGTGAATAAACAACTTGAGTTAAATTTCATATGTATTTCCCAGTACATTTCTATCTTAATTGTGTCGTTCATTTTTCTCACATTTTAAAATTATGATTAAATTAAGGAAAATTAAGAAAAATCAAATTAAGTAAAATTATTACGATATATAAAGTTACAAAATTTTGATTTCATCTTTTTAAAAAAGCAAATACAAATTCTTTTGTTTTGAACAGGGAGCCGTTACTGAGAGCTCCGCATTAAATTATGGTCCAACATACTATGCCATGCATAATACTCCTGGGCTTGTAACAGAAAAATAAAATTATATGGGCCTAATGAAACACCACCAAACAATTAACAACGGCGTCATCAATTTGTTGTATTTTCCACAAATAGACTGGTAAATGCTAATACAGATATTTATTCATATTTTCACTAATAAGATGAATTCATTTTGTTTTACTTTTAGTTGGTTTGTAATTATCCCTAATGCCCCTTATTAGATAATCCACTCCAGCACTGTAAAAGTTCCAGCGTAAATTATCTGCTCAAATGCACGGAGAATTGGATATTAATTAGTTGGGGGCAAAATGTGAGATAAGAAGGATAGTCAAGAATATTTAAAATTTTCGAGTGTTGAGTATATCCTGTAATGTTATATTTCTGATGCTGCCGTTATAAAATAGTAATTAGTAATATGTATTACATTAATTGGGTTTAATTGGTTGTCAAACTTGATATGTGGTATAATAGATGGTGGGGACAATATTCGCCAATGTATGTTGTTGTGTTAATTTTTCTTCCTATTTGTATGTGTGTGTAATAATTTGTTGAGTTCAAAGATTGCATACAGCACAACATTGACACAGAAATGAGGGGAACGAAATGTGCCGAATTGACACAGGCAGTGCAAGACCTATGGTATGGCGACTGGTACCGCGCAGGGACTGCCGGCTGGAATAGAGCTTACATACTTACTACAATACCGGCCTGGTACAGGAGAATCGGTACGTTGATAGAAGGAAGGGGCCACCCAACGGCTGCGACAGGGTGTGCAGTCGAGCATGCCGGATAGTTTTGGAGAACAAGGATGTGGTTTTCTTTTTAGATCTTATTGAGACTTGTGGGGGGTCTTTTTTTGCTATTACTGGGAGTGCTATTCCCAGGTTTCAGCCTTACTGGTACGCCGTACGCATATCAGTAGGCAATTTTCGTTACCTTTTTTTCCTGTTTTCTTTTTCTTTTTATTTTATTTTCCTTTCTTTCAGTTTATTGCTGTGTTTTGGCTCAGATGTACTGAGCTAAAAACACTTTTTATTTTGGAAGTTACAAAAATCTTGTAACCGAACTTTATTAATCAATGAAATAAGGGCTTGACTCTTGTTTTTTCTTCAAAAACAAAAAAAAGATTGCAAAATTTATATGGGTGACTAAACCGCTTTTGACCCTTTTTATATATTACCAACAAGGTAATTAAGAGAATAAAGATGACTTCTACGTAAATAAATATAGGGAAAGTAGAAAGCAGAATTTTAGTTGTCGATCGACTGGATACAGATGAAAGATTATCTTAAACCTACACATACATACAAAAAATATATTGAACCAATAACATGGAAACTAATTATTATTTTAGATAGAATCATACATATTAATTAATTTTAGATTATTATATTTGAAAAAAATATTATAAAATAATCTTAATTTTAGATTATGGCATAGACAATCGATGCTATGGTACGGTACGGTACAGTACAGTACAGTACAGTACAGTACAGTACAATACAGTACAGATGACTTGTATTGGGTGGAAAAGAGAGAAAAATGTATTTGTAGATCAATTTGTATTGAGTTTAACAATACTCCTATTAAAACAACTAAATCTATTATATTACTAATAAAATCTCTTATTTTGTATTGGATAGGCAACCTCAAGAAGAAGGCCAAACTAGCAGCTGAGGACTGGCTTCGAGTGATAGAGACTCTATCATAGAGGATGCCATCCTCTGGACCACTATATGCTCTTGGAAATGGTGGTTGACTCGGAATCGGTTGAAATTGGCCGATATCCATAATTTTTTTCTTGAAACTATATTACATAGAGTTATAATGAAATCACATTTATTTAATGTCAGAAATTATGTCGAGTTGGCTGAATTACTTCATCATCTTTTATATTAAAATACAAAGGAGATTATTCTACAGAGCCAAAAGATAATAACATAACAGTAGTGTTAAATGGAGGATTGTGAACGTCCTCGTATCCAACATAGGAATAGTATGTGCTAGTGTTATAAATAGCGGTATGCGCTCGTCGGACGGACGGAGTATCGTCACGCAATTAATCGGTATGCGGCCAATTAATCAGAATTATGCAGCTAATTAATTGTTTTCATTAAAATTATGTGTATATATTCATAATTTATTAAAAATAATTTATTTAACTCATCAAGCTTATCAAATAAATTTAATTTAACTTAGTTTTATTATTATAACATGACTCTATGCTTATTTCTTCTTAACAACACATACACATTTTTCATTTGTAAGTAACATATTTATTTAATGCAAAAATAAATTTGAAAATTAAGTTTTTTCAAATTCTAATAATATATTATTGAAAGAAATGAAACATTCTAACATAAAATCACTAAATTTAATTTATGATAGCAACTTATTTCATATATGAACATATTGCACTAATTGAAAAAATTACATCAATAATTAAAAAAATATAAGATATATAAATAATAGAAGAATTAATCAATTTCAAAATAAATAAGAAGAAAAAATATATATAAAAAATATTGGATGTATATCCAAGTACAAATAAAACTATAATACATAATTTATGAAACTTATTATCACACATGGTCACAGAAAAATAAAACAATGTGAAAATAAATATTTACTGGAATAAACGGAAATAAACGGACGATTAAACGGAAATAAACGGATGATTAAACGGGAATAAACGGAATAATCTGCTGATTAATTAGAAAAATATATTAATAGACCTCCGATTAGTGTATTCGCAACGATTTGAACGCTATTAACAATTAAACGGGCGTTTAATCGGCCGTTAAGGCCATTTTTTTTACAACACTAGTATGTGCTAGAAATTTCCTGGCTACTAGATGTATTGTAGTCTGGTTGTACACCGTACACATACGGTGTCTGATTATATCCTCTAGAGGTCTCCAACACCCCATCACAAAAATTAATATTTTGAAGCCTTGTTAGTTCATTAATATGGGTAGAACTAGGGTGTTCTTAAGTTCACCAAGCCTCTTGGTCAACTCAAGTTTAAAATTTATCGGATCGGCTTCAAATTACGAATCTTAACTGTTGAAACCCGCCCAGGGGCGGACCCAGTATAGCCCAGAGGGGGGCAGTTGCCCCCCCTGGATTTTCAGATTTAATGGAAAAAATAGGCCCAGCGATACATTTGCCCCCCCCCCGGAAAAATGTGTTGCCCCTCTCTGGACCCATTAAGCCCAAAACTGTTTCAATCCTTCAATAAGTTATGTGGAAAATACTAACGGGCCAACATCTCAATCCGTGCTGGGCTATCACCGCAATCCGCTCTGGGCCATTAGTTAGTGCATTCCTTTAATTGAGATGTAATCTGAATACCACACGCACCCCTCTATTATTTCATTATTGTTGTTACCAGCCCAATGCTATTTAGCCCAATGCTATCAAGTACGAAGTACTAATTAAAAGTATATTCAAAGGCATATAGACTTTATCAGGTACCAATTACTAAGTTGACTTTGTGACTTTTGTTTTATTTTGTTGAATTGAAATCAAACTTCTATTTTCTTTTCTTTTTTTACATAAGAAAGCATCAGTTGCACATTCTAAGGCCATGAATTTGGGTTTGTACCATATATTCCTTGAACTTTAATTTACTTTGAATTGAGATAATTTGGATTTATCTTATTGAATTTTTTATATATAATACCAGATTAGCTAATGAGTTTGATCCCGATAAGTTATTTGAATCCGATTTTTGCCCCCCCCCTGACAGAAATCCTGCATCCGCCCCTGAACCCGCCTACCTTTCGAGTGATGTGTCTACATGCAAAAAATTTATACTTTTGAATTAATTTAGGATAAAGTCAAGAGGTCAAAATTAGAAGGTTAATAAATTAATTTTAATGCATTCATTTTTTGACTTTTTTTACCACTTGACTCTATGCAAAATTAATTTCAAAATATAAATTTTTTGCATGTAGACACATCACTCGTAAGATAGACGGATTTCAACAGTTCAGATTCGTCATTTGAAGCCGATCCAATGGGTTTTAGACTTGAGTTCACCAAGGATTTGGTGAACTCAAGAGCACCCTAGTTCTACCCCATTAATATCTCTATAACGTCTCTCATAAATTAAATTTTGAAGTCCTGTTAGTTCATTAATATCTCTATAACGTCTCTCATAGTCTCATTTGTTTGGATTATTTTTAATATTAATAAAAATGTCGGGAGTTTCCATATATCATATATGTACTACGGACGGCAGCTCCTGCATCATTGCTGCCATCAACACTATTGCTTCCATGGTCATCGTTGCTTGCTAACTCCTCATGTAGCCATGTGTTTTCCCTGTCGTTAAGGACATCATCTTCTTCCTCTCTGATGTTTAAACAATAACTAGAACTAATTAGTTACTTTGTTATTTTATAAACTTAGTTTAATATTGTGAAAAAAATTCATCACCTGATCCAATGTTGAAGGGGATCATCTTCGTGGAAAATTTGATCAAGATCAGTTAACTGATTAGAATCATGCTCGTGCTCTTTTCAATTGTCTTTCTCGGAGGCACATGTTGTAATGACAAAATACCTGATCCATTTTCAGCCTATTTCTCGGTTTTGTGTGTATTAAACTATTAATTAAAGCGAATGTTGTCCAATTTCTCTCACACTGCGAGGAATCAGCCGGAGAGCAATGTTTTAATGCTCGATCAAACCTCATATAAAAAAACCCATTTTCACTAACAACCCTCTTATTTTCTGACCTTAACAGACCAATAAGCTAGAACAGATCACACAATTTTCAAATGTCTCCTGTCAAAAAAAAAAAAAAAGCAGTCCCTGTACTTAAGTTCCTAGTTCCCAAACAGTACAAATGTACAATGCT
This sequence comes from Carex myosuroides, assembly GCA_028015225.1. Taxonomy (NCBI): domain Eukaryota; kingdom Viridiplantae; phylum Streptophyta; class Magnoliopsida; order Poales; family Cyperaceae; genus Carex; species Carex myosuroides. Next base: position 7,521,172 of record CM051480.1, read on the forward strand.
TCCACATGCATCTACCAATATAATAAAAAAAATCAATGTGCTTGTACGGGTGAATAAAACTAGCAATAAAATATAAATTCAATATTAACAATGCTTTATATATATTCAAGAACAAAGGAGAACTACTGTCGAAAGAAATATATAAATGAGAGAAGATAATAGTCCTCAAGCTGTTGCTCTCTATTATAATCTCTTGGTACGAGTAGAGTAGAACTAGGGGTGTTCTTAAATTTATCATTTCTTTGTGAACTCAAATCTAAAATTTATTGAATTGATTTTAAATGAGGAATCCACACCGTTAAAATATATTCATCAACTTTATAAGTGATGCGTTTACATGCGAAAATTTTAAAATTTTGAAGCTACTTGTTGGCTTGGGCCTAATAAAGATGTAAATTTTCATTTCCGAGTAAATTAATTTTAATGCATTCATTTTTTGAATATTTTTTTACCACTTAACTCTATACAAAATTAGTTTGAAAATTTAAAATTTTCGTATATAGATGCATCAGTCGTAAGGTAGATGAATTTTAACAGTTTTTATTCGTTGTTTAAAGTCAATCTAATAAATTTTAAAGTTGAGTTTGTTGTTGTAAGCAATCTTCTGTGATGTTTGACTAATTTGCAAAATATATAATTATTGAATTTTGTAGCTTCTCTGTTTAAGAATATGTGCAGGTTTAAGAATTACGGCCAAAGATTAACAAAAGTCAACAGTGCATATCATGACAAGTTGGCGTAACAAGGTGCGTCCGAAGGTCAAAGAAAGTCAAAACATTTATCATGTCAAGTCGGAACGCGACTAGCTGCACAAGATAATCTGTTACATGATCTCCTCGAGCTACAAGGAATGATTTAATTCATATGATCTGATGGAAGATTCACACAAGCCATTTGGAATGTCGGATATTAATGGGATGCTGAATCGTGAAGAATATGGAGAATCATATGAAGATCAAGATCATGAAGATTATGAAGATCATATTTGACCATTTGTGTTGTAATTTTTATTTATCTCCAAAAGTATGGTAAAGTAGATATGATGTTGAGATCACCCAAGAATAGCCGTTGTTTGGCTGGATATCAAATTCAAAAATCAAATAACCGGGTATGATCATTACTGGAAACTTAGGCACAAGCAAAATAGGCTAAACCATTATGTTGTAGATCTTGTAATCTGTAAAGGGCCGTTGGCTCTCCTTTGAATTCCACTATAAATAGTGGGTTATGTCTCCTGTCTCATTGACGAGATAATATCATACAAATCTTACACCTTAGAATCCTTTTGAGAGGTTTAGTCTAGTACATTTTGTTGTTTGTGCTCAAACTTCAATTATCTCCCCAGCAACCTCAAATATACTTCACTTAAGTAAAGTAAAGTCAGCCTATGAGCTCGTTGATGAGTCCAAATTGAACTACTACTTTTAAATATGTATAAACCCTAATTTCAACATACGTTCATATCACAAGCGTATGATCCTACCATATAGTATTATTGAATTTAACGATTTCATTGTATGAGTGAGTTTGCAGGTTCAAGAACATTATAATTGCAAGATTAAAGTTGAAAAACCAATGGAATCAATAAGACTTTACGAAGATAAAAATATATATTGTAATATCAAATAGATAAGTAAAGTAAATTTGAGATTGTTGATTTCAGAAACTATCCGTTCGGTAAGGAAGCAAACCGTTCAGTACATAATGTATAGACACGGTACCGGATGAATACGTATATGAAGTGTGACTGTTGATACCTCGCATATTTAGTCTATTTTAGGCCTGTTTTAGTACCAGATTCGTGCCCTAATTCACCAGAATCATGTGCATTTCATTGATATATCTTTAGAATTTGGTACTGCTGAGTGTTTGTTTGTTTTCTGCAGGCTTGGAGCAAAACACACGAAGAAACGACGATTTGGGATGATCTGGTATGGCCCTTACCAAGTTTGGTACGGGTCTTACCGGACTTAGCCATTTTTCAGCTCATCACGCCTGGTACGGCCTGGCCGTACCAATTTGGTACGGGCCGTACCTAAAGGCGGCCTGACAGATTCAAATTTTGGCAGAGGCTATTTAAAGCGGGGAACTCTCCAATTTCGACAGACATTCCATTCCAGATCTAATTGAGAACACAGTAAGAGAGAGAAAGAGAGCTAAGGAGCTAGGAGCAAGAAGGAAGGAAGAGGAAAGAGGCGAAACTCGACGGATCAAGCTTCCTCCTCTCGATCCCTTCGATCCATGGCTTTCTCTATCCCTTTTATTGTGTTTTTAGATCAGATCATGTGCTGTGAGTAGTTATTTCAGTTTCTAGGGTTTAGAGATGGATTCTTGATTTGCTTTGACTTTCTTTGACTTGTATCTTGTATGAACTCTTTTGATTGATTGATTGTGATTTTCTTTGCCATCTCTTGCTTTGATTGCTGTGATTGTGTATGATGAACCTCTAGGTCTAGATCAAACCTATCAAGGTCATGTGATCATCTCAATCTCTCAACCAAATCAATTGTTTAGGGTAGACTTGTTCGAATTGAAGCCGAGAGGTTGAATTCTCCTCTAATCGACAGATTAGAGGGTGCCTTAGGTCTCCAATCAACCAGCTAGGGTAGATCTGTACCAACACATGAGAATTGAGGTGTAGAAATCCCTAAAAGGCAATCAATTGCATTCCAACCTAAATCTTGATCCAACACACGACGGTTGAGGCTTAGGAACCTTAGGTATGGTCAATTGAACCTTTCTAAAGAGTTTAGCACAAGGTACCAGCAAGGAATGCATCAACTCGAACTGGTAAGCTATGTTCTGGCAAGCCAGTACGGGTCTTACCAGAGTGGTGCGGCCTTGCCTTACCAGAGTGGTGCGGCCTTGCCTTACCAAGTGGAGTACGGCCTAGCCGTACCAACTTGGTACGGGCCGTACCACTAGAGGCAGATCACAGATGAAATCTGAAACCCTGGAAACGCCTTTTATCCATAATCAAAACACAATTTACATTTCTTCTAGCATTTTATTACATTGTTTGAATTGCTTGAATTGACCTTTTTAGGAACTTAAATACCAAACCAAAACCTTCTCACTTCTAGTTTTTAATTGAGTTTGGTAGATTCTAACCTAGTAATTGCCCGTCCATGTGGATCGATACCCGATTATACTACTCGATAGGGGTTGTGCACTTGCAACCCTTACTCGTGAAGTGTAAATGCGGTTTTAAAAGGTACGCCCTCAAGCGTACCGAAACTTGCGTTGCGCTTCTGCGCGAACAAGTTTTTGGCGCCGTTGCCGGGGACGGTAATCAATTGCCTAGTTAGATTTTTCCTTGCTTAGTTAATCTAGATTTTATCTTGTATCTTTCTTGCTTTTTCTTATTCAAAATCACTAAAAAAAAAAAACTGGCTTTTGAACCCCCCATGCAGGCCAATACAGGTTGAAATATCATCTGAGAAGCAAGGGCCCACTGTTCGAGACTGCTCAGCCACCCTCTGGTACGGCCCGTACCAATTCAGGCACGGCCAAGCCGCACCAATCTGGTCCGACCCGCACCGATTCAGGCACGTCCAGGCCGCACCAATCTGGTCCGACCCGTACCAAAGCACCTGAATGTACAACATGGATCGAATGTACAACATGGCACATAACCAACAGTGGTCCGGCCGCGACAATGCCCGACCAAGAGGTGGCGGCAAGTTCGAGGTCGATCAATTCACTGCCATGAACGCCAAGATGGAGGCCATGCAGAGGGCGATGGACAAGCTGAGTGTGAAGGCAGTCGAGCAACAACCGCAGAGTTGTGTCATGTGTGGGGACTGGAGACACTCTTACGAGTATTGCCCACTGGCGGATTGGGATGAGGAACAGGAGCAAGATGGCTATTGCTACGACACAGCACCGTTTGATAACTCGAACAATTGCGTATTCCAACCCGATCCACCTGAGCCGTACATTGATCCCGCTGAGATCGAATTCATACACGAGCAAGGGAAGATAAACCAGATGATGTGGGAACAGATGCAAAACATGTCCACACAAATGGCCGCTCAAAACAAGTTGTTGGAGCAATTGAGCCACATCATCATCTCACGCCAATCTCAACTTGGAAAGCTGCCAGCTCAGCCAGAATGCGAAGGACCAGCCCAGCCAACAAACCAGACCGCACTGCACACGGGCCGCATCAAGGACTCGCGCCCCGCTTCACCACCTGAAGAAGAGAACCCTAGCCTGACTCGACCGGCAGTCCTGACTCGACCGGCAGTCATTACTGAAGAACATGTGAACCCAGGGCGCATCGAGCCAAGTCGACCCGCATCTCCACCTGAAGAGCATGTGGATGCGACCCGCACGCCACCTGATGCGACCCGCATGCCGTGGTCTGAGGACCTGGAAACCGAAGGACGCGAGTCGGATTGGTCAGCACGCGATACCATTTCACTTGATGCGACCCGCACGACACCTGATGCGACCCGCGTCAAGACCCAGACAGAGCGGCTGACTCCTGAGCTCAAGCCTCCAGCAGCTCACCTCAGGTATGAGTTTCTAGACCCAGATAGATGTTGTCCTGTGATCATAAGTGCAGATCTTGAACCCGATCGGACTGCTACACTCTTGGAGAAATTGGAAGCGCACAAAAGCACGATCGGGCGCTCGATCAAGAACTTGATGGGAATCTTGCAGATTCTTCTGATGCAAGAGTGTGATCGCATGGTCCGTGTACCTCAGAAGTGGGTGCTCCCACCAGTGCCACCTGATCCACCTCCCACCAACCAGTGAGACGCCCCCGCTTCATCCCTCGCTCACCATCTAGTAAGTTTCCATATTTTTTTCTATTTACTTTTGCCTTATGTAGATTCAAGCATTGAGGACAATGCTTCATTCAAGCTTGGGGGGTGGAATAGAAGAAAATTGTATCTGCATTTAGACATGTTTCTTTTTCAAAAATTTTGCATTTAGGTGATAAATTTGTCTGATTGCTAGGATTAGGGACTTGTTTGAAAACTTTTGTTTGTGAGTTGGATGACCTTGGGAAATTAGAACTAACCTCATAATTGACCAAACAAAACTGATTACGAACAAATGGTTTGAGATTTGTAAAATTGGAAACTTGAATGTCGAGATAGCATTTAGAAACCGAATTGTGCCTTTCAAATGTGGAAATAGGGATTTCAAATAAAGAAAAGTTGGGATATCCGTTGGTGTGAATGAACACTAGTGGATGTGTGTATTCATGGTATGTGCGAAAAAAAAAGAAGAAAAGAAAAAAAAAAGAAAGAAAGAAAAAAAAAAAAAAAGATGAAAAGATGGAGAACATAAGAGTACTGGCAATAAGCCTTGAATGGGCGCCTTTGAGCTCGTCTCCCAATTAGAAATGAAAAAAATAAATTTTTTGCACATATCAACACACGAAGTCCGCAACTTTCTGACCTAAGCTTGATTCAAGCTTGGGGGTGCCAAAAAGGGAAAATCTCTACAAGGGAAGGCATAGTTTAGTGAAAGAATGATAAATCGATAAATTCGAGTAATCAACTTTGCAAGACTTGAAACATTTAGAGTTTGAGGTTTTATTAATCAATTTGTGAGGTGAATCACAATTGACCAAGGGAAGTCCGAATCATAGCAAAAAGATTCTTGCGTTCTTTTATTGTAGCAATCATGTAAGTTTTCACATTTAGACTTGTATCCGCATTTAGATTTAGTTGTCTAGCACTTTTACCCGAGTTTGAAACTTTTTGCTTGAGGACAAGCAAAGGTTCAGCTTGGGGGAATTTGATACCTCACATATTTAGTCTATTTTATGCCTGTTTTAGTACCAGATTCGTGCCCTAATTCACCAGAATCATGTGCATTTCATTGATATATCTTTAGAATTTGGTACTGCTGAGTGTTTGTTTGTTTTCTGCAGGCTTGGAGCAAAACACACGAAGAAACGACGTTTGGGATGATCTGGTACGGCCCTTACCAAGTTTGGTACGGGTCTTACCGGACTTAGCCATTTTTCAGCTCATCACGCCTGGTACGGCCTGGCCGTACCAATTTGGTACGGGCCGTACCTAAAGGCGGCCTGACAGATTCAAATTTTGGCAGAGGCTATTTAAAGCGGGGAACTTTCCAATTTCGACAGACATTCCATTCCAGATCTAATTGAGAACACAGTAAGAGAGAGAAAGAGAGCTAAGGAGCTAGGAGCAAGAAGGAAGGAAGAGGAAAGAGACGAAACTCGACGGATCAAGCTTCCTCCCCTCAATCCCTTCGATCCATGGCTTTCTCTATCCCTTTTATTGTGTTTTTAGATCAGATCATGTGCTGTGAGTAGTTATTTCAGTTTCTAGGGTTTAGAGATGGATTCTTGATTTGCTTTGACTTTCTTTGACTTGTATCTTGTATGAACTCTTTTGATTGATTGATTGTGATTTTCTTTGCCATCTCTTGCTTTGATTGCTGTGATTGTGTATGATGAACCTCTAGGTCTAGATCAAACCTATCAAGGTCATGTGATCATCTCAATCTCTCAACCAAATCAATTGTTTAGGGTAGACTTGTTCGAATTGAAGCCGAGAGGTTGAATTCTCCTCTAATCGACAGATTAGAGGGTGCCTTAGGTCTCCAATCAACCAGCTAGGGTAGATCTGTACCAACACATGAGAATTGAGGTGTAGAAATCCCTAAAAGGCAATCAATTGCATTCCAACCTAAATCTTGATCCAACACACGACGGTTGAGGCTTAGGAACCTTAGGTATGGTCAATTGAACCTTTCTAAAGAGTTTAGCACAAGGTACCAGCAAGGAATGCATCAACTCGAACTGGTAAGCTATGTTCTGGCAAGCCAGTACGGGTCTTACCAGAGTGGTGCGGCCTTGCCTTACCAAGTGGAGTACGGCCTAGCCGTACCAACTTGGTACGGGCCGTACCACTAGAGGCAGATCACAGATGAAATCTGAAACCCTGGAAACGCATTTTATCCATAATCAAAACACAATTTACATTTCTTCTAGCATTTTATTACATTGTTTGAATTGCTTGAATTGACCTTTTTAGGAACTTAAATACCAAACCAAAACCTTCTCACTTCTAGTTTTTAATTGAGTTTGGTAGATTCTAACCTAGTAATTGCCCGTCCCTGTGAATCGATACCCGATTATACTACTCGATAGGGGTTGTGCACTTGCAACCCTTACTCGTGAAGTGTAAACGCGGTTTTAAAAGGTACGCCCTCAAGCGTACCGAAACTTGCGTTGCGCTTCTGCGCGAACAACTGTACAGAAGAATTATTCTGTCTGACTATAGTTCAGAACATAACGTTCTATTTCAAGTCAGAGGATTCTCATTGGTGTTCCTGTAACATCCCGAAAATTTGAGTTATTATTATTATTATTGCTAAGATGATTTTTTTTTATATAATATAATAAAGATTCTATGGTGTAAATAAAAAAAACTTAAAATTTGAATATATAATTTCATACGATCTAATTATTTTGTTTAAAAAATTATTTGGCTATTAAAATATTGTTTGGTTATTTATTTTTAATCTTGTTACAGTTTGAGAAAATACAATGTTAACTGGTTATTCTTATCCATTAATACTAATTTGCACTTTCCGCTCATGACACTTCAATACTCCTCTGACATCCGTTTGAACATTAAGTCTTATATATATATATGAAGTTAAAAATATTAATTTGCAATTAGATATACATTAACTGACACCCTTTCGCTCCAATTAGATGTGCATTAACTGATCATAACCGCCTCTTTTTAATAAATTATCTTCTGTAACTCCCCCTTTGTTTTGTCCCAAACCAAATATCTCCTCACATTATTTCAATTCTCTGCCACGCCTCTCTCTCTCGCACCCCAAAAGAAAAAGAAAAAGAAAAAGAAAAAGAAAGAAAGCAAGCTTATGACAAATATATTGATATTCGATTTCAATGTCTGGTTTGAATTCTGGCTACGTCGCAGTGTTTCTGAATTATCATTGCAATTCGATTTGCAATTTCGAACATCTCGCTATCAGGTAACCGGACTTCTTTATAATCTGTGTTTTTGTTTTGTATGGTTGATTTGGATATTGGTTTTGCATATTGGATTATGAAGGCATATTTAACGGGATAGCGGGTCTGAGGTTGGAATTAGATTTGTGATAGTAGCCTCCCACTGTTGGTTGGATTTCCTAGTGGGTTGGCGGCCTTCCAATGTTGGATGGATTTCCCATTGGATTGGCAATTTAAGGAATTGTGTGTTATGGAAGTTGGGAATCGCCTATGTGATGGGATTTCAACTATGTGAATATGATGTGATCTGTTTTACGGATAACCTAGACCGACGTGCTATTACCGGTTAAGTATGCATGCATAATTTTATGTGTATTTGTGTGGATTAATCCGGCCTGTTTGAATGGTTGTTAAATTAAGCCAATTATAGAGAAGCGCGTCGTTAAATAACCGATTACTGAGCTTTGTAGCTGACTCCATTTTGTATTTTGTTTTCCTTTCTGTTGGCGACGTAGGTTGACGGACCAAGGAAAGGTGCAATGATGATGTTATAATCATGCTCCGGATAGTCAAAATCTGGGGTGTGACAGTTCCGTTCTAAACAAATACCATATGTACTGTACGCTACTTGAGAAACACATAATTAGAGAAAATACACTATATGTTCTGTACAGACTTAAATGTACTGAACGGATAGGGTAAAGTTCAAAAAGGCAAAATCCTAACTGCAACACATTTGAACTATCTGTTCGAACATAAGTTTTACTGTCTAAATGGAATAGTTCAAATACCTAGATCTGGAGCTCCCTTTATAAATAGAGTAAATACTCTCACTCCAGTTTCAAGTAAGCTGCCCCTAAGTTTCAAATAGTACTAATTATGTGTTCTTGAGAACTTCCTTCTTTGAGAGAGCTAAAACTTCAAAACTCCATTGATGATCTCAATTCCACTTAACAAATCTTCTCTAGATTTAGGTAAAGTGTTGGTTCTCGTTCGATAGTATGGAGATCTACTTTAGTGCTCCCTTGTCATAGTCGAGTGACTTTCTTGCTTGTAGGGCATTAAGGGGCTCACCGGCTCGAGCGTTTCTACTCACATATAAACATAGTTGTTTGACAATCCTCTATGTAGGCTTAACTCTGTACACGAGTTAAGCCGTGACTTTCCACCTTTGTTGGGCTCACGTGTCACGAGTTGTATCATTTCTTTTTGGGTAATAGAAAAATGGCGCTGACGAGGTTGCTCTACCCCGGAGATGTAGGCATTTTACGCCGAACTTTGTTATCATCCCGCGTGTCAAATTTCTCTAACTCTACTCTATTTACTTTATTTGCACACGCTTGCTTGTTGATTGATTGACTTATTAATTTAGAGGGTTTAACCGAAAAATGTCTAAGAGTCATTAAGACTACCTATTCACCCCCCCTCTAGGTGCCGTTAGGGACAACACTGTCACTACCCGCACGGTGTACTAGGCGTTTGTTTATGCGATTTGAAAAGTTTTTCGATCTTGCGATCGGCTTTTGGGCTAGCAAGACTTAAAGTGTTTTAGGTACGAAATTGTATTTTTCCCTATACTACTCCGTAGTTGAAATATCCCAAAGACCCCACCTAATCTAAGTGCTTTCTAATATTGTTCGAACTAAGTCTAGTATATCCGTAGAGGAACTAAAACCTAGTCTAAGATGCTTTTTATATTGTCCTGCCAAGGGAGCCCACTGGGTTCTAACTCTAGTTTTTGAACCGCTGCCATGCATCGTTAGCCGAAGTGTTAGTACTTACACGCATTATCCTTCTCACACAATGATGCAATGACTAAATACCTTTTGGTATGTGGAGGTCATTGGCATATAGTAGACAAAACTATGTATGCAATGACGTATAGTAAAATTAAAGTGCAAAAGAAATTCAAATCATAACGCAAAACAAAACATAAACATATATTAAAATATAATTAAGAATTCAAGTACAATCCTCACCCTAGAGATGAAAAGTTTAGATTCTCATGGCTATGGCAAAGTAAAAGAAATAAAATAAAGAAAACATAAATTATAATCCAATTGAAGATGAAAGAACCTATGTCTCCTTAGATGACGCATTCTCTTGCTTGGCTTCCAATGACTATCATTCTCTCTCTAAGTAACTCTCTAACCTAACCTAACAATGAGGATTGCTAGCTACAATTCTGGACTTTACACAATTGAACACACACACTAAATCCTATTACAAGAGGGGTATTTATAGTCTTCCTAAGCAATAGTGGAGTATTGGAAGTGGTGGAGATCATGGGGGATGTGGGATCCACCCATGATTTATCATGAATTGTCTAAAAATAGCCTCGCTCTTCAGAAAAGCGTATCTTCTAGAAGGCCCATCAGGAAAGGTGTAGCTTCAAGAAGGCCCATCAGAAAAGTCTAATTTAGACCAGTCCACGGATCGTGCGGCTTCTGTGTACGCCACATAGAGGAGGCCGTAGGGTCTTCTGACTTAGCAGATTTTCTTGTATTTTCGATATTTCACATGTTGTTGCATGTTTCACGTGATGTCCTATTTTGATGCATTTTCAAAAATCACATAAATATGACATTTTTGTTTTGTTTTTTGCCTAAATACGCAACTTTATCAAAAACCTGCCAAAATGACTCAAAACACGTTTGCGGTAAATAAATCGGAAAAATGGCTACTTTGCATTCGCTTTTCGCCCTTTTCTGAATAAAAAATAGTGATTTTCGCTATATGATTTGGCGTCATCACTCGTCTCATACCGAACCCTAGTAGCTCACCTCATACCGGAGCCTGTGTGCTCACCTTTATTTCTTTTGAACTGTTGTGCTCAAACTGTCATGTGTGTGGACCGCAGGAGTGTTGTCTTGTACTGGTCACAACTTGTATTCATTTCTTCATTGGATAATAGAAATGCGTGCCTCTTAAGGTTGCGATGCTCCGGAGACGTAGGTCCTTTAGTGATCGAACTTCGTTAACAACTCCTGTGTCACTTTCTCTAACTCTATCTATTTACTTTACTTCACTTTAATATTCATTAGTTATTTAATTTATAAGTTCTTGATCCCTCCAAAAACTTACAGTAGATATGTTAGTTAAATTAGTTAAACACATGAACAACTTTAGAACTTGTCTATCCGATCGATAGTCACAAGTAGTAGGAGTTAAATTTTAAACAAACCTATTACCCCCCCTGCCTTTAGGTGTCGTTAAGAGAAGGTTCACAAAAAAACTTGGTGAACTTAAGAACACCCTAGTTCTACTGAATTTAGATCCTCTCCAGTACCATAATAGGGAATCTTTTACAATTAGTGGATCTGGACCATTCTTTTTAACTTGGCACGAACCTCAAAGCCAACTAATACTCCCTCTACACTAGCCCAAATCTCAAAAGCGGCTGGGAGTTAATATCAAACTGTAAAGTGAGAGAAATCTTTTACGGTACTTGGAATGATACTTTTTCAGTGCTACTCCTCTTGATACTTCATTTACATTTCTCTTGATCGATAGAATTGTGTTGTCCCCTTCAGAGCCAACAAGATGTCAAAATTACTCTATTTGTTAATTCTTAAAATTAATATCTTTGTCACATAGTAAAATTGAAATTATAAAGATAAAAATATTGTGAAATTAATGTGAATACAATTATTAAATTATTGATGTAATAAAAAGTTTCAAATTAAACAAGATCTTTTTTAAAGATAAAAGTTAATCCGAAAGAACCAAGAATCATTCCAATTTTCTTGCCTGCTTTCTCTCTCACTTCACGCGAGTTGAAAACAGTTCGAAGCTCAAATGGCAAAAAAAAAAAAAAAAAGCAATGTATTAAGACGAACACGAACGAAATGTGAATAGTTCGTCTGATGCTGGAAAGCAAATAAAACATAAATCACGAATCGAGAATAAAAAGCTAACGGTGCCTTTGCCTTATCTGGCGAACCAGTGGGTTAAAGATTTTAACAGTGCGGTTTTGGCTTCCGGCGGACGAATTATAGAACTGAAACAATGATGCATATAATTTTCACGCCGCATGAAGTCAAAAATGCTCTGTTAAAATCTTTATCCGAACCAGTGACCAAACGAATGTAAATAAAAAGTAAAGCAAATTTATTGGGGCCGTTCAGCAACTAAGGATTAAGAGCTTAAGGAGCGCTAAGAAACTGATGTTCGGTTATCTTAATCCGTAAATTAAAATTAAGAAAGCTAAAGGAAGGGATAGAGGTGCCTTAAGGTCCAGGCAGAAAATTTAAGATCCGGACAAAAGGAGACTAAAGGAGGTGTTCTTAATTCCCGTTAAGGAATCGGTGTTCGGCAGGATTAAGCGACTAAGGAAGCTAAAAAAAATGAATAAAGTCTTAAAGAGGTTTAATCCCTTATTACCGAACAGCCCAATTGAGATTAGGACCAGAAAATTTAAATTTTGTAGTCTGTAGTTCGCTTGAGATCGATTTATAAAAGATTCGTAATTAGTAATTAGTTTTTTTTATTTTAATTTGATTCATCATGAGTCGGTTCAAGTTTGATTAAGCTTGATTTGTATTAATTCGATTATTTTTTACTTTGTTGCAACAAAAAATGTAGTTTTTTTTTTTTTTTTTTCTGAATCTTTCACCATTCCCTCTTTTTCATGTCCATCATGAAAGGATGCAACTCATTGTAAAAAAAAAAAAAATCAATTATTTTTTTATTTTTCTAATCGTGATTCATACGCGACTCACAAATCACAATACCAAATTGAAAAAAATATTTAATCTCTGTGGTTCACAACATGAACCAACAGGCTCGTCAGCTTGACTCGTAATTGGCTCGACGAAAGTGAGAATCAGCTCGAGTCGTTCTGACATGAGTCAAGTTCAAAGTTTACACATTGAGGTTCTTTTTATGTTCAACTGCAAAAAGGAAGAATCTACAATTCTACATACATTGCATCATAGGTGACCACAGAAAATCCTGTAAAGAATTTACGGATCTTGCCGTAAATTCGGATCTTACACCTTCTGAACCTTTCTCTGCACTGCAGCGTCTGATCGGAATAAAATAACAATATTAGAATTCAATTCAATAGAAAAGAATGGAAAAGACTTCATTCGAAATTGAACTTTGCTAATCAAAAAGTGCAAATAAAATGAAAAAAATTAACGTACGAGAGTAAAAAAAAGAATCTAACAATACACTTAATTTTCAATTAATGCCACTAGGTCAGCTAAAGCAAGGAAAATGATTACGCTATTTGTGACTATCAAGATCGAAGAGAACTAAATTAGTGCATTTCACTAGACTTCAGGTGTTGTGGAGAGAAAAAAAAAAATCAATTCTAAGTCTCAATTTGCTAGACTTCTGCTTCTCTTAGAGCTAGTCTGACAATAGATCTTCATGAATGACTTGATAAAGAAAATGAACGGGAGAAAATCAAGAGAGACAATACTAAGATAGCAATGTATTTTTACTGTTACAAAATTTTTTCTTGTCAAATCTCTACCTTTTTGGCACGATTTCTTCTTGCGATTTTGGCCTCTCCAAATCGTGCCGACTGAAGTCTTTTCTCTTGCTTTTGTTGCTTCCGATCACAAACTTGACACGAATTCCATTTCTATTTCCCGTTGGAGCGGTTTTGGCATCGTTCTGATTAGTGTACTGAAATAACTCGGCCAGTCCAGGACTGGACCGGACAACCAGTGGTTCAGACTCGGACTGCCCCGGACGGTGCCCAAACTCGGACCAGACCAGACAACCAGTGGTTCGGACTCAACCGCCCCGGACGGTGCCCAAACCCAGACCGGACCGGACCTTGGCTAGAAACGGGTCTAGCAAGGGTTTGGGTCACTAATTTTCACTAGAACCGTGTAGGACCGGACCGGACTTACCCGTGAAACCGTGTAGGACTGGACCGGACCAAACCCGGACCGCACTGTGTAGAACCGGACCCAATCAGAATTTAGCTATTCTGACCTCTGTTAATTAATCATTAAAACTGTACCAATCTGTAATATTTTTGTATAGAGAAATTATATTATCTGAAAACTAGGCTTTCATACCTTTATTTTGATATAAAGAACACAAAAATCTACGTAGCCATTTGCTCTAAATTAAATTTTGAATCTGGTCAAAATTATAGGACTGCTCACTGAAATTTCAGCTTTTCTGATTTCTGACCTCTATCAATTAATCGTTAAAACTGTACCAATCTGTAATATTTTTGTATAGAGAAATTATATTATCTGAAAACTAGACTTTCATACCTTTATTTTTATATAAATAACACAAAAATCCATGTAGCCATTTTCTCTAAATTGAATTTTGAACCTGGTCAAAATTATAGGACTAGTCACTGGAATTTCAGCTTTTCTGATTTCTAACCTCTGTCAATTAATCGTTAAAACTGTAACAATCTGTAATATTTTTGTATAGAGAAATTATATTATCTGAAAGCTAGACTTTTATACCTTTATTTTGATATAAAATACACAAAAATTCATGTAGCCATTTTTTTTAATTGAATTTTGAATCTGATCAAAATTATTAGACTGCTCACTGAAAAAAATAAAAAATAAATACCATAACTCGGACCGGACCGTGTAAATTTGAACCACAGTCCTAACACGGGTTTGGGCCAATCACAAAAAATCAGACCCGCCGGATCCGGACCGTTTAAACCCGTAAACCCGTGGGAACCGTAGACCATGGGAACCGTAGACCGGCAAAGTCGGGACCGGACCGGACCAGCCCGTTTGCAAAACACTAACTTCTGATCAGACCCAAAATTCAGAGTGCCAATTCGATCAAGGAAAGGAGATAAGCGAGAAGTTGAAAATCTCAGCAATGGAAGCGTTAACCAAAAGCCCCATTTCTTCTCTTCCTTCTTCTCCCAACCCTAACCCATCTTTCGCACTCAGAAAACCTACTCGACTGTTCCCTCGCTCCATTGGAAATCTTTCTCGCCATATCTCGATTAATTGCACTAGTTCAGATAGGGAATTAGTTACGCAAAGAAGCTCAAGTAATAGAATGGAAGATTATAACACCGCCATGAAGAGAATGATGCGAAATCCTTATGAGTACCATCACGACCTTGGTTTGTTCATTAATCTCATTTGGATGTGTCAATATGTTGTCGCTTTTTTACTTCCTGAAATTGAGCTTATCAGAATCAAAGTTGAGTTCTTTTTTCTTCTTCTCTGGTGCATGTAGGTATGAATTATACAATTATAAGAGATAATTTAATTGTGGGATCGCAACCTCAGAAGCCAGAGGATATAGACCATTTGAAAAAGGAAGAAAATGTCGCATATATACTTTGCTTACAACAAGATAGTGATATTAAATATTGGGGCATTGATTTTGATTATATTCTGAATCGGTGCAAAGAGCTCGGTGTACACCACATGAGATCACCTGTAAGTGCTGGAATTGCTTCTTACCTGCCATTGACTATGTTCTTAATTTATTTATTAGTAGAGGTTAATTAACGAAAAATTGGAATGGGATGCAGCTCAGTTTTACATGGAGATTAAATTTTGGTTTTTGTTGCATTAATTGTATGGTAACTGGGTTAAAATGAGGTTTTCAATTGTATGATTTGGGAGTGCTTACTGGTGGGTACCATATGTTTTAGGATTCTATTTACTGTTATCAAGCAGCAGCATGAAGTCCATGGATTATCTTTTTTAATTTAAACTCACATACTTCAATGATGTATATGCAGACTATAGTCAGGGTCAAATTTGTAAATAATTCTTAATTTAAATTATAATCCTCTGAAATTTATTTTTCTACTGTAAAATAGGCAAGGGACTTCGATCCAGACTCGTTGAGGAGTCAGTTACCAAAGGCGGTATCAATGCTAGAGTGGGCCATTTCTCAAAACAAAGGTCGAGTCTATGTACACTGTACCGCCGGCCTAGGCAGAGCGCCAGCTGTCGCAATTGCATATATGTTCTGGTTTTGCGGCCTGAATGTAAGCCCTGTGAAACCCAATCTATCTCTGGTATTTATAATGAGTGAGGCTATGGTATTATGCATAGCGCACTTTGTTCCATACTATGAATGCATATCTCTATTTTCAAAGTCCAAACAGTCGATCCATTCCGCTCAACATGATCTCCATATGAAAATGTGCTTGGTTGCCAAATTTTACATTTTGTAGAATTTGTTTACTATTTTTCTAGATAGGTACAAAATCACTTGATCTAAGATTCTAGACCATTCGAAAGTAGTGATATTCTACCTATCTAAAAAATAGTAAAAAAATTCTAAAAATTGTAAAAGTTGGTCTCCAAGTACATTTTCATATGGAGATAATGATGAACGGTTCGGATTGACTATTTAGACTTTGAAAATGAAGATATGAATCCGTAGTACAGACCAAAGTGCGTTATGCATAATACTGTAGCCTCACTCTTTTATAATCTGTATAATTGATTCACTTGTTTATTTACTTTTGTATGTATGTCATTCTAGCTTAATGATGCATACAAGGAACTAACATCAAAAAGGCCATGTGGGCCCAACAAGAAAGCCATCAGAGGTGCCACTTATGACCTTGCGAAAAATGACCCATGGAAAGAACCCTTTGAGAACCTTCCGGAACATGCTTTTGAGGGTGTTGCCGATTGGGAGCGCCAGTTAATTCAAGACCGAGTGCGGGCTCTCCGATCAACATGATGCTTGAACGGTAATTTGCATTGGTTGTTGTGTTAAATTATACCTTTTTTCTATAGATATGAGCGGCTGCTTCTATGGCATATGTACTAGGTAGAAAATAATCGACAACATATGTAAGTAGCTGATTAGAGTTGATAAAAACCTTTAGTGGTAAATTGATCCAGATATGTTTATCTTTCAGACTATTCTCAGAGTTCGCAAGTACAATTTTGCTCAGAAATGTGTTTAATGAGGTACTATGATGTTGAATATACCAATGTTGTGTTGAAAGATTTAATGTCTTATCATTAAGTTGTAATATAGTGATATTAAAATTTGCCAACAAAAAATACTGCGCCTATAGTTAGGTCAATAAAATTTGTCAAATTTGTGCTTTGCATCATACTAGTTCGATTACCTATTTCACAAATAATTACTTTGACATCTTGCAGCAGTGAGCATTAAATATGCCAGTAGGCAGCTTATGGTCCAGAATTCTGATATTTATTTCTAACGACTCTTAAGAATACCGAAAATTAAGGGAAATTTTACATAGTGCCCTTCTTTTTCAAAACATAAAACAAAATACTCTCCCAAAAATTTTAACAAAATATCCATGTGGGCCTCACATTTTCCCCTCTTCCCCTCCTCCCTCCCTTCCACTCCTTATTTACTCCCCTTTATTATTATAAGCTTACACTTTTGTTTTATATATTCAATATTATCCGTATGAAATATATTAATTCTTACATACTTAGACTTATTCGGACCATTTTTTATTACATGTTATCTTATGAAATATGGTACTGATTCGATAATCGTATAAATGACTTTCATAGAGACTTCTATCAACTCCTTGTTCGTTTCATTTAGACTAAAATGTCAATATAATTTACAAATGTAAACAAGAAACTTTATAGAAACATAGCAGGATAGCGAGGGATTCTAGTCAAAATAAAACTAAATAATTGACCTCGATACAAGACCATATCATTTTAAGTCTTATTATGCTTTTAATTTTAATTTTTTTTATAACTAATATATTGCAACAGAATGATAAAATAAGGCTATTAAAGTTGGTCTATATTGTTTTTTTTATGCACACAAAGGTTATAACATTTTTGTTTTAATGAGAATCAAGAATCTGAAAAAAAAAAAAATTATTTGCATAGGACATTTTACTATGCCCATACAAGGGAAAGTTTAAATGTTTTAATTTTATATTTGTAGAGATAAAATAACATAGATTACATCTAACAGTTTTGTGGAAAAAAGTAAAATAAAATTATCAATCTTTTCAAGATCTAGAAAAATTAAAATGGATTTGTGCATTCAAAGTTGCATTCAAAGTTGGAAAAGGTAAAATAAAATTATCAATCTAGAAAATGGATTTGTGCATTCAAAGTTGGATTATCCTGGAATTGTTCACCAATCGTAGTGTACTAATCATCACCAAGTTAATCAGCAAGACTCAATAAAGATAAATAATTAGCAAATTAAAGAAAATAATAATATTACATGAAGCATATTACAAAACCACATTCTTAAATTAATAATACAAGCCCGAAAACTAAACTTTTTAATGTAATGCCTGTGTAAACGGAACAAAAGAAAGTTCCCACCTAATCCAGCTAATTTTTATTTTGAATAAAACATGACAACACCAAAAAAGAAAAAAAGAATTTCACAAAGTATTCAAAATGTACAGCAGATATTTTACCTAGGAAGGAAAGAGAGTGCAAAGATATCATTAAATTGGATCCGAATCTGATTCATGTTCGTCGATGTCGGGTGCACCAGAAGCAGAAGCAGAACAAGTACCATCAAGAACAGAGACGGGGGAATTAGGTGAAATCGGTGACTTCGGCTCGATTTCTGTCCGGAGCCCATGAAGTGCCGGCAACAATTTATTTTTCCAGAAATAGCACCCATATTCCTCTTCATCCTCTTCCACCTCTCCCTTCTCAATTTCAATTAAAACTATATCTTTATTTAGCCTGTAAATGTCGACCCAGGCGAGTGAACCGCCGGTCAAACTGTGTACCACTGCCACACCCCTACCTTCATTTCCTTTTCGTTTTAATGTATAAAACCCTTCTCTCCTTCCAACCTCTTCTACTTTGTCTAATATTTCTTCTACAGTGCCTGATGATGTGAGCCGCTCCTTTTTTGCTTTCTGTGATACAAACAAGCCTGATAGATCAAAACCCAATGACAGAGAGATCAAGTCGAAAGCATTCAAATCCCTTTTTTCTTCTTCTCGGTCAATTTTCAATATCCGATCTTCTATTTCAGGTCGATGTTGCATTAGCTCATCAATTTGATTCTGATTTAGACCATAGCGAAACCACGGGTCATTTATGATCCCATCAACTGTGATACGTGTCTCTGGATTGGAATCTAACATGCGGGATATGAGTGTTCGAAGATCAGCTGAGATCCATTTTGGAAAGCGGTATTCTGCCTTGTAAATTTTCCGGTATAGCATCATAAGGTTTACATCATTAAAAGGAAGATAGCCTGATGATAAAACAAAAAGAATCACCCCACATGCCCATAGGTCGACTTTTGCAGCATCGTATGGACGCCGACTGATAACTTCCGGTGCAACATAAGCTGGTGTCCCGCATAGTGTTTTGAAGAGAATCGTCTGGTTCGAGAATGAAGTGGGAGATAAAGCCGAGAGACCAAAATCGGAGACCTGCAGTGTAAGTATGTTATCAATTCAAGCATTGATATCAACAAAAAGAAATTCTAGAAAATTGTAAGGCAGAGAACTAGGAGAACATGAAAACATAAAGAATATTCTGTTACAAGAAAATGCTTCCCACAACTTTTTTCCTTCCTGAGAATTTTAGATGGGTCAACTCAGAAATGCATGATTAAGTACAACTGGATGAAAATATGAAACCAATATAATGAAATACCTTGAGCTTTCCAAATTCATCCAGCAACAAATTCTCCAGCTTGAGGTCCCGATGAAAAACACCACGAGAATGGCAAAACGCAACTGCAGATAGCAGTTGCCTGAATAAATCTCTGGCCGAATCCTCGTTCAATTTCCCTTTGGCACTGATTCCTCGAAACATCTCCCCTCCTTTGATATACTCCAGCACCAAATAAATTTTCGACTGTGATGCCATCACGTCGATCAACTTTACCACATGAGGATGTCGTATTCTCCTCATTGAAACTATCTCCCTTCTTACATTGATATACATGCCTGATTTCACGATACGCGGTTTGCTGAGGACTTTTAGTGCCACACTCTGGCCCGTGGGAACTTGACGTGCATGGTACACTTTTGCGAAGGCGCCGCAGCCGACCATCTTTCCAAGCTCGTATTTGCCGAAGAGGAGTTTGGCCGGGCCATTGGTGCTGCTTAAAGTTTGTTCTCTTGTGAGTGCCACACCATTGGCCTTGGAGAATGGATCCGGCATGGAGCCGGCTGCGGTACAGTTGAGACAATATTTTTATTCTTGGTGGTGTGAGTTGGAGTTGCAGGAGTTTATATTGGTAAGACTAATTATAGAAATTTGTTAAAATTTTGTTAAAAACAGGGAGGAGAGGCAGTTGAGCCAGTTAGTGCTGTCCTTTGCCTCCATGGGGAATGCTCTTTTTTGGTTGGCTCCATACATGATTTGTTGTGGAAACTCTGCAAGATTTTGCAATGTGGACAATATTTTTTTTTTGGAATATTCGTTATTTATTTCCCTCTCTTCAAATTTATTTGTAAGCTCTTTAGTATTTCTTCATTCTATGGAAGGCAATAAATCCAACCACGTATATGCATCTGAGAGCAAATTGCCAAAGCAGAAAATTTCCCAATTTGTTTAGAGTATTCCAAATATGATTATAATACGTACTATATTATTTCCTTAATTTGATGATTTTATAGATATTGTGTGCTATCAATTTAATATATATGATTATATTCTGCCTTCTCTGAGGTAGGACTTTTTCACAATTATTAAGCTACTTTATTTCATCAGTCTGCACACATATTTATATATAGTAGGCATTATTAGAATTCACAAAGTAATCTCATTTAAACAAATTTCTACTAAGCAAACAAACAGTTCTTAGGAATACTACATAGATTACAGGTTACTATTAGCAAAGTATAAATCCGGCTTTTAATATACTATGTACTAATATTTTTGTGATTATTGAAATTTTAGCGGTCAATTAATGCTGTAATTATGAGTACGTATATCCACATGCTTGGCAACTCGTCTACTCTCTAGAAGAAAAATATAGAGCACTATAAATTAGTAAAAATGTGACAAATTAACCAAAAGTCTTTCTAAATTCCATATGAATGAACGACTCAAATTTTAGCAGTTGGCAAGAAAGTACAAAGAAAAAAAAACGAAGAATGTGAAGGACTTTTACATTATTCACATTCTGCCATTTAAAGGCCAATAGATTATTGATTCACTCAACTGTACATGAAGTCTTGATATAAAAAAGAGAAAATGAGAGTATATATCTCACAGATATGAAGCCAAAAGCACATCCAAGACAACAAAAAAGATAACTGGAAATGAGATGTGAAAAAACTAAGTTGAAAATAACTAGGGTAAAAGATGAGGTCAATAAAAGGCAATCAGCCATTGCCAATGTAGCAAATGCTATGATGATGGGGAGAGAGGCTGAAGCTTCGCAAGATTTGATTGGTGCCGGCCCAAATGAAATGCCGTTATAAGCCATATGAAGCATAACTAGTGTTAAAAAAACACAAAAAACCAAGTATGAGAAAACATAATTAATTAAGTACCCATATAATATATAAGCCCAATTAGAATCTGAATTACACAAGACAGACATGATGGCCCATACCGGTAGTGCATAAAGGGAGACCTTCGATGATTTTCCATTTTGATTACCAAAAAGTAATTTGTACATGCCGGCTGCTGTTGCATCTCCAAGCCTTTGAACAATTATATCTATACAAACCTAAAACAAGACTCACATTGTTTAACAAAGTTTTCTTTAGTCCCAGGTGAAGTATTCTTGATAAGAAAGGCCATCAAACAATGACAATTACCTTGGCTTTGTACTTCTCGCCTTGTGAGACAACAGTAAACAATAGTTCTCTTCCTGGCCTAGCTAAAACGTATGTCGTTACCTGGCATCAACAAAAAAGAATTATCAAACCAAATCTCAATTCTGGTATGAAGCATAGCTTACTAACTGGTACTATAATATGGAAAGGCACCTTGCGAGTAGTTTCGGATGCAGCCACAGCAACCCATGTGGGCCACAATGCAAGAGCCACAAGATTTACAATTGCAACAATAGGTGCCGAACTAATAGCAACAGTCACACCAGCAAGTGTAAGAATGCGACCCTGTTTTATTTCATTACTTGAATTACATAAATTGATAAGAGAAAAGTAAAATGATCAGATTAAAAGGGAAGTTATAAGGAAAAAAATTACCGTAAGAGTAAGTTGGCCAGCAAGTATAAAAACAGCAATAAAACTATTTATGAGAGCGAACGATCTCCTCCTATCCAGAGCACTTGCCACTGTCATGGCTATTATAGTAACTTTCTACATTTAATAAGCACGCATGTTACCTATTCTGTGGACATCTAATGCAGTGTTGACAAAAATAAGGAAAGGAGAAACAGAAAAAAAAAATTACTACCTGGAAATAAAAGAAGGATGACACAACAGCACTTAGCCAGAGAAATAAGGAGACGGCAAGGAGGTAAGGAGAGGAGACAATTAGCCAAAACCCTTCTAACAGAACCCACGGATCAGGTTTTGCTTTATTTGTAGGTGATCTAGTAGGAGATGATATAAGAGAAGAAGCCTCGTCTCCCTTCTCTGTTTCTCTACAAATATAAATAAGTGCCAAAAAGAATGTCAACTCATCATATTTACATTGTGGAGATTCTCTGACTGAGTAATAAAATATATGGTTGCATGTTTTAATTTCTTCCTGTCTTTAACAACTGCATGTTTAACAACTTTGATGTGAAAACCATATCATATTAATGTACTATTATGGGTAGGAATGGCAAGGTAAGTCCAGGTCAACATTCTCTCTAGGTTTTACCATTTAAAGGCAAATTCAATTATTCAAGACATATTGACCCGGAGCATTCGTTAATCTATTGGTTAAGATGGTTTTCACTGACTTGCTTGGTCAAACATGCATTGACATATTCCTCGCATACAAATTGGGATCACAGCCTACTAAAGTTCCCATAAGAAATTGGAAAAACAAGGTAAGGACGCACATTGGATCGTAACGAAACCCCAAGACCCAAAACCTATCAACCCTAATGAAATACCTACAGGACAATAAATCCTAATGAAGACCCAAAACCCATCAACCCGTCAGAACTTGTTTTAGTTGTGGCTCTTAAATAAGTCACTGCCACTGCTAGCACCACACTACACCCAGTATGAATACCTGTCAGAGGAGAGCTCCAGAGAGCCATGATGTGCGTCATGCGTAATTCCTTTTGATGCTTGTGCGGCAAGTTCCATCAAAACAGCTGAAATCAATAGCAGGTCTGAAACAATGCAATACAGGGATAAGTCAGAGATGAATCTTTTGAGCAAATCTCTGTGTAAATGGTGAAAGAATCATGAAGTTATTATAACATGCATACATGGACCTAGCCACGCCATGCTTGCAGCGAATAAAGACCCCAACAGCTGTCCAAATGTAGCACCAGCACCAACAAAGCCGAACAGTCTTGAACCTGACTGAATATGAAGAGAGATCAGACATTCTGATATTTACGTAATAGGAGGTCATTTGGTTATCATCTTTTTTTTTCTGTTTCTCCTAATTGGCTAATTCTTGGAACTTCATTTAACTTTGATCAGTGCCCAAAGGAAGTACCTCATTGTTCATGACATCAATTATCCTTGCCCAAGTTGATGAGATTGTAACAAGATTTAGCAAAGCAACCTTCAACAAAAAAATGTTTTAATCGTATCAAGTACTGTACAAAGTCGGGATACATAAAGCTAGCCAACTTTAGAATGTTCTTTCTAATTTTTTATGTAGGAGTTTGTTTCATATTTAATGAAACAGGTTCTCTGCACATTTTTTATTAAAAAAAAAAATTAGATAGTTCATACCCATAGAAACAAGCCTAGTCGAACAATGATGTAGAACCAAGTATGTTTGCTCCAGTCCATGGAATCATTTTGATCATCTTCAACTGGATTAGACTTTCAAAGGAACATTTTAGACAAGTGAGAATAAAAACAATAATTATAAATTCTTTACTCTTTTGGTAAAAATATCAACTTTGTATTATTATTTAGAGAAGCATGCCTGCTTTTGAGTACTTGCAGGAGCACTCAGTTTTTAATCTGAAAGGAATTTTTTTAGTTTCTAAAAATGGTGCCTTTTGTTTGGGGCACTTCCAAAACAAAGAAAAGCACAATTTAGGTGGTTATTTCAATTAACAGCTAGCAATGATAAATAATAAGTGTATTGTGCAAAATTACCTAGTTGCACTAGGGTTTTCTTACCTTAGTTCCAGATGGCAATTTTCCAGGGGAGGACACATGCCAAAGAACAAAGAATACGAGAAGAGAGATGCTAAAAAATCTGTGTATGATTACCAAAGCCTGAAATTTCAAAATTGATAACATGAAAATGAACACTCACTAGCAATACAACTAGATTACGGTCATTGTACTGTAGAAATGTAACTTCAATTGTTTAATGTATAAGATCTATAAGAAAGCTATCCTATGATAATTGATGCAAACAATTTCCATCCATACTCGATGTAATGATGGTAAAAAATACTTAATAGAGACATTGAAATAAGTTAAGGGCCTTTTATCACAGCACACCTTTGATTTGGACAAATTAGGTAGAGAAAAGATCAATGTTGAAATTGGGGCTGCTATCAAGGTTAGAACAAGAGAGCCGACAAACAAGCTGGGCAGATTACTGAGCCCAAGTGATATAGCGCCTTCATCCCTTAGTGGTAGAATCACAAAATATGCACTTAAAACCTGAAATACAAATCATTTTTAGAGTCAATCAATTTATTAATGGAATGTGATATGGGCATAGTACTGGTACAATGTGATACTGATTTTCAGTACACTTTTACCGTGTTTTAGCTATATTTTAGTGTCTAAACCTCAACCGAGCTCAGTGTTGGGAGCCTCAAAGAGAAATTAAACAACAAACAAAGATTAATAGGGTAGGCTACTAATTTTACTGATATTCTCTTCTAAAATCTCTAATACTCCAATCAATATCGCAAATACAGCCTCTCCTTTGCTCTAATCTCACTTTAAATCCATAATCTTACAGTTCATCACAGATTTGCGAACAAAGTTGTTGATTCAAAAACAAGATACAACTGAGGCAAATAGAACAGCTTACGAAGAAGAAGGTGGACGCGGAGTGGACGAGAGTTGATATCTCGTGCGGATGTACGGTCACGATGGCTTGGATTATCGCCTCAGTACGAGATCGGAGCAACATTCCTTGGTAAAAGGAGGGTAAAAAGAAGGGGAACTTTTCAAAGCAAATAGTACCAGGATTTTGATCTTTCATCCTACGACGATGAATTCCTATCACCTGAGGTAACAGAATTTTGAGAATAGACCCGGGTCGTCCGATCTTCTTCCGCACGAATATTAAGGGCTCCGTGCATTCCACCCCGGACACGGATTCTGATCGGACGGTATAGATCTAAATTTAAATATTCTATTCCTCAGAGGATACGTGCTCGTCGACGAACGGAGCGCAGAACGGATAGAAAGGGACATGGTTGAAGCAGGTCAGGTTGTGATTCCCATTCCCGGTTTTCGCCTAGTTTATGAACCGGGTCAGATCAATTAGACTACTGGAATTCTCTAGCTGGTCTTTGATTCAAAAATGCATAAATGAACACGAGTTTCTCCGCTTTTTTTATTAATACCAAAAAAAAAAATTAGCAAATCTACCCTCCCCTCCAAATTTTTATTAAAACTACCCGGACCGTCTCACAGGGGCGGTCCACTATTCATACCAGACCGCCCTTCAGTGGAGCGGTCCGCTATAAAACCCCTATATAAGACAGTTTTCTCTCTTCTGTCACTCACAAATTTATTCTAACTTAGCTGAAAGATAAAGAGGAAGAAAGAGAGGCGATTTCAAGCAACAGGTATATCTTCACAATTTTTTTTAATTGATTAGCTTAATTTGTCTTTTTAATTCATTTTTTTGGACGAGAAGTATGGACAGTAACAATCGAGGTAGAGAGAAAGAGAGCAACCGAGGTAGGTCGTCCTATCGTGGCGTAGCGAGAGGAGAGTCAATTTGTGATCGAGGTAAAAATGAGGAAAAAAGAACAACTGTCAAGTATGCCGTGATTCCCGGAACTGTCATGTATGTACGATGAAGGAATTTTTTAGACGGCCTATTCGGTACGAAATTTCAGATAATGACTTTGTGGGAAATCCCTACGGCAATTTTTCAAAAAAAAAAGAAGGTTGATTCAGAGCCTCCAGCATTGGACGGTGAGTTTGTTCCGTGTACATATACTGGTAAGGCTACCACTTCGTCTGCTGTGATTGATCTAGATCCGGCAAAATCTAATGATGACTTTGTTCCATGTACTTTCAAGCCTCGTTGTAAGTAGTACTACTTATTAAGAATTTATATTGTAGACTTTATTTTATCAATTTTGTGTTTGTTTATATTTTATGTTGTCAATTTTTGTATATGTAATTAAGTTATGAAAATAACAAAACTCAAGCATATAAAATAATTTCACAAACTATAAATTAAATAGGTCACAAACTACAAATTAAAATAGTTCACAACATACATCTAAATAAAATAGGTCACAACATGCATCTCAAGTAACTTGGTAATCAGCGACGACGTCCGAACAAACTAAGTCGACGAGTTCTGGGTCTGCTTGCAGAAGGTTGTGCGACACTACCGGATGTCTCTCCATGGCTACTACCGGTTCCTGGGCTTTCATGAGTGCGCTAGCTACTACCGGTTGCCTCAGCAACAACTCTAGCATTTTCTCTTTCATTAGCTTCATTTATGGCATCTGCATTGCATTCTAGTTCAACAAACAGGATATGATATTGAAATCGTAAAATATAAAATCAAATGTACCTGCTCGCTGCCTGTCAGAAGTTGAAAGGCGAGCCTGATGTCCCATTTGCCTACCTTGTATCTGGTCCATCGCCATTACAGCACGCTTGTGGGGCCTTCTCCCTAACCTGATTCACCCCTTTGCGGGCATGATTCTATCCCCAACATAGGCCGGCCACGCATGCTGGTTGGGGTAAGGATGGAAAGATGCACCCCAAGTACTCGCAAGGTAGTCGATACGATACATGTCTGCGACAAAATCATCCTCAGAGAAGTTTTTCTCTCGGCACACAGCTATAACATGAGAACAAGGTAGGTGAGCTAATTGGATTCATTGGCAAGTACATGTTACAGTATTGTTAGGTCAAAAAATAACAGCATACTTGAACATCCTTTTCACAAACTTCATAGTCCCATCCGGTCTACGGCTGATTGGAACGTACTCACCTGGACAGTGCACTTCGAATTCCAATGCGTGATTCCTATACGGGACAACTTTCATAACTGAACCTTTCTCCCTATGTTTCCTTAGTTTCCCCTCCACCCTTGTTGAAAACATTTGATTCCTGGTCAGTAATTCGAGGGCTTTAACACGCTATTCAACAAACCATGCATTTAACTTGTAGAAGGTGTCCTCTATAATTGCTGCCACAGGCAACATCCGGCTCTGCTTGAAAACATTATTCAAGGACTCAGACCCATTTGTGGTCATAATTCCCCATCGATAACCTCCATCACGGGCTTGAAATATTTTCTCATATGCAGGTGGTTCTTGCTCTGGAATTATTTTTGCCCATCTTGAGTAAGTACGCATTTGCCTTTGGACAGTACTACACAAAAATACAATTTTAGATGAGAAAATATAAGAAAATAATTCAGAAAAAGTTCATCTACAATATGTTAAATACCAAAAATAAAAATATACATACCTTGGAAAACTCTCTAAACATCTCTTCCACCCTTCTCGGCTTCTTCCTCCTGCAACCAATTTTGAATGTATCTGCAACACATTTGTCGTATCCGGTATTCTTGTTTAGGTTGTCTGCAACGTGTTGCATACACAGCCTATGCACACTGTTATAACCCGTATAAATTAATTTAGTTAATTAACTTAATAATTAAAATTTGTAACTAATTAAAAAATTAAATTAATTAGTGAGGTTAAATAAAGAAGTATTAATTATTTAGATAAATTGTTAGAAAATTTTAATATTTAAATCGATTTATTAATTAGGATAAACAAGGATTTAAATAAATTATTTGATGAATTGTTGTATATATAATAAATGATTAAATCAAATTATTGTTTTAGGAAACTACTAAATTGACGAACCGAATTTCAAATAGACTCAATGACATCCAAAAAATTTCGTACAAATTTTATAAATGCCATTTCTTTTCGATTTCCAAAATCAACTGACAATTAAAGAATTACCGATTTAATTATGAATTACAAATCGAAGGTTTCGACTAATTAATGTGAACTATTAAACACGAAAACTTCGTTGAATTAAACCTGTTGCAAACCTCTCGATTGATGTCTATTGATTTAGAGATTATTTCATCCAAATTGAACTTCTTAATTGTGCGATTTGTTTAGACCGTTAAAATGAACTTTGCACGAATCTTGAGGCAAGCCTCACCTTTTTAATTCCCTCCCTTTCTTTGCTCTCTCCCTCTCTGTTCGCTGCCCCATCTTCTGTTTGAACCCTCCTCCTTTGCGCTGTGTTGCGAGAACGCCTTAGGGTTCTTTCCTTTCGCGCCTTTGGCCGATCGTTTACCTACGCCCTTCGCTTCGCGCACGAGGGCAACGACTATGGCTGTACGGTGTCAGCTCTGACACCCTTGACCTATTTTTCTCCATGGCTATGTATACCGGGGCTCTCTCTCTCTCTCTCTTTCGTGTTTCGGTGATGATTTTTATTTTCTCTATTGTATGCTCATATGTTGAGACTTTTACTCGATTGCCTCCTCTCTTTTCCCTTTCCTCGATTACTTGCTATTCCCGAACCCTATTAGGGTTAGGGTGTTTTATGCTTTCTTGGTTGTTGGTTCAGGTGCCGCTGTTGGTGCCTCTTTCTTGCGATTTGGTGCATTTCTGTGGCCGCTGCCTCGGTGTGCTTGCTAAATTTTGAGGACCGGAAGTGAGGCATTTGCCTTGATACTGGCCTTTCTTGCCCTTCTTGCGATTCTCCGTTTTGGGTAATTCTTCATGCACACCCTTTTTATTTTTATTTGATCGTGTGATTTTTGTGATGATGTATTGTTGAATTGACGTATAGCGTGGGTTGTTGATTTTTCCGGCTTGACGATTGTTGAATTGGGGATTTTCTTGGGTGTTTCTTGCGGGGTGTGCCTTGTGCCGATTGCTGTTCTGGTTTCCCTTTTTTGTGTGCTGGGTTTGCTTTGTGAGTGAATTGGTGCGATGTCGTCTTGTTTCCTTTCTTTCTCCCTCTGATTGATCTGTGTGCCTTGTTGCTGATACGCGGTCTTGCTGTTTCTATTACTGGTAACCCTACCAGTACCGTACCAGTACTAGTACTGGTCCCCTTTGTTTCTGTCTTGTGCTGGTTATCTGTGTGATGTGTGACTCTTCTGTTGTTCCTTGCTTTGGTTTTTCCTTGTATGTGTGCCTTGCCCTTTTTGGCTCGCTGTCTCTGTTGCTGCGATGCTTTACCAGTACTGGTACAGAGGCTTATGTGTGTTGATTTGTGTGATGTGCTTGTATGCGGGATTTGTGATTGTGGGACGATGCTGGTACAGTCAGTACCAGCCCAGTAATACCACTGGTACCGAATCTTTGAATTGACAGGGGCCAATTTGTGAAATGTTATAATTTAGGGTTGGATTTGGAAATTTTAAGCCCTTGTATGAATTAATTAAAATTAGGGGTCTAAATGCAAAAATGTGGGATTTGAATATTGGGCTTTTCGGATTGGGCCTTAGTTATTAAATAAATTAAGGTTTTGGGCCCTTTTTGTTATTAGGTCGAAAATGTTGGAAAAATATAAATGTGGGCTTGGCTTTGTGAATAAATTATTGATTGGGCCTTGGAAATTTAAATTAAATAGGCTTGGCCCAAATCAATGATTAAGGATGGAACAGATTAAAATCGGCTTTTGAAAAATAAGTGAAGTAAAAATCGGATAAATTTACTTAGGATCTTGAGCCTCCTTCTAGTTTGGCTCGATCCGAATTTTTCACTTAAATACGGGAAATGATTAGAAAAGTCCTGGATTGACGACTCATGACATACTATGAGTAGATACTAGATTATCCAGACAGGACACGATATGATCCCGAAACACACAAAATTAAAATAATTTAATTTCAACACACCGTAGTAAATTAGGATTAATAAATTAAGTAAATAGAATTTTTTAAATAAAGAAAATGATTTCTAAATAAAATATGTTGTTAATTAATAAAGGACAATTAATTAACAACATATTAAGGTTTTTGAATCATTACGATTACAAAAGTTTATTAAATAGGATAATTAAATAATCACGTATTATTTTATGTATAAATTGAACAACACGTACAATTCATTAAGTTGTACACACAGTACCTATATGCTGGACCCCGATTGATTATAAATATTCATCCTCCTTGTATTTTATTTTGAAAATTTAAAGCATGTTGGAATTCTAGGGAAATCGCATCATATCATCTACTATATGTATATTTTTCTTTGTAGTTATTATGATAGGTTTTGTTTACTGTAACATATGCATTAAAAATAAATCGATTACTTGAACCTTACGTAGAATTCAAATTAAAATGTGCTTTGACTTAGAGGATCCCTGAAGGGATAATACTGGGTCACATACTGGGCGATCAATCGCTCACCCACCTTTTGATGTGGGATTTCAGGTACAGGACTGGCGGTCTGCAGCAGAAGATGTCAGGAGCTATCTCCGATGGCCATGCCGTTTGACATAGGATTTAGAATCTTTTGATTAGGATTACGAGTCTGATGTTTTTGTTATATACATTGGACTCGCTAGATTATGTATCCCTTGACTAGTTTGTGTTTATTTTATCCCATCGAGGATTGTATGGATGTTATGTATATACTAATATTTATGTGATATTATGACTGTTGCTTATTTTTATTCTTTTTCTGCTTCCGCTGTGCATTATTACTTATATTTGTTTAGCCTTGCGTGTCTTGTAATTATTAGACACGGGGCGAGGACTGATCACACCCTAATCCAAAAATTCTAGTTTGAGGTGTGACACACACAGTCATCGTCCGCTGTCGACCACCCGAAATCTCTGCGATTAAAAACATATTTGATTCATTTGTGCTGGTCTGATATGACACAAAAGAACATGTTCCCAACCACTTCTCTTCGTAAAAAGTGTTGGGTTTTGACTGTTCAAACCCGTTGATTAACTTTTAGGCTCAAGCTGCGGAAAGACCGTAGAACAAAAATTTCTACGTCTAACTCAAGCCAAGGATTAAAAGATGGTATCGTTCTTTTAATCCTTTAAGGATCTATTCCCGTAATTGATTTCTAAAACTTAAATCTATTTACCAAGTAAATATATTTATATAACATTTATACCTTGTTTCCAAATTACAATTGGAATGCAGACCGAGCGAGAAGACCGGATCTGAGCAATGACTTCTTTCGGAGCACCAAAAATATGGTGCCTCTATAGGTTATCCACCAAGACTGACCAGAGAGCGGTTTATTTCTTTTGCCAGAAATACCGTAAACCGCGGTATTGCGCAAAAACACTATTCACGAGAAAAAGACGAAATAGCAGAATTCTCGACCGACAGTTATTCTGATTTTACTAATAAGCAAAACAGAAATACCGCGACTTTCGGGAAAACACTATTCACCAAAATCCCGCAAACACTATTCAACAACTCGAAAGATAATACGTAACTGTTACGTATAACTTTCGTTTAAACCGCAACACTATTTGAGAGAGAAAATATTATAACCGAATCGAATCGAGTCGAATCAGATTTCTATATTTTTCTCTACCCCTACCCCTCTATTTATAGCCTTTGAAATGTTGTGAAAAGACCAAAATACCCCCATGACAAGGCATGCCACCTAGGGGTGAGGTGTCATGTGGATAGGATTGATGACATGTCATGTGGATAGGATTGATGACATGTCATGTGGATAGGATCAGTGACGTGTCATGCGGATAAGGACGAATCTGAAAAGACCAGAATACCCTCGCCCCGAACACAATTAATATCCGTATAATTATTCTGAATAATTATATTTCTTGCGGTTGTTGATTTCAGTAATTTATACAACGTGTCCTGCACATTTATAAATTAACCGGTTAACTTTTATACAACGTGTCATACACGTTTATAAACTAACCAATGTTTTTGCTTGTCATTTTTACATGACATTTATAATATAATTATATCAAGTATAATTAATTATAAACCATCTTATTATTGATCATAATCAATTTATAATCAATCAATAAGATTCTCCGATTAACTCCTATAGGTGTGACCCGATAGGATCTGTGTTATGTTGGTAAATAGAATTAAAACCGTTTTAACTTCTATAATCATGAGAGGCATCTGGCAAAACGCATCATGACCATCCAATTACACAGATGATGATGTACAGTACAATATCACGATCCAGTAAACTTTTTACTCGTGTTTAATTCTTTCGTCTCATAGCTGTCAGATTAATTTCAAGGTAGGTTTGTGTCATCCTTGCAAATTAATCTTTTCTTGATCTTGAACAGATTATCAAATATGATTAACTCTTGTCAATCATACCGCATGCAGATAATCTTATTCTATCAAGGGGCCCAGTGACACTATAACTCGTATAATAAATACAAGGGACAATAGTACTTTTGGTAGACCATCACTACCTCAGCTAAGTTATGTATACCGAAGAGCTACCGTTATAGCTACTTTTTACAGATAGCGTTAGGTAACAATCACACATACACATCTCTTAGTTAGGAAAGATGAATACCTCATACTGTAGAACTTAACACTGAATGAAAGCATTAATGACACGAACACAATTCCGTATAATGTTTCATTCGGGGTCTGTCAAATACCATGTTCCTAGAACATGTATCTATGTGATTAAAATGACAACTTTGTGTCTATGGTCTGTAAAACTTGACCATCTTTTAATCCACATACTAACCTTGTAGCGGTAATTAGTGTTCCTGCTAATTACCTCGATCAGTGACCTTTTAGAGTATTATCATCTATATTATGAAGTTTCACAATTCCAGTCATTAACTCGAAATGATTCATAAATTCAATAATACTCAAGGAAACAAAATGACATAGTATTAATCATTCAATTCATGAACAAAGCTTTATATAATTATTAGACACGGGGCGAGGACTGATCACACCCTAATCCAAAAATTCTAGTTTGAGGTGTGACACACACAGTCATCGTCCGTTGTCGACCACCCGAAATCTCTGCGATTAAAAACATATTTGATTCATTTGTGCTGGTCTGATATGACACAAAAGAACATGTTCCCAACCACTTCTCTTCGTAAAAAGCTCATGAAAAATTCCCAATTTTCACCATCCTCCTTTTTAACAATTGTAAAGGCCAAAGGCAACAACTGGTTTTCAGCATCATATGCACATGCTATCAACAGTCTCCCCTCGTAACAGCCAGACAGGAAGCATGCATCTATACTGATAACCGGTCTAATGTATGGCACGGCTTGAATACATGGACCAAAAGCCTATGTTATGGCCTTGAATTGCAACGCGCCATCGATATCGGGTATGCTCAGATTCTAACATTCATACTTTGTGCCTGGATTTGTACTTGTATGGCCTGGAGCAATGGTGCAAACAAATTGTATGAACCCTGCTAACTACCGAACATTCGGAAGATCGCAAGTTCACGCCCTCTCCACAACCTGTTGTATTTTGGAGTGACATGTTGGTAAACGCGTCTGACATGTCTAGCGACCTCCTTAATGCTCATCGATGGGTGCTCCTTAACATCCTTCTCAATTACATCGGCAATAAGTGAAGCTGTAAGTTGTGCACGGTCTGTCCTTGACGACGCAGACTTGCATGTATGAGGTAGTTCACACTTCTTAATAATCCATGCCTCCCCCTTACCCACAAGGGTTGCAAAAAGACAAAAATCACAACACGGTACTTCTTTACAAACAATAACTAACATTTTTCGGTCTCTTTTTTGTACTCTGCACTCCCAGTTGCCGTGAACATTAACCTCATTGATTTTCTTCATAAGTTCATCTAAGTTGGTATAAACCTGCTGCGGAGCAAGCTCCGAATTGTATACGACACGCTTCCCAAACCAACTTATGTATGCTTCTTCAAAACCAGTGATATCGTTGAATGTGGGGCCCGGATGCCTATCTGTCCGACCTCTAATCGGAAATATGTCTTCCCTAGGTAAATAATCTCCATCATCATCTGATAAGTGATCAGAATCCCAATCCCCCTCCCAATCATCACCCATGTCCATTTCTTTTTCTGGTATGGCATCGATCCCTTCACCATCAAGATCAATATCACTTCGGGTAACAACGGGTGCCAGTATAGGTATTGATGGTGGTACAGATGGAAATATGGGTTGGATTGTGGTTTCAGGAAGAGGAGGTGGTGGTAGCTCGGTGGTATAATCGTCCATGTTACAATCAGTGGTATAATCAGGTACATAATTATCATAAACGGGTGGTACGTACGGTTCATAACTCGAGTGGCGGGAGTTGTCATAACCCGAGTGGTGGGGTTGTCATAACCTGAATTGTCATAACTCGAGTGACGCGGGTTGTCGTAACCCGAGTTGTCATAACCTGTATTTTCCCTAGAAGAACTCTCCTAGAATATAAGTCCAATACCGGGTACCCTGTGACTGAAAAGTATTGTAAATACTCATCCATAACGTTTCATCTGTTATTGGATACCTGGTATAGTAAGGTCTACACCCCCCCTTATTGTGTTAATCCGAGTAAGTAAATCTATGTCATACAGTTTGGGGTTTACACCAGTCTTTTTGTACACCATTCCCTTAAGTTTCACAAATGAGGTATTTTCATTCACCTCGAAGCCATAGGCTGCATCCTTAGTGTACTGTGCTCTCTCCACACCCCGGACAAGCTTCCCGCCCACATACAATGCAACTAATATTTTTCGGTTTGAGAGATATTGTTTAAAATTAATTAAAAAATTAAATTAATTAAAAATAAATTAAATTAAATTAATTAAATTAAATATATCTCTACTGTTGCCTGAAATCACCACAAAATCGCCTCTCTTTCTTCCTCTTCTTCCTCTTTCTCTTTCAGCTAAGTTAGAATGAATTTGTGAGTGGTAGGAGAGAGAAAACTGCCTTATATAGGGGTTTTATAGCAGACCGCCCCACTAGGTGGCGGTTTGGTGCAGGCAGTGGAACGCCCCACTGGGGGCGGTCTGGTATAAATAGTGCACCGCCCCACTGTGGAGCGGTCCGGGTAGTTTTAATAAAAATTTGGAGGGGAGGGCGGATTTGCTAATTTGTTTTTTTTGTATTAATAAAAAAGCGATAAGTTTCTCTGCTTATGACTAAATATCTAAATCGAATAATTGGTTCAGTTCTTCTCTAATTATATGTAATTAGGTTAACTCGGCTTGAATATCTTTCATATGGGTTCATAAATTTAACACAAAATATAATTAGTTTAAATTAATTCGACCTGTCATTTTTATTAATATCCAAATTTAATTATAAAATAATAATAATAATAATGCCCACCTTAGTTTGGTATTTTTTAAAATGTCCAAACCGGCCATTTTATGGCCGGTTGGGACTTTTTTGTTGTTGTTTCAGACTCGATAAATATCCATCTTTCTCTCTCTTAACTCTCACAACTCACTCAAATCCAAAGAACAGAAAGAGAGGAAGAGAAAGAGAGAATGAGAGAAAGAGAAGGCGATTTCTGAGATGAAAAGGGCGATATTGGAGGCGATTTTCCTATAAATTTATTATTTTTTTCCTTTTTTATTTTTTATTATTTTTATTTATTTATTTTAGAAATTGTTTAGAATTAATATAACTTGTCTAATCCATAACTTTCATTTCAAACCCTAGATCTTACAATGGCACCCAAACCTGAATTTTGAAAAGGAGGAAGTGAAACCGCACGCAATGCTGGCATATCCCTCGCTAATAATTTTTGGACGGGTGAAGCCCGCTTGAAGAGACACTTATCTCGTTTAGGGTTTTCACCCAAAGATGTTGAAGAATATGCTACCACGGATGATCCGACTATTAGAAGCGTTCTTTACGAGAACTTCGGCGATATCGATCCTCCACTTGAATGGTTATTGTGCCCCACATGTCAGGTCAAGGGAGACATTGAGGAAATGTTCTTTTATCATCTTTGTGGCGTAAGAGTTCACCCCAAATGTATCGATAAGAATGCTGATCTGGTAAACGATTATCGTTTCCAAACGTAGGAGTGTATTCGAAACGTAAGAGTGTATTCGAAATTTAGCATAATTAGCATAATTTATTTTATTTTAGTATAATTTAGCATAATTTAGTTTATTTTAGTATAACTTAGTGACAAAAAAGATCTAGAAAAAATTTAAATACTACCATAAAAACATCATAATGTAGCACATAAAAAAGAACCAAAACATAAGATAATCCAAATATAAAATACTCAACATAGTATACCAAATGTAAATACAACAAAACAATATAACTAAAACTACCATAAAAAACTATGCTCAGTGGCGACAACCACCAGAGGGAGACCATCGCTCAGCTGGACTCTTCAGTCAGACGGCGCTGAAGTGCCGTCGCATCTTGGTCATCTGCATATGGAACTTAGGCGTCCCATATCTGGCTCGTAACTCGTCCATCAGCTCCTAACAACTGATCGATGTGCTCAGCAAAATGACTGCTGTCAGATACGCCACCAATGGGTGTGCCCCTCATAGGCAAACCCCATAGGGCACTCACACCCTGAAGTGTCACCGTCATCTCTCCAAATGGTAAGTGGAACGTGTGCGTCTCAGGACGCCATCGCTCCACTAGTCCTGCAATGAGAGATGCATTGATGATGCCACTCTTACTCACTATGGAGACAATACTGTACAGCCCCAGATTGATGAGATACGGGTCCATCGCCTCGTAGTACCGCATCCTAACACACCGCAGCTTGACATCTAAAAGTCCATTGTCCTGCGTTGAAAAAATTAATCCATAATATATAATAGATAGTGTTAACACAACAAAATTTAAACTTTAAAAAAGAGCTAAAAAAAGTAACGTACCTCACTGATCACTCAAAAGAGAGCAATGTTTCTTTTAATATTTATAAACTCGGAAATGCTATCGGTTCGGACTGCAAGCGCACAATCCTATCGAGTAGTATATTCGAGGTCGATCCACAGGGAATATTGGTTCAATGCTTTGAGCGATCGAATCACAATCTTTCGAAAGGCTAGACGAAATCTGAAAATTGAGAGATGTTGTTTTGATCAATGTAAATTAGGAAGCAATTAAAAGTAATTAAAATAAAGATAGAGATGAGGATTCCTAGGGTTTCGGCACACCATTGCCACTCAATCCGCCTTGACGATATATTCTTGTTGCGTCTGATTTCCTGTTGTTGTTTAATGAAAGACACCACATAGGTCACTGCGATTTATGTTACGCGAGAATGACAGATCTTTCATCGAGATTCTACATAGGACACTGTGATTTACCTTACGCAAATGTCTGATCTCTCAAATACCCCAAATTACTACACAGATCACTGCGATTTACTTTACGCAAGTGATGGAATTTGGTACGCGTTTTGTTGGTCTGGTTTATGATTTCCCCGCTAAGGTTTTCTTCACATAAACCTAATAGATCTCAACGAGGCTAATTCATACAAATAGTTTCTCTTACCATTAAAGTACTGTCACTACCCTAACGGACTCAAACTAGATCATTGAAATTAGATGAAGAGATAGTAAATCACAAAAGCATTTTGTTTCAACAACAAGAGATCATAATCAACAGAAATATATATATCAAAACATCAAGAGTAACAAGGTTTACTGCCTAGCCCTAAGAAAAGGAACTTAGCCGCGGAACGGCATGGTTACAATCACTCATCTCTTCTCTCTTTAATCAAATCTAACCCTAATTACAAAGATAAGATATTCTTCTGCCCAGGGGCTTTATATAGGAGTGGAGGGACGTGTAGAGGTTGAGTAGAGGCTAAGAAACTGATCTGGAAACAACTGTCGGCAGTTATTCCCCAAGAGACGCCTTCGGATACGGACCGTATTGGGCAATACGGTCTGTATTAGGACCTTGACGGTTAGGGTTTAATGTTTCCAGCGCTATCTTCTGGTCTGTGCTAGGCCTGGTCCATATTAGGCAATACGGGCCGTAACAAAGACTTAGTCGATGAGCGTCGTTGATCCGATTGACCTGATTCTAGCTCTATTTGGTGTAAAATAGTCCCAAAACCTGTTTTCTGCAATAAAACATAAAGAAGGGTGACAGTAGCCTTTTTCTCTAATTAATTAAACATAAGTGTGAGAAAATATGCAAAACCTAAGCCAAAACCCTACGTAAATCATCATTATTTTGACTCTGATCACTCACGAGAAGCCAGTAAGACTCGGTGATCTTTGTGGGGCATCCATAAGAGATAACTGAAATGGTCTGTGCTATCAGGGGCGATCGGCTCATCAGTAGCAGCTGGTACTAGTCGAGTGCTATCAGGGGCAATCAGGGTCCGTGCTATCAGGAGCGATCGGCCATCCAAATTTCAAAAATAAAATTATGTTAACTTACGCTAAGTAAATCCTAAACCCTAATTTCAAAAATTAAAGTATACTATTACCCTAAGTAAACCCTAAATCCTAAAACATGCTAATTACGCTAAATTGCGCTAAAATATGCTAATTACGCTATATTACGCTAAAATATGCTAAAATAAGCTAAAATATGTTAAAATATGCTAAAATATGCTAATCGCGCTAAAATATGCTACATTATGCTAACATATGCTAAAATACGTGTAAATATGCTAAAATAGGCTAAAATAGGCTAAAATATGCTAATTTCGCTCAAATATGCTAAAAAAAAGTGAAATTATGCTAACATATGCTAATTACGCTAAATTACACAAAATTACGCTAAAATACGATAAATTATGCTTAAATATGCTAAAATACGTGTAAATATGCTAAAATATGCTAATTACGCTAAATTTCACTAAATTACGCTCAATTATGCTAATTATGTTAAAAATGCTAAATTACGCTAAAATATGCTAATTATACTAAATTACACTTAATTACGCTACATTAATCTAAATTTAGCTAATTACTCTAAATTATACTAAATTAAATAATTAAAACTAACTAAAAGGAATTAACACTAATTACAACTACATTATACTAATTTTGGTACATTACTAAAAAATCCTACCATTTTACAACCATTTTGCACTAAAAATAAATTTTAAAAAAAATTAGAGGGACTTACTTCCAAATCTGGGAAGAGGAGGAGGAGAAATTTGAGAGAAAGAGATAAAGTTAGAAGAGATAGTGTGAAATTTTATAGAATGAATTTTGAGAAAAACGCCTCACCCTCCACACATATATATAAATGTCCAAACCGGCTATTTAATGGCTGGTTGAGAAAACAATTGAGAACCAGCCATTTAATGGCCGGTTGAGAAAACAATTGAGGACCGGCCATTAAATTGCTGGTTTGGGCATTTTTTTAAAAACCCAGCTAAAGTGGGATATTTATTATTTTGTAATTAACTTTGGATATTAATAAAAATGTCGATAATTCGACATGAATATTGATACAAAGTCCGAAATTGTCATTTTCGGATTAAAAAAAATCTTATGAAGTCTCAAAAATTTGAGTTAAATTTTTTTATTTTCAGTGATTATATATTTTATTTTAATTTGAAATTGGAATAATCTTTTTAAGGATGATAGGGGTGAAAACGGAGCGGATAGTGGTAAAACTATATCCATATTCTTTTTAATTTTCCAAATACGGATACGGATCAGATATCAGCCGGATACAGATACGGATACAAATCAGATCAGATATTTATTAAAATAATATTAAAAAAATATCAAAGTTCATAATATTTATCTAATTTTAATGGTGAATAACAATATTTTCTCATAATATATATTAAATATATGATATATATCTACTATTCAGATATGGATAATAGAAACGTAAAACCATATCAATATCCATATCCACACAGATATTCGAATATTCACATCTAATTTTTTGAATATGAATCGAATACGGATCAGATATTATCCATACCGTTTTCACCCCCTGCCATCATGCTATGCATATAAAATTTATTTTTAAATGCTATCAACAAAATAAAGTTGGCTTACAATGTCAATTGAATATGATGATTTCAATATTATGATCGTTTAGTTTTTTTTTCAATTGAATATGATGATTACAATGTCAATATTATTTCGACTCAAATGGAGTTAGACTTCATTGGCCAAGATGTTGTAGTTTGTCATGAGATCTTTCTGAAATCTCCTTGCATGTATGCAGTCCCATATGATATGATTTCTCGACTCGATATATGTTCCGAACACAGATGGCTCCTGCTGAGTTAGGATTTTGTTGTCTAACATCAACCGGATGAAATTCTTAACCTTTGTTGGGGTCTTTATTTTCCAGAGGACCCCATAAAATGGCGATACAATCCCCCTGTGATGCATCATTTTATAAGCCGAAGCGCATGAGAAATCCCCTGACTGTGTGATCAGAGTCAAAATAATGATGATTTACGTAGGGTTTTGGCTTAGGTTTTGTATATTTTCTCGCACTTATGTTTAATTAATTAGAGAAAAAGGCTACTGTCACCCTTCTTTATGTTTTATTGCAGAAAACAGGTTTTGGGACTATTTTACATCAAATGGAGCTAGAATCAAGTCAATCGGATCAGCGACGCTCATCGACTGTCTTTTGTTACGGCCCGTATTGCCTAATACGGACCAGGCCTAGCACAGACCAGAAGATAGCGCTGGAGGCATTAAACCCTAACCGTCAAGGTCCTAATACGGACCGTATCACCCAATACGGTCCGTATCCGAAGGCGTCTCTTGGGGAATAACTGCCGACAGCTGTTTCCAGATCAGTTTCTTAGCCCCTACTCAACTTCTACACGTCCCTACACTCCTATATAAGGCCCCTGGGCAGAAGGATTAGTTATCTTTGTAATCAGGGTTAGACTTGATTAAAGTGAGAAGAGAGGAGTGCTTGTAACCATGCCGTTCCGCGGCTAAGTTCCTTTTCTTAGGGCTAGGCAGTAAACCTTGTTACTCTTGATGTTTTGATATATATATTTCTGTTGATTATGATTCATTGTTGTTGAAACAAAATGCTTTTGTGATTTACTATCTCTTCATCTAATTTCAATGATATAGTTTGAGTCCGTTAGGGTAGTGACAGTACTTTAATGGTAAGAGAAACTATTTGTATGAATTAGCCTCGTTGAGATTTATTAGGTTTATGTGAAAAAAACCTTAGCGGGGAAACCATAAACCAGACCAACAAAACGCGTACCAAATTCCATCACTTGCGTAAAGTAAATCGTAGTGATCTGTGTAGTAATTTGGGGTATTTGAGAGATCAGACATTTGCGTAAGGTAAATCACAGTGTCCTATGTAGAATCTCGGTGAAAGATCTGTCATTCTTGCGTAACATAAATCGCAGTGACCTATGTGGTGTCTTTCATTAAACAACAACAGGAAATCAGACGCAGCAGGAATAATTTTGTTGGTCAAATTATAGCTTCTGGCAATTCTATGGTCAACTTTTTTTCCTTTTTGTTGATAATTTTGTTGTTTATGAATCAGTTGAGCAATATCCAGTTATTTGAGTTGTGTTGTACAAGACGAATTTTCAATGCAAGTATATATATTGGAACGCTTATCAGAGATTGCATTTGCAATACATTTTTGCACCCCAGTAGAGGTAAAGAAGAAAGAAC
Source organism: Carex myosuroides (assembly GCA_028015225.1). Taxonomy (NCBI): domain Eukaryota; kingdom Viridiplantae; phylum Streptophyta; class Magnoliopsida; order Poales; family Cyperaceae; genus Carex; species Carex myosuroides. The sequence continues at coordinate 7,562,906 of CM051480.1, forward strand.
GGAAGTAGTTAAGAGGCAAATGAGAGATCAATTATATCTTCAACATATAAGCAAAGAATATATGAAAGACAAATCGTGTTGAAAAGAGATTATCCAAATGATATAAAGAGAAACACAACTGAAAGAAAAAGTACAAGCATATTGTGAACATTTTGCACCAACTTTTTTTTTGGAGTAAAAATAAGGGTCAAGCTCTTATTTGATTAAGCTGGTAGAGTTACAAGAGATTTGTATTTTGATTTTAAATAAAATACAAATGGCTCAGTACAGCTGAGCCTATGAAAAAAATAAAGTCTAAGTAGGAAATGAAAAAGGTAAAGAAATAAAGCAGTACAAGTAGAAAATGGTACAAGAGGTGCAATAGTATACTGGTATGTACCAGTATACTGATGTTTCATTATTTTGCCGCCTATGTTAATGTATGGCTATTTGTCTTCATAGTGATCATCCATTGCTCACGTATTTGCTGTATGAGGAGTTCAGTTTCGATCGATTTGTTAGTGAAGATCCTTGAACATCTTTCCCTTCAAACAAAGAATTGTGCTATTAGTAGTAATGACCTTTCCTCCTTGTTGAACTCATTGTTGATGAGTGCCTTCCTTGCGTGATGTGTAGGCAGCTTCATCCCCATGGTTAGTGCTAATTTTTTATATATTTCCTTTGTAACCGTGCATTCCTCAAAAAGGTGTACTACTAATTCTAGTTGTTTCCTGCACATGATACAACGGTTAACCATGGTCCAACCTCGTTTCATCAAGTTATCTATTGTTAATACCTTATTTAGCATCATTAACCATGAAAAGACTTGCATTCTAGGTAGAGCTTTAATTTTCCAGATTTTATGCACTTCAGATTTGATGGTTGGAGCATGTATAAAGGCATGGTAGTACGAACTAACACTGAACTGTGCTGAAAGGGTCCACTTCCATCTCGCTTCATCTGGACTGTTGGTAAGAAGGATTGTTTGTTGTTGCAGCTTTTGAATTAGTTAGGTGAGTTGTTGTTCTACCTCTTCAGATAAGGCTCCTCTGAATAGTTCTCTGATATGCCTCGTACCCGACATATGTGCTATAGATTGGTTCTAGTCTATTGCGTATGTGTATAATATTTGAAATTCGTGCTTTAGTATCCCCACTCCCCAATTGTGCCATCAAAATAAAATTGAATCTCCTCTTCCCACTATTCTCAATATTGATGCATCCATGAAACTATAAACGGCCTTTAGGGTTATATTGAAAAAGTTGGATTTCGGAACTAGCCAGAGAGTTTGATTTGTCTGGTGGAATATTTGTCTTCCATAACCTTTTCTCCGGATTAGTCCATTGCCAATACCATTTGGCCAGCATGGCATTGTTAAATGTGATCAAATCCATGACTCCTAAACCTCCCAATTTCTTTGGTTTGCAACCATTTCCCAATTAGCAAGGTTTAGTTTCTCCTTTTGTTGTGTTACTCTGCCAAAGGAAATGTTGTCTAATTCTATCTATCTTCTTTATAACCCAAACTGGTAGCTTGAGGCATGACAAATAATATGTTGGAAGCGCTAAAAGCACTGCATTGAGCAGTATCAATCTGCCAGCAATTGACAGATTTGTCGCGGCCCAACCTTCTAGTCGGGTACTGAACCTTTGGATGAGGGGTAGATAAGCAGTTTTGTTTAATTTTTTGTTAGACAGTGGTAAGCCAAGGCACTTCATCGGGAATTGCCCTAGTTTGCACCCCATTGCAAGTGCTAGTTCATGTCCCGTTTCTTGAGGTGTGATGGTTGTTACCATTTCGGACTTGTTCAGGTTAACTGCTAATCCTGAGATGTTTTCGAAAGCAGTTAAAACTATCTTTAAGATCTGCACCTAGCGCAATTTTGGTTTTAGGAAAAATAAGGTGTCGTCCACATATAGTAGACACGGGGACATGCCGGGATATGGCATCCGGATTGCGCATGTTGCCTTTAACTTAGAAACCCATCTATTTATAAAATCCATGACAATTATAAATGAAAATGGTGATAGTGGGTCTCCCTGCCGTACTCCCCATTTCAGTGTTATTTTTTTCCCTCGTAGTCCATTGATGAGGATTTGCGAAGTGCCATCAAGGGTCAAAGCCTGTAAGGGGGTAGGTGAAAAAGGAGAAAAAGGAGAAAAACCCTAAGGGGTTCTCCAAATCACGAAAGAGAGAAAGGGGGCGGGATTCTTCGAACGGGAGGGGTCCAGGAGACAGAGAGAGAAAGAGAGGAGAAAAAGGAAATATTAATGGAGGGTTTTGCATCAAGATTCGTGCAGAACCAATTTGAATGGTCTGAGATAAATCAGGATTTAATTGAGACAATCAATAAGAGAGATTGTTTTAATTCAAATTATTTAGCGAGATTTGAAAATAGAAATCGATACGTATTAATCGAATGTTAGTCATATTTATCTTATAAAATGTGAAATTCCATTAATCATTAAATTTTCAATTGTATTATTAATAAGTGCATTACTTTATTAGAGATTCGTATTAAACCTGTAACTCCTAAATTTTAAATTGATTTATAAATAAATTAATATGTTTAAATTTAATAAATCCCAAGAAATTTATTACATAAATTTCACATTTATATTTTTCCTTAATTAATTATTTAAAACTTTAATTAGGGGTAAACTTTGATTATTAGTCCAATTAATTTAGTTTAAAATTTACGGGTTATAACACAGTTGAACATGAAAGACAACATATACTAGATGAAAGATAGCTAGAAAAATATGAAAGACAACTAGTAGAAGATGAAAGACAACTCGAAGAATATGAATCACAGCCAATAAAACATGAAAGACAAACAATATAAGATGAAAGACAATTAGAAGAAGAAGAAGAAGAAAGACAACTAGAAAAGGATGAATGACAACTAGAAGAAGATAAAATACAACCAGTAGTAAATGAAAGACAACAAGTTAAACCTGAAAGATAACCAGTATAACATGGAAGACAACCAGAAAAAGTTGAAAGACAACTAGAAGAAGATGAAATACAACTAGAAAAAGATGAACACCAAATAGTAAAATATGAAAGACAACTAGAAGAAGATGAAAGAGAGCTCGAAGAACATGACAGACAACTAGTACAAGATGAAAGCAACTAGAAGAACATGAAAGCCAACCAGTACAAGACGAAAGAGAACTAGAAGAAGATGAAAAACAACTAGTTGAATATCAAAGAAAACTAGTAAAAGATAAAAGACAAGAAGAAGAAGATGAAAGACAACTAGAGGAAGATGAAACACAACAAGAGGAACATTAAAGACAAGCAGTACAAGATTAAAGACAACTAGCAGAAGATGAACAAAAATAAGATGAACCACAAATTGTAGAAGATTAAAGATAACTAGAATAAGATTAAAAACAAAAATAAGATGAACCACAAATTGTAGAAGATTAAAGATAACTAGAATAAGATTAAAAACAAAAAGTACAAGATGAAAGACAACCAGTAGAACATGAAAAACAACTAGTAGAAGATGAAACACAACAAGTAGAAGATGAAACACAACTAGAATAATACAACAGACAACCCGTAGAATATGAAAGACAACCAGTATAAGATGAAAGACAACTAGAAGAATATCAAACACAACTAGTAGTTTATGAAAGACAACTAGAAAAAAATGAAAGTCAACTAGAAGAAGATTAAAAACAACTAGTAGAACATGAAACACAATCAGTAGAACATGAAAAACAACTAGTAGAAAATAAAAAACAACTAGAAAAAAGATGAAAGACAGCTATAAGAACATGAAAGACAACCAGTACAAGATGAAAGACAAATAGAAAAAGATGAAAAGCAACTAGTTGAAGATGAAAAACAACTAGTTGAAGGTGATAAACAACTAGTAAAAAATGAAAGACAACTAGAAGAAGATGAGACACAACTAGAAGAACATGAAAGACAACCAGTACAAAATGAAAGACAAGAAGAAGAAGAAGAAGAAGAAGAAGACGACGAAAGACAACTACAAGAAAATGAAAGACAATCAGTAGAATATGAAAAACAACCAGTACAAGATGAAAGCCAACTAGAAACAGATGAAAGACAACTAGAAGATAATGAAAAAAAAATAATAGAAGATGAAAAACAACCAGTTGAACATGAAAGACAACATATACTAGATGAAAGACATCTAGAAGAAAATGAAAGACAACTAGTAGAAGATAAAAGACAAATCAAAGAATATGAATCACAACCAATAAATCATGAAAGACAAACAGTATAAGATGAAAGACAATTAGAAGAAAAAGAAAGACAACTAGAAGAGGATGAATGACAACTAAAAGAGGATGAATGACAACTAGAACAAGATGAAATACAACAAGTATTAAATGAAAGACAACCAGTAACATGGAAGACAACCAGAAGAAGTTGAAAAAAACCCAGAAGAAGATGAAAGACAAAAAGAAGAAAACGAAATACAGCTAGTAGAAAATAAACACAACCAGTAGAACATGAAAGACAACTAGAAGAATATCAAACACAACCAGTAGTTTAAGAAAGACAACTAGAAAAAGATGAAAGTCAACTAGAAGAAGATTAAAAACAACTAGTAGAAGATGAAACATAATCAGTAGAACATGAAAACAACTAGTAGAAGATTTAAGACAACTAAAAGAAGATGAAAGACAACTAGAAGATCATGAAAAATAATAGTAGAAATGAAACACAGGAAGATGAAAGACAACCATTAGAAGATGATAGACAACCAGTACAAAATGAAAGAAAACTAGAAGAAGATGAAAAACAACTAGAAGAATATGAAATAGAAGAATATGAAACACAACCTGTTGTATAAGAAAGACAACCTATAGAACATGAAGGACAAACAATAGTAGATGAAAGACCACTAGAAGAAGATGAAAAAGAACTATCAGAAGATTAAATATAACAAGAAGAAGATGGAATGCAACCAGTAAAAGATGAAAGTCAACTAGAAGAAGATAAAAAACAACTAGTAGAAGATAAAACACAACTAGTAGAACATGAAAAACAACTAGTAGAAAATGAAAAACAATGAGAAGAAGATGAAAGACATCTAGAAAACATGAAAGACAACTAGTACAAGATGAAAGACAACTAGAAGAAGATGAAAAGCAACTAGTTGAAAATGAAAAACAACTAGTAAAGAAAACAAGAAGAAGATGAAAGACAACAAGAAGAAGATGAGACACAACTAGAATAACATGAAAGACAACCTGTACAAAATGAAAGACAACTAGTGAAAGAAGAAAGCCAACTAGAAACATATGAAAAACAAGTTGTAGAAGATGAAAAACAACCAGTTGAACATGAAAGACAACCGATACTAGATGAAAGACAGCTAGAAGAAGATGAAAGACAACTAGAAGAATATGAAAACAACCAGTAGTTTATGAAAGACAACTAGAAGAAGATGAAAAACAACTAGTAGAAGATTATACACAACTAGTAGAACATGAAAAACAACTAGTAGAAAATGAAAAACAACTAGAAGAAGATGAAAGACATCTAGAAAACATGAAAGACAACCAGTACAAGATGAAACACAACTAGAAGAAGATGACAAACAACTAGTTGAAGTTGAAAAACAACTAGTAAAAGATGAAAGAAAATAAGAAGAAGATGAAAGACAACTAGAAGAAGAATGGACACAACTAGAAGAAAATGAAAGACAACCAGTACAAAATGAAAGACAACTAGTGAAAGATGAAAGACAACTAGAAGAGAATGAAAAACAAGTTGTAGAAGATGAAAAACAACCAGTTGAACATAAAAGACAACTGATACTAGATTAAAGACAACTAGAAGAAGATGAAAGACCACTAGTAGAAGATGAAAGACAACTTGAAGAATATGAAGCACAACCAGTAGTTTATGAAAGACAACTAGTATAAGATTAAAGACAATAAGAAGAAAATGAAAGACAACTAGAAGAGGATGACAGACAACTAGAAGAAGATGAAATACAACCAGTAGTAGATGAAAGACAACCAGTAGAATATGAAAGACAACTAATATAACATGAAAGAGAACCAGAAGAAGATGAAAGACAACTATAAAAAGATGAAAGACAACTATAAAAAGATGAAAGACAACTTTAAAAAGATGAAATCCAATAAGTTGAAGATGAAAGACAACTAGAAGTAGATGAACGACAAATAGTAAAATATGAAAAACAACTTGAAGAAGATGAAAGACAACAAGAATAAAATGAAATACAACTAGTATAAAATATAACACAACAAGTAGAATATGAAATAAAATTAGAAGAAGATGAAACACTACTAAAAAAAGATGAATCAGTAGAACATGAAAGACATCCAGTATAAGATGAAGAACAACAAGAAGCAGATGAAAGACAACTAGAAGACGATGAAAAAAAAGTAGTACAAGAAGAAAGACAACTAAAAGAAGATGAATGACAACAAGTAGAAAGTGAAAGACAACTAGAAGTAGATGAAAGACAACTAGTAGAACATGACAGACCACCCATAGAACATGAAAGACAACAGTACAAAATGAAAGACAACTAGAACAAGATGAAAAACAACTAGCAGAAGATGAAATACAACCAGAAGAAGATGAAAGACAACTAGAAGACGATGAAAAAAAAGTAGTAAAAGATGAAAGACAACCGATACAAGAAGAAAGACAACTAAAAGAAGATGAATGACAACAAGTAGAAAGTGAAAGACAACTAAAAGTAGATGAAAAACAACTAGTAGAACATGACAGACCACCCGTAGAACATGAAAGACAGCAGTACAAGATGAAAGACAACTAGAACAAGATGACAAACAACTAGCAGAAGATGAAATACAACCAGAAGAAGATGGAAGACAACCAGAAAAACATGAAACACAACTAGTAGAAGATGAAACAAAACTAGAAGAACATGAAACACAACCAGTACAAGATGAAAGACAACTCAAAGAAGATGAAAGTCAACCATTAGAACATGAAAAACAACCAATATAAGATGAAAGACAATTAGAAGAAGATGAAACATTACTAGAAGAGGATGAAATAAAATTAGAAGAAGGTGAAATACAACCAGTAGTAAATGCAAGACAACTAGTAGAACACGAAAGACAAGTACAAGATTAACTACAGCTAGAAGAGGATGAAAAATAATTAGTTGAAGATGAAATAGATCTAGTAAAAGATGAAACATTAAAATAAGATTTGAGGGGAATTTGAGGGGAATTCCTTTAATGAATATATTCAATGATTATGTTCGATGCAAGGGACTGGTGGACATCCCGCTAACTAACAGCCTGTATACTTGGTCCAGCAAGCGACCACAACTGACCTTCTCCCAAATAGATCGCGTCTTTACATCCCCTGACTGGCAGCTGCACTATCCCATCATTTACTTGGAGGCACTGAAGATGGTCATATCCGATCACACGCCATTACTCCTGACCTGTAGATGCAACGCAACAGTGCCTCAGCGAAATAAGTTGGAAACATTCTGGTTCAAGTACGAAGTGCCCAAATAAATGGTGCAACAATTGTGGGGGTCAGAGACACCACAGTCACATGACAGGTTACACAACTTCACAAATAAAACTAAGGTCTTGCACAAGGCTTTGTCCTTATGGTATAAAAAGGAATTTACACAGATGGACTCACAACTAACGTTTTGCAAGAAAGTCATATTGTGTTTTGATAGGATTGAAGAGAGAAGGGTACTAGCGACACATGAATTCAGAATGAGATGTAAGATAAAGGAAAAAGCATTCCAGCTTGCTAATAATCAAGAAGAAAGATGGCGTCAAAGGGCTCGATGCAGGTGGTTGAGTTAAGGCGACAAAAACACTCGCTATTTCCATGCGTTTGCCTCATCATGAGCAAGAAGGAATGCGGTGCACACCCTAACGCATGAAAGCCAACAAATCTCGGACCAAGCATGTATTAGGGACTTGTTTCTAGAGCAACTTAAGGGGTTGCTGGGCAGATGAGCTATACTTGGCACTATCGGTTCAGGATAATGAGATCAAGCAAGTGATAAGGGGTTTGGCGAAGAACATAGCATCGAGGCCTGATGGTATACCCTTAGAGTTCATACAACACTACTGGAATGACATCAAGGGTGACGTCAAAGGCATTGTTATGGGCTTCTTTAATGGCCAAGTTGACTTAAAAAGGGGTTTAACCAAGCGAACATAGTAATGGTACCAAAGATTGAATTGTCGGTCATGGTGGGGGGACTTCAGACCTATAAGTGTGATTAACATTATCCCCAAGATCATATATCCCCATACCAAACCGCTTTCATTCAAGGCCGGCAAATCACAGACAATTTTGTGGCGACAAGAGAGGTACTGCATCATATCTCCTCCTAAAAAAGAGAAGCAGTCTTTGCTAAAATAGACTTTGCAAAGGCATTTGACACGCTATAATGGGATTTTTTGATGCGAACAATGTCCAGTCGGGGCTTTAGGGTTCAGAATCAAGGGTCCTAATTAACGGGGAAGCATCTGAGTTCTTTCCCCATAAGAGAGGACTTAGACAAGGCGATCCCCTGTCGTCTTTGCTTTTTAATCTGGCGGTTGATGTTTTCCAAAGAATGGTAGGGGCAGTAAACAAAATATTGCACCGAGGGATATCTAGGAAGATCAAGGAAGCTATTTTTGCATTTCAATATGCCGATGATACAACCGTAATTGCCTCAGCTGACATCACATCGCTGATAACACTTAAGCTTATCACTCGGCTCTTTGCATCCATACCGGGGCTCATAATTTACTTCAACAAGAGCACTTTCGTTCCTTTAAACGTTTCCGATCTTAATATTTCGTGGGTTGAAGCAGTTCTCGGGTGTACCCGCACTCACTTCTCGGTATCCTACATGGGCATGCCCTTAACAGTTAAAAAACCAACAAAGGAGGTGTACTGGCCATTAGTCGAGAAGGTGGAAAGAAAATTAGCCGGATGGAAGGGGAAAATGCTATCAAGGGGTGGCAGATTGGAATTGGTTAGAATAGTATTGTCTATTATTCCGGTCTATTATATGACGTGTTTATGACTACCGCAATGGGTTATTTTGTGAATTGGTAAGATTAGACGGGACTTCCTATGGGGGGAAACTAGTGTTTTGAAAAAACCCGCCCGGTCCAGGACCGGACCGACCAACCCGTGGACCGGACCTGGACCGGCCCGTCCCGTGCACCAGACCCGTCCCGGACCGGGGTTAGGTACGGTCCGGTCCTTGGACGGGACGGTTTGGTTTTTTTCCAACAGACCCGGACCGACCCCCCCTTCTTCAACCCGTAGACCCGTCCCGTCCCGTCCCGTCCCGGCCGAACCGGCTGGACCCGGATTTTGTACTGTAGCAACCAGGATTTTTTACTGTAGCAATCCGAACATTTTCCACTCCCGCTCCTTCAATCAGTCCGCTTTTCAACTTTTAATACTTTATTTGAACTGCAGTACTATATATAGACTTCAGATTAACTTGAGTGTTGATTGTGGGACTAACCCCCAAAACATGTCCGGTATTTTGCTCCACGTGCGTTGGAGCCTGGAGAGCCACAAAATTCCGCTGTCACGCGCAGCATTCAATATTTCTTTCCAAATTCTCTATGCCTCTTTCTCACAGACATAAAAATAAGGAGTCGTTTCCCCCACAAACTTATGACTCGCTGCACGAAGTGGTTTTAGTTGGAGAACACAGAGGAACATTTCTCTTTTAAAGAACCCGCGAGGAAATGAAAAGAGCGGCTTGTTTATTTCTTGCCTTCTCGGTTCTCTTGTCTTATTGGGCGGGTTTGTCTCCAGCTGTCACTTAATCACTTTTGTGCGGAACCGGGAACCCCCAAAGTTAATCCGTATTTATATTTATTATTAAAGAAAGAAAACCGGATGGTAATGAAGCGGATCGAGGATAAAAAGGTGGGTCCCACTTCCCTCTACGCGCAAGGCACAAACCCACGCCCCAATCCCCACAACTTTTCCATTATTTTATCTCTTTAATATTTGTTTCACTTCTTCTCCATTTATATAGCTATGGAGATGTCCATTTTATTTTTTAGTTTTAGTTTTTGATTTATTAATTGATATTTGTATCTTAAAATTTATATGACTTAATTATCCGATAATTATTCATTTCGTATCGTTGTCAACAAGGCACTCTTTTGGCTTTTATATATTTTTTATTAGTTAATTATAATTTTTTATTTATCATATTTTTATTTGTATGCATGCATGTAAATTTTTGAACATTTTACTGTAGCCTGCATGTAAATTGAGATTTATGACAATTTTGATACTAATTCTTAAGCTAGAACAAAAAAAAAATTATTGATATGGTCTTGGTCATATATGGTTCATCAAATTTCATATAACTATTAAATTATATTCCTTCAAAGACCATTAAATATAGACCACAGTAAGTGTTATAACCCGTAAAATTAAAACTTCATTAATTAGTCTAATGATCGAGTTTTACAACTAAATAAAACTTAGGTCAATTAAATGTCTAACCAAATGAATTGTTCTATATGTAATTGACTAGTAATTCGGATTATTAATTTGGAAATGCTTATATCTAAAAATAATTATTTCAACAAGTTTTGAAATTAATTAAATAAATAGAATTAATAGAGTTAAATGGATTGTGTTGATTTATACGTTAAATCAAATGGGAAATTTACAAAAAAAATTTGTTAAGTTGGTGTAACTATAAATTCGAATTTAAACCAATTATATTTAATGACATTTTATTTAATAACTAAACAGGTAAAAAAATAAATTATGAATTAACCGAGAGTTTCGTCCAAGTTTCTAAGAATACGAAATTTTGTTTTATATCCCCGATTTTTAATTGAATTGATCAAAGGGGCTCACTAAAATAACCATCTTGATGATTATGATTTCTTTCAACCGTTCGATTTAACAATTGCACGAATCTGGGATTTTATGATTTCTTTGAACCCTCCATTTTAACGTTTGCACGAATCTTGAAGCTGGACCCCTTTAACTATCCTTCTTCTTTCTGTCTGTCTGTGTCACTACCGAAGGAGCCCCCTTCCCTTTTGCAACCCGAGCCCTAATATTGCCCCGCTCTCTCTTCCTCTCTCGCTGACAGCGAAACCCTACCCTCTCCATCTCGGTCACTGACCACCGAGCCCACTGTCACTGATCTCTCCATTTCGTTGTTCTCTGGAGAAGAAGATGAACCGATTAATTCTCTCCCACGCGCGCTGCGCTCAAATTTCTCTGCTGTCTTCTCCCCCGTTAGAGAAACTTGTACTTGTGACGATTTAGTCGCATTTAAGCGCGTGGGTTGCGCACCTGCTCTCTGAGAGCGTTGAATTTATGATCTCTCTCTCTCTCGGGTTATATAACCTTTTACATCTCTCTCTCTCTCTATTTTCTTTTTCGGTTCTTGCTTGTTTGAAATCTCATGTGCTGAGGCTTTTACTCTTTTTCTTCCTCTTTTCCGTTTTCCACTGTGATTGTTGATTTTCAAAGCCAAAAAGGCTTTGATTGTGCTGTGTCTTGCGATTTTTCTCTGCTGGTGCCTTCCGTTGTAATTTTCGGGTGCCGGGTGCTTACTGTGGTGGTTGCTAAGTTCTTGATGGCCGGAGGCGAGGTGATTCGGTACCGGCCTAACATTGACCCTCGTTGAAATTCTCCTTTTCTCGGGTAAATGTTCAAGCCCTCCTTTTTAATTTATGGATCGTGTGCTTGGTGAGGCATTATCGTATATTTTGACTTATTGGTCGGCTCACACGAGTTGTTGATTTTCTCGGTGTAACGATGAATTTGAGGCTATGCCTTTTTGTTGTGCCTTGTACCCGGTTTCTTTGTTTTTCCTTGTCTCGGTTACTTGCTGATTTTTACTGGTACCATACCAGTACAGGTACGGTGATTTTTGAGGATGGGTTGCCTCCCTTTCTCTTGTCTCTGACTTGCTGGTTTCTGTTCTGTTGTGATCCTTTGTGCACCAGTACCGACCCTAGTGCTTACTGGTGCTGGTTTTCCTTGTCTCTGTTGCTTGCGGCTTTCTGGTTTTACTTGACTGTACTGGTACCGTACCGGTACCAGTCACCTGTGATCTGTGTGGCTATGTGCCTTGTTCTGTTGCGATGTGTTGCGCTTGTAATGCTATGTTGTTGTTGCGAGGCTTATGTCTTGTGGTACCAGTCGGACCAGTGCCCAGTGATGCCACTGGTTACTAGTTTTTGAACTGACAGGACCCGAATGTGAATAAATTGAATTTGAGGGTAATTGTGTAAATTTTAGGCCCTTAAGTGATATAATTAAAATACAGGGGCTAACTTGTAAATTGCTGTGATTTAAATAATGGGCCGGCCTATATGTATATTAAAATGGAAATTGGATGTTTGGGCCTTTAACCTTGCTGGGCCGTGACTGTTGTGATTTATTAATGGATTTGGGCTTTTAAATTTCTGTTGGGCCTTAATATGAATTTATTAATAAATTCAAGGAGGCTTGGGCCTTTATCTATTGGGCTTGGCAGATTTTTAAAAATAGAAAGGGATAAATGTTGTCTCGGATTGACGGAATAAAATGACGGCTTTTAAAAATTTAGGTTTTAATAATGTAACCGAATAAAACCGGATGCTTATGTAAACTTGAATTTAATTCGGGAGATGATTATACCGTCCAGGGTCTTGATGCCTCAGTGAGAGTTCATAACATAATTTGAACAGATATTATACAACCCAAATTGGACTCCTGTATGATCCCGAAACACACCCAATTAAAATAGTTTACCACATTTAAATTAATTAAGATTTTAAATAAATTAATAAATTAAGTAGTTAGATTTTTAAATAAATAGTTAAATAATTAGATGTTTAAAATTTAGTAATAAGAATTTTATAAATTTAGTAATTAGAATTTTTACATAACGAAAATAATTTGTAAAGAAAATATGTTGTTAATTGATAAAGGACAATTAAATAAACAACATATTAATATTCTCGCATCATTCGATTTCAAATTTCGTTAAGTAGGATAATTAGATAATCACGTGTTATTTTACATTTATAAATTTATCGACTTCTATAAATTATTAAAAATAATTCGTACGACTTTAGAAATATTATCATTAAATAATTGACGCTTATAAACTACGTACTTAGGATTTAAAAATTATGGTAGCTTAATTAGTTGAGAAAAACACGTCATTTTACAAGTGAATAGGAAATTAATAATAGCAAATTAAATCACGTGAATTATACCTTACGTATTTTATCGTAAAAATATGCAATAACTTAGGTTAAAAGTCACGACTTATTTAGTTAAACAGTACCTTCTAATTAAAATATAAATAATATTTAAATCACGTTAGATTAAATTAAACCAACTTTGACCTAATTTTACGCTCAATCGGAATCGAATTAAATCGATCGAACCGATTGAGCATGATTTAATGGCAGTGGAGTAAATTAAATTCGAACCATAGTTAATTAATTAATTAAATACGAACACTTAGTGAAATTCATCATACGGGGTAATAAGGGTTACGAATAATTAGTTTAGACTCTAATTAAGTTACGTCCAAATTACAGGTCATCCGACCTACGTAGATTCCGATTCGTGGACCGATCCCGCTGACGCTTGTACAGGAGCAGGCGAGGATTACGTGGATCCCGGAGGCTATTAGCGCGTTCTACCCCTACAGCCATCAGGTGTGGGATATCTGAATTATCTTTTCGTGGCGTACTCTTACCAGTCGACCACTTGACCTGACATCCGCACTTTTAATTTTGTAGTTGCATTAGAGCATGTTTAATCCTTTCTGAACTGTAATTAGGAAATTGCATAACCCCTTCTAAATCAGAATTTACTGTTTTGTAGGAGTAGAGTAAATTAATTAATATATATTAATTTAGGATATTAGTTGTCCTCTTCTCGTAGAGGACAACATATTACCGTAGTTAAGCATGTGCATTGGTGAGTGTGAGATAGAAGACCGAATGATTGCTTTCCGTCCTCGTAGAGTGGGCTGCGAGGCGGTTCGCGGGTCATTGGGCTGAGGGATCACTTGACCCCTCAGAGGTCTTATTAGGATTATTATTATTACATGCATTGAGTTGTTACTATATCATTTTCGTTCATTTTACCATTACGTGCGGGCCGGACTCGAGCCCCGAGGCACGGAGACGATTCGGGAGTTATCCCCCCTACATTAGGAGCTACTTACCTAGAACGGATGCCGAGGTTGCGGTGGCAGATATTTACTTTTATTGCACGGGCCGGATACGAGCCCTGGTCCCATTAGTCTGGCCGGACGGTGGAGTTCCGTCGTCTGCTCATGAGGAGACGGATTAACTCATTCTTACGACTTGCTTGTAGTTTTCTCCTATTGGATATGTTTGGATGAAGAATCGTCTAGAGTAAGGAAAATACACGAATTTTGGATATAACCATCGGCTAGCGTGCACTTGCCTACGGGTTGAAGTCTTGTGTGGGCAAAGCTCGATGCTATTAGGCATCGGGTATCTTTGCCCCTCTGATCGCAGTCCTTGTGTTATGTCGCATTGAGATATAAATTCAATTTGGTTGAATTTGACACGGCACGGGGTGACAAAATTATCCGTATTATTACTATATTAAATTGTACACACGGTACCTATTGTACTGGACTCCGATTGATTATAATACTCATTCTGATTGTATTTTATTTTGAGAAACTTTAATCATGTTGTCATAATAGGATAATCGCATCATTCATCTATTATATGTACTTTTCTTTTGTAGTTAGTATGATACGTTTTGAATTCCGCAGCATGTGCATTAAAAGTGAATAATGACCGACTTTACGTAGATTTCAAATTAAAAACGTGCTTTGACTGAAGAGAACCCCTGAAGGGATAATACTGGGTCACATACTGGGCGATCATTCGCTCATCCCCTCCTTTTTATGGATGTGGGCAGGTACAGAGTCTGACGGTCCGCAGTAGGAGGCGTCAGGAGCTGTCCTCGACGACCACACCGCCTGTTATAGATTAGGGACTTTTGTTTAGGGTTTTGCGAGTCCGATGTGTTTGTTATACGCATGGGACTCGATAGATTATGTATCCCTTTGACTAGTTTATGTTATTTTATCCTGTTGTGGACTGTATGGATATTATGTATGTATTTATGTTTATTTGATATTTATGACTATTGTTGTTTGTTTTATTCTGTTTCCGCTGTGCATTATTGTTTATATTTGTTTAGCCTTGCGTGTCATTTCGATTAATTGACACGAGGCGGGGATTGATCACACTCTAATCCGGAAATCCTGGTTTGGGGTGTGACATCCTTTGGGTGGTATCAGAGCACAGGTTTATCGTAATCCTTCGTGCGATAAACCGAATACCATTCAATAAACAAATAGGAAGCAAAAGTCATAAATTAATAAATATTAATATATATATGAGTCAAAGCACTTGATTGATAATTAAAAGAATATATCACGTAGCCATCGACAATCGAGCTTTCTTTTTATCATACGTCCTACCTTCTCTACTATATCGAAATCGTATTCGCCGTCTTTCTCTCCAGTTAGTTTGTGATATATCGAAATCGTATTCGCCGTCTTTCTCTCCACCTTTTATCATACGTCCGGACCGGGACCGTGGACCCGTCCAACCCGCCGGACCCGTGGACCGGGAGACCCGTGGACCGGACGGGTTTGGACCGTCCCGGACCGTTGTCAAAACACTAGGGGAAACAGATGGTAAAGGGATATCACAAACTAACTGGAATGCGGCTTGTATTCCGAGACGCTGGGATGGTTTAGGGATATCGAACCTCAACCTAGTTAATATCTCCCTATTGTTGCGCTGATGGTGAAAATCATACCACAACATATGAAGTCTTTGGACGGTTACAATATGCATGCTTCGTACAAAAGGTCCAAGAGGGGGAGGTCCCAAAATCTGGACATTGACCGAGTCTTTCTTCTGGTCTCAACTCCAGTCGATCATGCACATTTTCACCTGGAGCACATCGTGGCAAGTTGGAGATGGCCAGTCAATATCATATTGGTTCGACTCTTGGGATGGAGCCCCTAGAGCCAACAGATCGGTTCCAAGATTGCAGCGGCCAAACATATCACTAGCACAAGCAAGAACAGTGATAGCAGGAATTAATCCGAATGAGACCCAGGACATGGAGACATTACTTCTCTTCAACTCTAGGGTAAAGTTAAGTGGACAGGTAAAGTTAAGTGAGACATTACTGCTCTCCAACTCTATCCTCACTGGGGCAGGTAAAGTTAAGTGGGCCTACCATGCAACATGTAAATGTAAGGTACCGCCGTCAATTAAAATTTTAGCATATATGGCACTACAAGGCAAGACCCTGACTCGGGACACACTGAGAAGAAGAGGAATGAACATTGTAACAACTTGCGTCATGTGTGATAATTGTCCGGTCGAGTCCATTTTACATCTCCTGTATTTATGCCCATACGCCACGGCAGTGTGGTTTGAGGTCGCACAATCACTCAAGAGACCCTTAATGAAACAAGCCCTCACTATCTAAGGAATATGGGCATCCTCTTGGCAGATGGTCAAGCAGCAGGGCAACATGCCATACAAAAACTGGATGTCAAGATTCATGTGTATCCTGGCTGATCTGGAGGCAGCGCAATGCTGTGGTATTCGGAGAGCGGAGGCTACCGCCAAGGATCTTGGCGGGCAGATGCATAGGCGAAATGCACCTGTGGCTCAAGTACTGTTAAGAATTTTTAGGCTGGACTGAGCATTTAAATTGTTCTTTTCTAATTCTTAAAGACTAAGTACGGGGAGGAGACGTGCATGTTTTTGGGAAGCAAATTTGCTGTGATTCCAAAGGATCACAGGGTCCTGCGATTCCAATCCCAGCCAATCATTTATTGAAATGTAGGAATCTTAAAAGAAGTTAGTTTTTATGCACAAATCTCGAAACATATGAACGGTTGGGATTGGAATAGCAGGAACCCTGTGATCCTTTGGAATCGCAGCAGTGTTTGCAAATAGGGGGAGTGCTCCAAGTGGGAGTTACTCGTAAACTTGATCTTTTATGGCAGCCTATTGTAACTGATGATGTAACCTCCTTTTAAAGTTAATTAATTTAACTTGGCAGCCACTGCCAAGTCTTAAAAAAAAAAAAGAACTGTGGAGAGAGAAGCGAGCGCTGAGTAGAGTTTCAATCATTATTTGGCAGTGATCAGTGATGATAAACAGAAATTTGAATTCACTATTGAAGGAACATTGCTCTAGAACTGTACGCGAAGCAAAACTTAATTAAATTTAATTGAACGGGATTAAAAGCAATTATATTTGATTAGAAAAAATGAATCAAATATAGGGAAATACTTGACTAGAATTTGCAATCCGACAAAGACTTAAATAATTAGCAGTAGAAATCGTAGATAAACAAGAAGATATCGGAAAAATCAGTAGATTAATTTAACGATCAATGAATTGTGACTAACCTTGCGTACGATTCTTCGATGTTGCAGCAGTAGCCTTCATTTCCGAGGGTAAATTCGGGAAGTTGGAGAATGAAAATTACCGAAATTTTTATTAATATTAAAATATATATATATATATAATTTAACATTTTGTATTCAAATTCGGGAAAATTCGAAATCTGTCTGATCCGAATAATAATTCTCTGAATCCATACCTTCTTTCTGGAAAATTATTCTCTAGATCTAGGGGCGCCTCGATTAACACAGATTCGGAGAATAATTCTCTGGATTTGGGATTCTCCGAATTTATTAGAAAGACTGCGACAAATAACCCGGATCAACATTTTTCAGGCCAGATTTTTTACAGTTGTAAGAAAAATTAAAATATTTATTTGTGTGTTATTGGAAAAAAAATAAAAATGTTTTGGATCTGAATTATTGATCCCGATTCAAAAGTCACTTCGAAGTATATAAAGAAAATATCGTGATCCTTATAGTATATTCAAATTGTAAGATACTCCATCTAATTTAAAAAAAAAATTAATCTGACATTTGTTGGACGAAATGTTTTAAAATCAATTTTTTTGCAAAATAGATGCAGTATTTTATAATTTGAATGTACTATAACGACCAAGATATTTTCTTTATTTACTTAGAAGTGACTTTTGAACCGGAATCAATAACTCAGATTCAAAATATTTTTATTTATTTCCAATAACACATAAAGAAATATTTTAATTTTTCTTATAGCCGTAAAAAATTCGGCCTGAAAAATATTGATCCGGGTTATTTGTAATTCAATTATATAGTATTTTATCTATCTTTAAAGAAATATAAAAAATATTTCTAATATTTTAATACAAAAATTAAATAAATCATAACATTTTCTATTTTAATTATAAAAAAACACACAAATATAGAGAATTATTCTCTGGAAACCCATATCCGAAGAATTATTCTCGAGAAAGAGATCTTTGGATTCGGAGAATAATTTTCCGGAAGAAGACCTAAATCCGAAAAATTATTTTCCAAATTGGACAGATTTGGAATTTTCTCGAATTTGAGTGCAGAATGTAAAATTTTATATATATTTTTTAGAATAATTATATTCAACCCCGCGCGTCTATCCCCCTCTGTCCCCGCAGCTACAGTAAATGAAGGTTGTATCATGGTCCCCACTACTTATATGGTCCCCTTTTTCAGTCCCTGCACTTGTTCCCGCGTCAACCTTCATAGATATAAATACTTAAGAAATAACAGATTAATACTTATAAAGTAAGATATTAATACTTGCATGGGTAACTTGATATGATGATTCCCCTTTTCTAGTCCCCCAATGGTCCCGCGTCAACCTTCCTCTAATGAAGTAGTAGGGATCCCGTATCCCCGCATCAACCTTTTTATAACAAAAAGAGTTGACCTCATAGGTATAAATAGTTCAGTGCATAGGTATCAATACTTGCAAAATAAGATATTAATACTTTGATGTGTAACTCAATATGATCAAACACCTGAAGATTAAACTTTGTACAATATATATACATATAAATCGTTTAGTGCATAGATATAAATATTTTCAATACTTGAGATTAATACTTTCAGATGTCATCCAGTGCCATATGTAAAAAAATAGTAAGTATTGCGGTCCCTCCATATAGTTATGGCAATATTGATATTTTAAGAAACGTGCATGGTCCCCCCCATTTAGTTTTAGTAGTCTCCCACAGGTATTTGTGGTGCGGAGACAGTTTGAGAGATTTGGTTGGGGAGACAATTATTTACGTTAAAATACTTTCGTGCATAGGTATAAATACTTTCATTCATAGGTATAAATACTTTTGTTCATAGGTATTAATACTTTAGAAATTGTGCGGGAACGATACATATTATATAAGAAAATTGTGCGGGGATGGTCCCCCCAAATTAGTTATGGAAGTTATGTGCAGGGACAATGCGGGAACAAAGGTGCGGGGATATTATTTACGTATGAAAATATAGTTCTCTTCATAGAGATTAATACTTATATTGTTCATGTTAAATACTTTGATGCTTCCTGTTAAATTGTCATTTTTTTATTAATGTTTTAGTAGTCCCCATGGTAGTTATAGAAGTTAAGTACGGAAATAATGCGGGATAGGGGTGCGGGAACAATTATCAGAATCCTATTGTTTAATATTAATAAAAATTTCGGAGATTTTGAGATCGGGAAGAGAATGAAGGTTTAGCCGAATGCTTTTTTTTTAAACAATGTTTAGCCGAATACTGATACTGCTTCGAATATAGAGATTTGGGATTTTAGAGAGGATGAATGTTTAAGAAAAAAAAAATAATGAAAGACGGCTACAAAACAGGGTTCGGCTAAAATTGACAGCCCAAAAGGTATATATTATTAACAAAAAAAGTCGAAGTAAGCCCAAAATAAGATTTTTGTTCATTTAATCCTCACATTGCAAATAGCCGAATAGGCCTGCAATTCATAATTAATTGCAATGTAATCCGAAGTTGCACTTTAATACTGAAATTCCTCGGTATGCATGAAAATTATCGTAAAAGCAAATAATTGCCCCTAAAATAACACAAGGGAGTCTGCTATCCTATGAAATATTTCGTACACATGCCAACTGGTATATCCTATGAAATATGCTCCATTCCTTCATTTTTGTCAGGAAGGGTAATAATGGACAAGTACTAGTCTTTACATCAAACCTAATTGCGAGTCTTAATCCAACAGAAAAATCATTGTTAATTAGAGAAGTGATTGACAGCTAGAAATAACTAATTAAAAAGCAATGTTTATCGATAGAGAGGCGTTAAGATTAAAAAATAAGAGATTAGTAATACGTATTTTGCTCTTGCTAGTTACTTTTACTAGTATGGTTTTCAAAAATTGTTTTGTTTTACCATAGGAACTTTTTTTTGAGTTTAGATTACCAACTGTACATACTGGTAAAAACCACGATAAAATTCATAACTGTAAACCTCATCATTCACTAGCTGGCACAGACTTGTTTTACAAATTGGTGCATATCAGATTTAAATGCAACAAAAAACAATGATCTCAATATATAGTAGTGTCGGGTACTGACAAATAAAATATTAGCGACAAATGACAACCATCATAGGTTCAAAAGAAATAACATACAGCACTCATAAAACAAGGCAACTACTAGTTACATATATATATATCACAACTAAGCCTTTCTGCTATGAAAGACCGCTTCATGCATCAACACTGGACTTCTCCGGTACAACGGACTTGATGGAAGGCTCTTTGCTGACCTGGCATGCACGGACAGCAGTGCAAATATCGTTCTTCTCGAGGAATTTCTCGCCATTCAACAAAATAAGAGGGGCGTATTGTAAAACTAGCCTCTTGCACTGTCAAAAAATCAAAAAATTATTCTCATCTCTCTAAAATTTAATAATAAATTTTATGTGCTCCAATAAAATCTCAAAAAGGTCTTTCTCATTTCCAACAAGCAATAAAACCCAAAACCACAATTCGATCTATACTCATTTTCATCTCCATGGACAAGTGAGAAAAGATCAAAAGAGGGTTCTTTAGGTACACCTCAAAATGGTATATAAAGATGGGCACGGCTACAAATGTATCACATTACAGCATATATATACCTGCTGTGTTCTCTATGTTTTACTTGGCCAATACAGGGTACAAAGCATTATCCCCTCATTGGTATAGGTAATTTATTTAAGATTTCAACTGCAGATAACTGTCAAAGAAATAAATTATTTCTACCTCCTGAACATGGCTCTGGACTTTGCTACATTCCTTTAGAAGCATCTCAAGTATCTCAAACTGCCATTATTAAGAAAAAAAAATAGAAAACTCAAATAAATTAGTTCCATAAAGCAAAAAAATGAAACAAAAGGATACTTCGGATAAGTACTGGTCCCAGGGAATATCACAACATCATGCATACCTCTATTAAACAGTACATATAATGCATACCCTCATAAAGAATGACATAGACCACTTTACTCCACTTTTGTTCTTCAAAATAATTCCCAAACTACCCTTCATTTCTCCTTATAAACTTTTTGAGGATTTATGGGATTATTCCATTGGAAATTCCCCTACAAACATAATAGTACAATAACTCACCTGGGAGTCAGGGTCTTGGAGCTTGGTGAGAATTTCCTTGATCGTATGGTGGCAAAACTCACAAGTGCTATTACCTTTGGTCGAAAGAGCGATCTTGTAATAAGACAAGGAACTCTCACACAAATTCACCTCCTTGCAAAAATTTACTGGATTTATCTTTGAAATCTCATCGAAGAAGAGAAAAGCATAGGAGTCTACCAAAGTAATACACTGCATGCACATCAGGATATAGAGAAACAATTAATAGATGTCAAGGATCACCAATGCTTTGGATACAGTATATAGAGAAACCAGAGGGGCCAATGTATAATACAAAGCTAAGTAATGACTAGTGAGGCTATGGTCTGATGCATAGTGCAAATTGGTTCGTATTACAGATCTCAACGTGATCTCCATATGAAAATGTACTTGCAGACTAAATTTTACATTTTTTAGAATTTTTTGACTATTTTTTAAGATAGGTATAAAATCACTACTTTTGAATGGTCTAGAAACATCGAGTGATATTTTACCTATCTAAGAAATAGTAAAAAAATTCTTAAAATTGTAAAATTGGATCTACAAGTACATTTTTATATGGAGATCATATTGAGTGGTTCAGATTGATTGTTTGGACTTTGAAATTGAAGATATTGGTCCATAGTACCGACCATTATGCGCTACACATACTACCATAGCCTCACTCGCTAAGTAATTTATTCAGTACCTGTTCTTTAAAGGATTTGATCTCAGAGCAGGCATGGTGGAGGGTTTCTATAATTTCTTCCTGTGTTTTGTTCGCGGCCATGTAGTCTATAGCTTGAGTTGTGAAGTTCTCACACACTCCACACACCTCATTGTTCTTCAACTTTGATTTTACCACAACATACTCGGTAACTAAGAGGAATAGAAGAGAGAACCATTAGGCACTACTTTCTGAAGCAAACATAAGAGATAGGAAATGTTTCCCAGGATATTTTTACCAGGTAACTGGTACTGTATTGATCAGTCATGAATGTTGGTGCAACTAAATGTCAAAAACAAAAGGGTATGTTGCCGCAACTCATTGTAGAGACGCAAAAATCTGAATGAATAACCTGAATGAATCTGAAACCAACACCACCCCCCCCCCCCCCCCCCCCCCCAAGAAACAAACAATCTCAGCTGACCTAAAATAAAATAAAAAAAGATCGGCTGATGTCCAGAACAAAAAATGCAATTGCAAAATAACTTTTCATGTTATTAACACAAATAAAATGGACCCAATTCTAAAATCTGAACCCCACATGATCCACAATGCCAAAAAAGAAAATTGCGCCAAAGCAAAACTAACCAGGACCTGAATTCAGTTGAGCCAAACCCAACATTGCCGAAAGACCAAACACAACCTGTTATGAACTGACTTGAAGTCAACCTGAGATACATGTTTTCTATTCTAGTTTCACCTAAAAATAACCACAAATCAACTAGCATAACAGAAACAAAAAGGTTTGCTAAATAACAGTGTCATGACAGTACAGACACCGGGTATTAGTGTATATGTCAATACTTGTTTTAACATAAATGTTCCATCGTACCTATGACATCAGCGCTGATAAAGCTTCTGGCATCGGCAATGGTACAGCAAAATACCAGAAGAAGAATCAAGAAGCCTTCCTTTGATCCCATTTTAGAGCTACATGAGAAACACACAACAGAAAAAAACTTATTTTTAACTCAAATCATCGTAATATGTAATCAATATGAGATTCAAAGAAAAAAAAAGCATGTACATAGGATTGGCGCCATACTTCTAATGAAAATTTGACATGTGACAACCATATTTCTAAGAGAACTTTTTAAAATCAGAAGAACCATACTTCTTCTAGCAAAGAGAAGAGATTAATGAATTTTCCCAATACCAATTTCTTCATTTACTCATCATTTTTTCTCTAATAAATCACAATTACGAGGATCAAAGTACCAAACTTTATTTATTTATTTTCAATTGGATTAACCTAATTTAAAAAAAACAAAACCACAATTTCCTCATTAACCCTCAAAGAAAGAAATAACCTAAAACCACTGAAAAAAAAAATATATAATTCTGATGACAAAGAAGCAACACCAACCTTGATTACGAAGTCTCTAATAAAAAATTGGGGGTTTAAAACCCAAGAAAAAGGGGAATCCTATTTGATTACTTGAAAAGATGGTAGAGCGAGCAGTACAATCAAATTGGAAACGAGAAATTGTTTAGATTTTTTACCTTTCTTTAGGGAAAAGAGAAAAAATAAGTTGTTTCGAGTCGCTATAAAAATTCAATGATGTCTATTGTAAGCAGGATTTTATGATTAGGATAAGAAAGGGAGACCGACATGAAAGTCATCTCTGCAGTTTTGAGAAAGCAGGAGATCTCCAGTGCATATTATTAGTGACTGCTCTATATATTGGAATGAGCATTTTTGAAAGCAAGTTAAAATTAAATAGATATCTGTATAAAAATAAAGTTTAGCCTAATTATTGTATTACAAATAGCATTTCCGATATAAAAGGGAAAATTATAAGAAATATTATACCTTGTTAATTAAAACTCATTTTAAATTTATAAAATTTTCATTTAATCATTTATGAAAAATAAAAATATGCAACATGTGTATGTAAAATATCCAGTTTCTAATCGGTCAATTTGTGAGAACAAATTATTCATTTTCCTACTTGTAATACATACATGGGTGTGTACGTCTTGTAATACATACACGGGTGTGTACATCACAAGTACAAAAATAAATCTATCCTTACAAACCGACTGACTGAATTTCAATAAAATAAAACTTTGTAAATTTAAAATTAATTTTAATAAAAAACAATAAATTAAAAAATATATAATTTTTCAAATACATGAAATGATGAAAATGTCTCTTTTATTCAAAGTCCGGTTCAAAGGATAAAAAGACTCCTTAACCTGAAGGGTGGTCCCTACAGTACGGCGTTAGATTGTTGTTATCTCTTGTCTCTTTGTGCATGTGCATTTTAATGGTTTCCTGCCTACGTTGTGCTTCAACTGGAGAATTGTCGCTCTAATAATCATGAAATGTCCCCACAGCCCCCATTATTGTTCCTATCATTAGTCCTTTTGTTGAATTTAATTTGGGTACATTGATTAAACTGTAGAAAAGTAAATTAGCTTTATTTGATGAATCCAGTTTAATAAAATGCGGTTTATGCGGTCGCTGTGTATTCGGTTGTAATCCGTATAGAAACCTGTATGCGGTCAATATATGTGGTTCTGCATATGTAGCTATATATTACTGTCATATATTTTTACCGCATATTCGGCGCATATTACCGTATATTATTGCATATTTATTTGTATGATACCGAATATTACCGCATACATCATATTTTGTTTATATATAGAGAGTGATGCTATGATGCTTTGAGAAGTAAATCGGGTGTTTTACTTTCCGCTCATATCTCTATATTCAAAGTTCAAACAGTTGATTCGAATTTCTCAACATGATCTTTATATTGATATGTGTTTAGAGACCAAATTTTACATTTTTTTTTAACTTTTTACTATTTTTTTAGAATTTTTGAAAATCAGTGTTTGTGTAAAATTTTTTATTATTTTTTTATTAAATGAAAAGATGTGATTTTCAAAAATTCTAAAAAATTAGTAAAAAGTTTCTAAAATTATAAAATTTGGTCTCCAAGCACATATCAATATGAAAATCATGTTGAGAAGTTCGAATCGACTTATTGAACTTTAAAAATGAAGATATGAGCGGGAAGTAAAACACTCTCCTTACTTCTCAAAGCATGATAGCCTATACCTCTCTCTCTCTATATATATATAGAGGTTGGCTAATATCAACACGTTTGTTCCGGAACCGTGGTGCAGCCAATTGATTTTCTAATTTTCAAAGTCCAAACGGTTGATCCAAACCGTTAGATGTGATCTCTATATTAAAATGTGCTTGGAGACCAAATTTTACATTTTTTGGAATTTTTTTACTATTTATTAAGCTAGTTTTAAATTCGCTAATTTTAATAAACAATGAAAATTTTTGGGATCATTGAAAATAACGATTTTAAAACCGGCTTCATAAATACTAAAAAAATTCCAAAAAATCTAAAATTTAGTCTCCAAGCACATTTTATTATAGATTGAATGTTAAACGGTTTGGATCGACCGTTTTGACTTTGAAAATGTAAAAACCGAAGAGTTTGTTCAACAGCCTAGGAACAAACGTTTTGATATTAGCCAACCTCTATAAATATATATATATATATATAGAGAGAGAGAGAGAGAGAGAGAGAGAGAGATGGGCTACGGTGCTTTGCAAAGTAAATGGTCTTTTTTAATTCACGCCATATTTTCATTTTAAAAATCCAAACAACCGATCCGAACCGTTCAACATGTTTTAAATATTGAAATGTGCTTGGAGACTAAATTTTACATTTTTTTTGAATTTTTTTACTATTTATGAAGCCACTTTGAAAATCGCTGATCCGGTGGTCTAGAAATTTTTACTGTTCACAGTGGATCAGCGATTTTCAAAGTGGCTTAATAAATAGTAAAAAAATTCCAAAAAATAAAATTTAGTCTCCAAGCACATTTCAATATTTAGAACATGCTGAACAGTTCGGATCGGTTGTTTGGATTTTCAAAATGAAAATATGACGTGAAGTAAAAAGACCATTTACTTTGCAAAGCACCATAGCCCATCTATATATATATAGAGAGATAGACCCGAAATTTTTATTTATAACATTTTTAAAAAATAAATTAATAAAATAACCATCGTTTTTGGTCAATTCTAAATCTAACACGGCCGCAGAATACCGGAGCGGACCCATATGGGGGGTACCGCAGAATGCCGGAGCGGACCCTCATATGGGTCCGCAGAATGCCGGAGCGGTCCCCAGCCTATATAAGGGGCCGCTGGGTTCCGATTTCATATCATTTCATTTGAAGTTTCAATCCCTTCGACCTCGGGTAAGTTTTCTTCTTCTTCTCTAGTTTTAATTTTTAGTGTAGAGTAGTAATTAGGTTTAGGTTTAGGGTTTAGGGTTTAGGGTTTAGGATTAGGGTTTAGATTTAGAGTTTAGATTTAGCATTTAGAATTAGATATTAATTTAGGATTTAGAATTAGAATTGTACCCAAATTTAATTAGAATTGTACCCAAATTTAATTCGATTGTACCCAAATTTAATTAGATTGTACCCAAATTTAATTAGAATTGTACCCAAATTTAATTAGAATTGTACCCAAATTTAATTCGATTGTATCCAAATTTAATTAGAATTGTACCCAAATTTAAACCGGACTTTGACCAAACTCTCATATTTGACCAAAAATTATCCAATACAGCATGAGTACCAGTAGACCATCCTCCAGTAGGGGTACACAGCATGCTCCTACAGCCACGCCATACGAGATGTCTCAGTACATCGAGACAGCATTGGCGGATGTTCCGGGTATCCGGAGTCGCACCGACAGGGTCAGCGACTTCTTGTGGTATCCGAATGCGGAGCATCGGATTTTAGAGGCTGCCACTGGGGTAAGTAAATTTGTCATATTTATAAATTTGTCATTCCGAATTTTTGATGAATGAACTTGATCTGATTATTTAATTAAATGCAGGGTTTGGATGCGGTTACGGTTCGTCACAACCGCCAGCATCTACGGTACCAGCCGGCGTACGGGGGGATTTTACGCTCGATGGGATTGTACCAGATATCCCAGATGGCCGAGGAGAATGCTGACGAGGGTTTATCTTCTGGCCTCGTTGAGCGATGGCGTCCCGAGACGCACACCTTTCATCTCCCCCATGCTGAGATGACAGTCACCCTACATGACGTCAGTTGCCTGTGGGGTATGACCATTATTGGGGAGCCGGTCACGGGCGTCGAGTACGGAGATTTTCGTGCATTGTGCTTGGAGCTACTGGGTATCCCGCACGAGGATCTCCAGAAAGAGAAGAAGAGAGGTGAGAAGACTGTGGTCTCGCCCAGCTGCATCAGCTTGGCAAAGCTGCGGGCGAGATTCCAGGTCTTTCCGGATCGACCAGATCAGGTATTTTCTTGTACAAGATTTAATTTAAATAGTATTATATTTATTTTCTTGTAAGTAATGTTCTAATTTAAATCTATAACAGGTGGTTATTGACCGATATCTACGCGCCTATATTTTGGAGATGATCACCTGTAGGTTGTTTCCGGATTCGCATGGAGATCAGGTGCGGCTGTGTTACCTCGAGCTTCTGCGCGACCTGTCCACTGCGGGCAGGTTCAACTGGGGAGGTGCCACGCTGGCATGTCTATATAGGTAAGAAACACCTTCTTATAAATATTTTCAAATAGTATACATCGTAGTGTAGTAACAATGACTTTGTTTTCTTGTAAAAGGGTCTTAACACAGCCTGCCTGAAGAAGAACAAGACCTTCATAGGACCGTGCATGTTACTACAGCACTGGTCCTACGCACATCTGATCGTTGGCCGTCCAGTCCTGGCCAGCAAGACAGATGTGCCGCAGTGGGGCAAGCCCGAGCCGGACAACTGCCCTGCATTTGCCGCCAAGTACTGCTATCCCAAGATTTGGGTGGGTGCAGGGCATGGCGCGTCTCTCGACATCACATTCTGGAGACAGGAGATCGAGCATCTCAGAGATGATGCCGAGTTTGTCACTTGGGAGCCCTACAGAGATTATGTAAGTTTACTTTTGTTTTTTATTTTGATTTAAATTGTTTCCAGTTCGAATTGATATATGATATTAAATCTATACTTCCAGGTCAAGGTGGATGGCGCACATCGGTCATATCTTGAGATATTGCCGGAGCGATGTCGTCAGCAGGAGCGTTTCTGGCGTGCAGAGGTGCCACTCATATGTTTTCAGGTACTGTAATTTCTTTATGCTAGTTATTTACACAAGCGACTTAATTTAATAAAAACAGTCTAACGTATTAAAATATATAGATCATCGAGCACCATTACCCCGGACGGGTCATGAGACAGTTCGGGATGCGCCAGCTTGCTCCGTCCCCGGCACCGATCAGCGAGGAGGTCTGGCGAGGGCTGCACCATCCCAGGGAGACCACTGCAGGCAAGGACTGGGGGATTACCCGTGCAGATTACGTGTTCGAGGCAGGAGCTACAGATCCCCCATTGGCCGAGCCCGACCGTCAGATGGATGTCGCGCCAGTGTAAGAATTTTTTTTATTAATTCAAAACTTCAACTATAGTTTTTTGATTGGAATATCTAACATTTGTTGTAATTCGTACAGACCTTACAGAGATTGGTACCACGATCATGGCGCGTACACCATATTTCTCGAGGGATGCATCGGCGACAACCCACATGAGCGGGTACCGAAGCCGAGGGATCGTATGGGACGAATCCACGGTATTATCCCCGCCGGCGCACCTTTCGCAGCCACGGTATTTTTAATTTGAAGTTTCAAATTCAAAACTATTAATATTTACAATTGTACAACTACTTCATAATTTTTTCAATTTTCAGGCATTATATCTTGTCAAGAGTTGCGTCATAAGGGCTACGATGGCCGTCACCAGGGGATGGAAGAGGCTCGGGAAGGTCATTCTCAAGCACAACGTACCTGCGGTGTGCCAGTGTGGGTACAGGGCGCGCCTCGACTCTCTACTGAGGTGCGCTGGCTTGGGCGGTGTTGATGCAGTGGACGACATATCTGACGAGCCCGATGTCTATGTCCCCTACACTGGTGATGAGGACTTGTTTGCACCCGTCCACGGCGCTGAGACGGTCGGTCAGGCGTTCGACCGAGGTGCCGAGTTGATGCGCCGAGCCGCACAGGACGCCATGGGATCCCAGGCTAGGATGCCTACCGAGGTATAATTTAAATTAAAATACATAACTGTGATTTTTTTCTTATTCAATACATTATCTAATTGGTAAGTTACTACAGGGTGGACACGAGGAGGACCTAGGCTTCGATATCTCCACTGATTATGGCACAGAGGGAGATGGACTGTATTCCCCGGGTTACAGTCCCACTCAGACTGCACCTCCTGCCTATCAGCCAGGGTATGTTCAAACAGAGCCCATCCCGCCGTTCCCTGGCCAGTCCTCACCGCAGGTACCTCACCCTTCCCTCCACGATGACCCCATTGCCAGACAGGCTTTTTTATTCACGCAGGCTGAGTCTGGACAGACCACAGTTTTTGGTCCTGGGGTCCAGCAGACATCTGAGATTGAGGAGGTTCGCCAGGAGCCGGTTCAGTCTACGGATGTCCAGGAAGACGACTCTGTATCCTCCGCAGATACTGACGAGACGCCACTCTGCAGGCGGGGTCGGGGGTATAGGAAGAAGAAGGCGAGGACGGTGTTTAGTCCAGAGCCGTAGATTTTCATTTGTTGTACTGCTAGATGTTTTGTTAGATTCTTATTTGTAGTATTGGTAGATGTTTTGTCAGATACTTATTTATTTAGTTGATTAGTTTCTTGTTTGTTTGATTTTATTGTTATTTATTTATTTTGTTGATTTCATTATCTCAGAGTACACAAAAGAATTTCAAAG
Organism: Carex myosuroides; assembly: GCA_028015225.1. Lineage (NCBI taxonomy): Eukaryota > Viridiplantae > Streptophyta > Magnoliopsida > Poales > Cyperaceae > Carex > Carex myosuroides. The sequence continues at coordinate 7,592,979 of CM051480.1, forward strand.
AAACCACATATCTAAAATATCTAAAATATTTCAAACCAACGACATATCTAAAATACGATACGACCAAAATCAATTTAAACAACATTCGAAACTAAATTACAATTTTGTATTTCTAAAATAAAAAATAAAGGGTCCGCTCCGGCATTCTGCGGCCCCAGGGGCCGCTTCGGCATTCTGCGGACCCATATGAGGGTCCGCTCCGGCATTCTGCGGTACCCCCCATATGGGTCCGCTCCGGTATTCTGCGGCCGTGTTAGATTTAGAATTGACCCAAAACGATGGTTATTTTATTAATTTATTTTTTAAAAATGTTATAAATAAAAATTTCGGGAGATAGACCATGGTGAGTTATGAAGTAAAACAACATTTTACTTCACGCCATATTTTCATTTTGAAAATCCAAACAACCGATCCGAACCGTTCAACATGTTCTAAATATTTAAGAGGGATGTTTCTATGGACATAAGGACCTATTTGTAAAATGAGCATATTTTCATTTTCAAAGTTTAAACAGTCGATCCGACCGTTCAACATTATCTTCATATTAAAATGTACTTGGAGGTCAAATTTTACATTTTTTTGAATTTGTTTACTATTTATTAAGTATTTTACAAAACTAGTCAAATTCAGACCATTGAATTTTGTACCCATCTTAATAAATAGTAAAAAAATTCAAAAAAATGTAAAATTTGACCTCCAAGTACATTTTAATATGGAGATAATGTTGAACGGTCGAATCGACTGTTTGAACTTTGAAAATGAAAATATGCTCATTTTACAAATAGGTCCTTATGTCCAAGAATTTGCCAATATTTAAATGTGCTTTGAGACTAAATTTTATATTATTTGGAATTTGTTTACTATTTATTAAGCCACTTTGAAAATCGTTGATCCACTATGAACAGTAAAAATCAGTAAAAATTTCTGGACCACCGAATCAGCGATTTTCAAAGTGGCTTAATAAATAGTAAAAATATTCAAAAAAATGTAAAATTTAGTCTCCAAGCACATTTCAATATTTAGAACATGTTGAGCTGTTCGGATCAGTTGTTTGGATTTCCAAAATGAAAATATGAGCGTGAAGTAAAAAATAACCTCTTACTTCACAACTCACCATAGCCTAGCTCTCTCTCTCTCTCTCTCTCTCTCTCTCTCTCTCTATATATATATATATATATATATATATATATATATATATATATATATATAGAGCTGGGCTATGGTGAGTTGTGAAGTAAGATGTCATTTTTACTTCACGCTCATATTTTGATTTTGAAAATTCAAACAACCGATCCGAACCGCTCAACATGTTCTCTATATTGAAATGTGCTTGGAGACTAAATTTTACATTTTTTGGAATTCTTTTACTATTTATTAAGCCACTTTGAAAATCACTGATCCGGTGGTCCAGAAAATTTTACTGTTTTTTACTGTTCACAGTAGATCAGCGATTTCAAAGTGGCTTAATAAATAGTAAAAAAATTCTAGAAAATGTAAAATTTAGTCTCCAAGCACATTTCAATATTTAGAAAAAGTTGAACGGTTCGGATCGGTTGTTTGAAATTTCAAAATAAAAATATGGCGTGAAGTAAAACGACGTTTTACTTCACAACTCACCATAGCCTATATATATATATATCTCTCTATATATATATATGAATTCTTATTTTAAAATCTACATATATAAGTTTGTATTAAAATCAGCATATGCAGTCACATACCGTATATGTAGTATGAGGTGGTCTTTCGCATACCACATTTAAAAAACATTGGATGAATCAATTCTCTCTCGAAGGGAAAGAGGAGTCCATATCCTCTGCATTAATCGTTGTTTAGAATCTCGACCGTCGGATCAAAATCTGTAATGCATGGTACCTCTTTAATAATCGTACAAATACGGATAGGACGATATAAATTTGTTCTGCAGTAATTTAAAATTTTACTTATGAATTCGGGGAGGAGGAGGTGCGATGAGCATCGGATTGAAATCTATATGATCTTATTTGTGTTGACTTCGTGCAAAGTGTTTAGATTCACAATGTAATTGAAATTAGTGCATATTTAAATAATATGTTTATCCTAATCTCCACACAAATCAGACGGTTTATATCTACTATCCGACATATTTTGATCTCATGTCAAGTTAGAAAACCCATGATTGGCTCTAGTAAATGATGAAATGGCCCACAATTATTGTTGTGCTTTTGTTGAATTTATTACGGGTAAATTGGTAAAGCGGTAGAAAAATAAATTACATTTATTTAATGTTTTATCATAGTTTTACTAACTATTGTTGGGTTGAAAATAGCAATTTCTGCATGAATCGCGAAGTGGGAATGATGAATGATCGGACGGCTGAGGTATTGCTAGTCACAATGTAGTGCTACCAAGTACATGAAATAGTACTTTTTTCTGCATTATTGCATTTTTAAATCTTAACAGCTATTTACTTCAGGAGGAGGATTTAAAAACTTTAAATTTTCTTGCCCTTTCTAATTTTTAAATATCTAATACTCAAATAAAAAATTATACTAATTGATGTAAATATGATATATTTACCTATTCTATACACACAAAAGTAATGGCAATATTTTTAACTTGACGGGAAAAAAAATAAATTGTCAAAAATTGTTCAAATTATGGGATTTAGATTTCCAATTATTAATATTTTGAAAATAAAAGGTACTGTAAATATGTAAGCGACAATATTTGAACTGTTCATATTATATAATGTAAACAAGCAAACACATGAGCTCCAAAAAAATTGAAATGAATAGTACACAATTCTCACGTTTTCATTTAATAAATAAAATACGAGTAAAACTTATTAAAAACTGATCTTTTAACTTAAAACCCTAAAATAATTCCCCCAATAAAAAAAATACAAACGCATTAAGCATCCACCCTAATTTAAAACGAACAGTTCATATTAAAACGCTTGCCTTTTTAATCTAAATAACTACTTTTCTTGTGTAAATTTAGAAATGGCAATCTTGACTATGTTTGAAAAATCAACCCATGTAATCACAAATCCGCATCCTTTGCATTAACGTATTGTTTGAGTTAATTTTATGACCGTCCGATTAGAATTCAGGCCAATCCGCTCCACACCTTAAACGCACGGAACTCTTTAATATTAGTGCATATTTAAATCGGACGGTCCAGATCTTAACTCAAAATTTGAGTTAATGCAAAGGATAAGAATTATGTGCATATTAATTGTGACTGTGTTTGCATAATTTGAAAATGTCTCAATTTTAATTGATTTTTGAATCCAATAATTCCCATGTCTATCAGCTGGGACACCGACATTTTTATTAATATCCAAAGTTTAATACAAATTATTAATTATATCCAGAATCAGACCAATTATCGAAATATACCCAAGCCGGCCATTTTCTGGCCGGCTATGTTCCCTCCCTAAGTCGGCCAGAAAATGGCCGGCTATGTACCTTTTTTTTTTTTTAAAACCGAATTAACTCTATAAAAGAGCACCCTCCCTTCAGCTGAAGGGCACACAGCCCGAGGCAGCTCGCGAATTCACTGTTGAGGTAAATTATTTTTTTTATTATTATGTTTTATTTTATAGAATAATTAATTATATTATTAAAATTTTTAATAATAAACCCTAAACCCTATAATCCTAAACCCTAAACCCTATAACCCTATAACCCTAAACCCTAAACCCTAAACCCTATAACCCTAAACCCTATAACCCTAAACCCTAAACCCTATAATCATATACCCTATAACCCTATAACCCTAAACCCTAAACCCTATAACCCTAAACCCTATAACCCTATAACCCTAAAACCCTAAACCCTATAACCACAAACCTTATAACCCTAAACCCTAAACCCTAAACCCCTAAACCCTAAAACCCTAAACCCTAAAACCCTAAACCCTAAAACCCTAAACCCTATAACCCTAAACCCTAAACCCTAAACCCTAAACCCTATAACCCTAAACCCTATAACCCTAAACCCCATAACCCTAAACTCTAAACCCTATAATCATATACCCTATAACCCTATAACCATAAACCCTAAACCCTAAACCCTAAAACCCTAAACCCTAAACCCTAAAACCTAAACCTTATAACCCTAAGCCCTAAAACCCTATAACCCTAAGCCCTAAAACCCTAAAACCCTAAACCCTAAAACCCTAAACCCTATAACCCTATAACCCTATAACCCTAAACCCTAAACCCTATAACCCTATACCCTATACCCTAAACCCTATACCCTATACCCTAAACCCTAAACCTTAAACCCTATAACCCTAAAACCTAAACCCTATAACCCTATAACCCTAAACCCTATAACCCTAAATCCTAAACTCTAAATCATAAACCCTATAACCCTAAACCCTATACCTTATACCCTATACCCTATACCCTATAACCCTATACCCTATAACCCTATACCCTATACCCTATAACCCTATAACCCTATACCTTATACCTGACAATTGTTTACCATTTAGTAACCTGATAATTGTTTACAATTTTCTAAAATGTAGTTTGTTTACCATGGCCTTTATTTCATTACATTATGGTGGGAAGATGCTTAATAGTGCACAAGGGGCGTATTACAACAAAGATGCATCTCATTCATTAATGATTCCAGATGACATCTCACTTTTGGACCTGAAATCCATAGTTTACACACACACTGGTTACAACCCAGAAAGGTGTGACCTAGAATTGGCAACCCGATATTGCTATCCCTCTGAAGAAAATATTAGTTTCATGCAAGAGCAAATTTCAAAAATTTAACTCAAAGAAACCAACATAGATCTACTTATTTGACTAACGATGAACCGTATTTAACATTTTAACTTGTTTAATCTTTATACCTCAAATCTTGGTCTCTAAACCAAGAAGTAGGGACTTGAGATGTAGGGTTGTTGCCTCCTTGTCGAGCCTTCACTTCTCCAAGTCGGCCTCGAAATGGCACCCGCTTCGAACGCACGAAGCCTCTACGAGTATCCACCCGAGATTAAACGAAACTCTTGTTTTTCCCTTGCTAGAGGTAATCAACCAAGAATCTAACTTAACCTTAGCTTCTACCTCTTCAATAAACTATTAATTTTAGTGTAGAAGTTGTGCTCAACACATGAGCAAAAATGGTGGAGACAAAATTGCAAAAACTCTTCTCTTTTTCACCTCTTCTTACAAAAACGTTTTTCCAATTTGTCTTACAAGAGAAGGAAGAAGAGAGAGATTAGAATGGTGGCTAGGGTTTGGAAAAAGGTGGGGTATTTATAGTGTGAAGTTAGGGTATATTTTAATCATCTCAACCACAATGGATGGCTAGATTTAAACATGACAAAAGTAACCTTTACTTTTGCCATCCAATGGAGCTCTCCATTAGATGCACTTTTATCCCACTTTGTTCCAAACCATTTCATCAAATGGACTTCTCCATTTAATGTTAAATTGGACTTGGGCCAATTTCTATTTATGCCATTTTCGTTTTTGCCATTTATGCCAACTTTTGGCCCACCCGACAATTGTTACGATTAATTGTATTTGCTCAATTCTGTTGAGAAATAAATTTGTATACCATGTCCAACATGTAATAAATTTATTCTAAGATCAAGTTAGTCATCTCCATGACACTTTTATTTGTTTCGTTTTTCTCTCTTGGGTGTGACCTCGTAGGATCTATATCGTGTTGACAATAGAATCAAAACTTCTTTTAATTCTATAAATTATAAGCGGCACCTAGCAATATGCATTATAATTACTCAACAGATAAAGATGATATGAACCAATCAACATCACGATCCTAAAGCAATATTTAATTGCTTGTGTCAATTCACGTGCCACATGATATCGAGAATAAATCCAAGGCAGGAGAGTGTCATCCTTGCAAATTTATTCTTTTCTTGATTCCAAGTAATTCAGTAAATAATGATCAAACTCATTGATCATAATTGCATGCATACTTTATACTCCATCAAGGGGCCCGAAGATATCATCACTCACATATGAAATATGAGGGACACTGGTATTCTTGATAAATATATTTTCCTCCGCACAAGACACACATATTGAGATATTATCTGTATAGCTGCCAGTTACGGTCAACGTTGGATAACACCTACAGATACATGTATCTCATGTAGGAAAAATAATCATCTCATACCAAAGAATTCAAGACACAAATGAAACATTAATGACACTAACACAATCCATGTTATGTTTAATTCTTGGGTCATGTCCAATCCCCTGATCTCCATCAGGTATTTATGTGATTAAATTGGTAGCTCCTTACCATATGATCCGTAGAACATGATCATCATTTAATCCACATACTAATCTCATACCGGTAAATAGTGTTCCTTCTTAATTACCAAGATTAGGGACATTTAGAGTATTCATTATATTATTATTATAGAGTTCTACATTTCAAGTCCTCAACTCGAAAAATCCATAATGTAATTAAATACTCAAGGAACAAATGATTCTTTCATTTCATGAACAAACATAGAATACATCCATAAATGGTTGGCTTCTAGATCATAACACTAACAATCTCCCACTTGAACTAGAGCCAATCCCATATACATCTATATGCATAAAAGCCCTAAACAAGTGTAGTCTCTAATACAACTCCATGTACTAAATCTCAAAGCCAGTCACTAACAAATCTAATCCCCATAGATGCAGTGTGCAGTGTATGCTTGGCCTGAGACAGAGACTTTGTCAGCGGGTCAGCTGTGTTGCTGGCTGAATCTACTCTACAAACCTTGACGTCACCTCGGTCGATGATCTCTCGAATCAGGTGATATCTCCGCAGAACATGCTTGGATTTCTGGTGTGATCTTGGTTCCTTGGCTTGTGCAATGGCTCCATTGTTGTCACAATAGAGCTCCAGAGCACCCATGGAACTGGGGACCACCTCAAGTTCATCCAAGAACTTCCTAATCCAACAACCCTCTTTAGCTGCTTCTGAAGCGGCTATGTACTCTGCCTCGGTGGTTGAGTCCGCTGTTGTTTCTTGCTTGGAACTTTTCCAGCTTACAGCGCCACCATTGAGGATGAACACAAATCCTGACTGTGATCTCATGTCATCATGGTCGGTCTGGAAACTAGCATCGGTGTAACCCCTTACAACGAGCTCAGATTCCCCACCATAGACAAGGAACATATCCTTAGACCTCTTTAGGTACTTCAGGATATTCTTGACGGCAGTCCAATGCGCCAAGCATGGATTTGACTGATGTCTGCTTGTCACACTCAATGGGTATGACACATCAGGGCGAGTGCATATCATGGCGTACATGATAGAGCCAATGGCGGAAGCATATGGCACTCTACTCATGCTATCTAGCTCAGCAGATGTCGATGGACATTGCTTCTTGCTCCGATGAACACCATGCGACATAGGCAAGAATCCTTTCTTGGAATCTTGCAGGTTGAACCTTTTCAACACTTTGTCAATGTATGCACTTTGACTCAATCCAATGAGTCTCCTTGATCTATCCCTATAGATCCTAATGCCTAGTATATAAGCAGCCTCGCCCAAATCTTTCATTGAGAACACCTTCTTCAATGAAGACTTGACAGAATCCAATGACGGGATGTCATTTCCGATCAGTAGTATGTCATCCACATACAACACAAGGAATATTACTACACTCCCACTAATCCTTTTGTATACACAAGGTTCTTCCTCACTTTTGACGAAATCAAACTTTTTGACTTATTTGTCAAAGCGCTTGTTCCAACTCCGCGATGCTTGCTTCAAGCCATAAATGGACCTCTGAAGCTTGCATACTTTCTTAGCATGATTGGTATCTTCAAAACCAATTGGTTGTGTCATATATACGTCCTCTTCTAAATCTCCATTTAGAAAGGCAGTTTTGACATCCATTTGCCATATTTCATAGTCATGAAATGCGGCAATTGCTAAGAGAATCCGTATTGACTTAAACATAGCAACGGGCGAGAAGGTCTCATCATAATCAACACCTTGAATCTGTCTGAAACCTTTCGCTACCAGTCGTGCTTTGTAAGTAGTCAAATTACCTTCCATGTCTGATTTCCTCTTGAAAACCCATTTGTTTTCAATAGGTTTTACCCCACTTGGAGGATCAACCAAATACCAAACTTGGTTGTCATACATAGATTGTATTTCAGATTTCATGGCTCCAAGCCATTCTGCAGAGTCGGGTCTCGCCATCGCTTCCGTATAGGTCAAAGGATCTTCAGTGTCTAACACTGTCACCTCGTGAAGTCCCAACCATCTTTCAGGTGGGCGACTTTCTCTCATTGACCTACGAAGGACTTGTGCTTGTGGTTCAGAGATCTCTTCCACAAACTCTTGTGGATTCGTTCCTTGATCCTCATTCTCAACTTCTTGCGAATTTGGTTCTAGGGGTGAGTGTTGAATCTCTTCCACAACTTCTTGTGAAATTGATTCATCTCGACTCCCACTGCCCACAATATCCACGGGTGGTTGAACATGATCATCATTGATCATTTCATTTTGTAGTGTAGATTGATCCTCTTCAAGTCTTACACTACTCCCACTACTTTCTCTTGAGAGAAACTCTTTCTCCAAGAATACACCGTGTCGAGCAACAAACACTTTGTTCTCACACTGGTGATAGAAGTAATATCCCTTAGTCTCTTTGGGATATCCTATGAAAATGCACTTGTCCGATTTGGGTTGAAGCTTGTCAGACATCATGCGTTTGACATAAGCTTCACAACCCCAAATCTTTAGAAAAGACATACTTGGAACCTTTCCAAACCATAACTCATGTGGTGTCTTTTCCACGGATTTTGATGGAACCCTGTTTAGTGTGAATACGGCGGTTTCAAGCGCATGCCCCCAAAATGAGAGTGGTAGGCCAGCTTGGCTCATCATTGATCTAACCATGTCCAACAAGGTTCGATTCCTTCTCTCAGAAACACCATTCCATTGTGGTGTCCCTGGAGGAGTGAGTTGTGAAACTATTCCACAATCTCTTAGATAGTCGCAAAACTCGTGACTCAAATACTCACCCCCACGATCTGATCGTAAGGCTTTGATCTTCTTGTCGAGTTGGTTCTCTACTTCATTCTTGAACTCCTTGAACTTTTCAAAGGATTCAGACTTATGTCTCATCAAGTAGACATAACCATATCTACTGAGGTCGTCAGTAAATGTGATGAAGTATCGATAACCTCCTCGGGCACTTGTACTCATTGGTCCACACACATCACTATGTATGAGTCCCAACAAACTACTTACCCTTTCACCTTTCTTGGTGAATGGTGCCTTGGTCATCTTTAACCTTAAACAAGGTTCGCATGTCTCAAGTGATTCTAAATCAAATTGACCAAGAAGTCCAACTTCTTGCAATTTCTTGATGCGTCTCTCATTTATGTGACCTAGGCGACAATGCCACATGAGAGTCGTACTCTCATGACAAGTTTTGAGTCGTTTGTTACTGATGTTCAGAACTTGTTTATCCATTTCAAGCAAGTATAGACCATTCCTTATATAAGAACATCCATAAAACAAACCATCTCTATAAAAAGAACAACAATTGTCTTTGATGGTAAAACAAAAACCATCCATGTCCATACAAGAAATAGAGATAATGTTTCTCGAAATAGAAGGAACAAAATAAACATTTTTAAGTTCCATTACAAGCCCACTAGGTAAATGCAACTCGACACACCCGACGGCAACTGCTGCAACATTTGCACCATTCCCGACACGGAGCTGCACCTCACCCTTTCTTAGCATTCTTCTATCCTTTAGTGCCTGCATATTCATACAAATATGAGCACATGATCCAGTATCTAATACCCAATCATTGATAGAAGTAGCTAAGTGAACTTCAATGACAAAAATACCTGAGGAAGACGGGACCTTCCCATTTTTCTTGTCCTCCAAGTACTTAGGACAATTCCTTTTCCAGTGCCCCTTCATCTTACAGTAGAAGCACTCAGAATCGGAGGCAACCTTGACCTTGGGAGTGCTCACAGTCACCACTGGAACCTTTCCCTTGCCCTTGCCATTGCCCTTGCGCTTGCCTTTGCCTTTCTTGACTTTCCTACTTCCCTCACTGACTGCAAGGACATGAGAAACACCTTTCTGCATGTCAGCCTCTGCAGTCTTGAGCATCCCATGTAATTCACCCAAACTTTTCTCCATTCCATGCATGTGATAGTTCATGATAAATGAAGAATACTTTGATGGGAGAGAGTTAAGAACGATGTCCGTGGCCAACTTCTTGTCCACGGCACACTCGAGCTTCTCCAGCTGCTCCACATAACTTATCATTTTGAGTATGTGAGCACTCACGGAGGCACCCTCAGCCATCTTGCATCCCAGAAAACTTTTAGTCACGTTGTACCTCTCTACACGGGCCTGCTCTTGAAACATTTTCTTGAGCTGGTCCATGATGTAGTAACAAGAATTCTCCTCAAACCGCTTCTGCAGTTCAGGGTTCATTATTGATACTAAGAGGCACTGTACTTCAAGGTCGTCTTCCACGGCCTTGTTGTGCTTATCCTTAGTTTTCTGGTCAGCATCATCATTTGGTAAATCAGGGATGGGAGTAGTCAAGACGTATTCCTTTTTCTCATGCCTGAGAACAATTCTCAAGGCACGATGCCAGTCTAGAAAATTCGATCCGTCATTTTTAAGTTTTTCTTTGTCTAACAATGATCGCAGGAAAGAGGTTTCTTTTGCCATGATCTACAATTTAAAGGTTTGAGTTTAGTTCATGATAATGTTTTATTTAAAATAAAACTCCCACTACAATATTAATTTAGTTCCATTTGTAGTAGGTCCAAGATCCATATTTTCACTAAGATAAGCCAGCGTCGGCATGAAACTCAAACTTAGATATTTTTAGGTAAGCAACCCCTTGCTAATCACATCCGGGTGACTCTTGGTGTTTATCCATCCAACTCATGTATGAACAAACTATTCCCCAAGGCCCAAAACTGTTTTGGATTATCCATGTCAAGTAAACATCTCTCTATTTGGTTTGACATGACGGTCATGCCCCACATCTCCTAAAGATAGAAAGCAATGCCTACTGTGTAGGTCCCACCGACTAACGATCGATAGTTTGACATGGATAGAGAAGGAAGGGAATGACGCTTGATTTTTGTTTGGAACTCTTTTGTTATTTATGGTGGTCATGTAAGCATACACCCATACTTATCCTATGACTCTTATATTTCATAAATACACATAAATGACATAAACACATCATGCGGCTGTGAGTTTGTATGGCCTTGTGCGAAAAACTCCTTTCTCGCATTTGTCACTTGTTGCGCCAACTCCTTGGATGTGGCCACCACATTTCACAACTATTCTATGCCTATTTATTTTCTATTAAGACTTTCTTAAAAGAAAATAAGTTACATTTAGAATTTCTAAAATTTCTAAATATAGGCATGCAAGCCTTGAATGAATTACATTGAAAGGCATCCTAACATTTGTGCCTTAATTATTAATCTAATTAATTATTATGGGGCACCTTAGGCCGCATTACAACCATTCAACAAACATTCATTACATCCCACATGGCATTTGAAATGACCATACAAAACTCACATTTTTGTCCCTACAAAAACAAGTTAGGTGCATGTGCAAGAATTGCACCATACATGCATAAACAGTTCATACATATGCAATTAATTAAATTAATTCCTTAAGCTTATGACCCATAATAATTTGTTTCAAAAACAAAATTACAACTGGAGGAGAAGGTTTGATTTATCACATAATTCATGCAAATTAAAATTTACAAACTACACCTTGAACTATTCCAAATAGCACAAGTAATAGTCAACCCGTTATGCCTAATTAACAAATGTGCTTAGAAAATTAATTTTAACCTTTAAAATAATTTTCAATATTCCTAAAGAGGAATAAAAATTTCCCAAATTCCCTTAAAATGCATTTCATCATATAAACATACATTTTAATAATTTGGAATTACACACTTTTGTTAATTAGTACTTAATCACCTTAAAATTAGGATTATTTATAACAACTCATAAAAATGCAAACTACATATATATGCACTCCATATGACATATATAACAACACTATTAAATTGGATTTAAAAGATCTCATATAAAATGAAAAATATTTGGTCCATAGTAGAACCCGAGCCTATAAAGGCATATTTTATCATTTCATCATTTTAGTCTTTTTGATCTATTTTCCTTCAAATTAATTTAACCCTTAAATAAATTTATTTCCAGATATTAAAACATTACTAATTAATGTTTAAACACCTTAGAAGGCTCCAAAATAATTGTGTAAAAATAATCCTAAAATTAAATGCAAGATGTTCAAAAACACCGACGGTTGTGTCATAAGCTTCCAAGACTTAATTAAATTAATTACTCATGCTAATTTCGGCCAAAAATTAGTCAAATAAAGCCTTAAGCTCTGATACCAATTGAAGAAAATATTAGTTTCATGCAAGAGCAAATTTCAAAAATTTAACTCAAAGAAACCAACATAGATCTACTTATTTGACTAACGATGAACCGTATTTAACATTTTAACTTGTTTAATCTTTATACCTCAAATCTTGGTCTCTAAACCAAGAAGTAGGGACTTGAGATGTAGGGTTGTTGCCTCCTTGTCGAGCCTTCACTTCTCCAAGTCGGCCTCGAAATGGCACCCGCTTCGAACGCACGAAGCCTCTACGAGTATCCACCCGAGATTAAACGAAACTCTTGTTTTTCCCTTGCTAGAGGTAATCAACCAAGAATCTAACTTAACCTTAGCTTCTACCTCTTCAATAAACTATTAATTTTAGTGTAGAAGTTGTGCTCAACACATGAGCAAAAATGGTGGAGACAAAATTGCAAAAACTCTTCTCTTTTTCACCTCTTCTTACAAAAACGTTTTTCCAATTTGTCTTACAAGAGAAGGAAGAAGAGAGAGATTAGAATGGTGGCTAGGGTTTGGAAAAAGGTGGGGTATTTATAGTGTGAAGTTAGGGTATATTTTAATCATCTCAACCACAATGGATGGCTAGATTTAAACATGACAAAAGTAACCTTTACTTTTGCCATCCAATGGAGCTCTCCATTAGATGCACTTTTATCCCACTTTGTTCCAAACCATTTCATCAAATGGACTTCTCCATTTAATGTTAAATTGGACTTGGGCCAATTTCTATTTATGCCATTTTCGTTTTTGCCATTTATGCCAACTTTTGGCCCACCCGACAATTGTTACGATTAATTGTATTTGCTCAATTCTGTTGAGAAATAAATTTGTATACCATGTCCAACATGTAATAAATTTATTCTAAGATCAAGTTAGTCATCTCCATGACACTTTTATTTGTTTCGTTTTTCTCTCTTGGGTGTGACCTCGTAGGATCTATATCGTGTTGACAATAGAATCAAAACTTCTTTTAATTCTATAAATTATAAGCGGCACCTAGCAATATGCATTATAATTACTCAACAGATAAAGATGATATGAACCAATCAACATCACGATCCTAAAGCAATATTTAATTGCTTGTGTCAATTCACGTGCCACATGATATCGAGAATAAATCCAAGGCAGGAGAGTGTCATCCTTGCAAATTTATTCTTTTCTTGATTCCAAGTAATTCAGTAAATAATGATCAAACTCATTGATCATAATTGCATGCATACTTTATACTCCATCAAGGGGCCCGAAGATATCATCACTCACATATGAAATATGAGGGACACTGGTATTCTTGATAAATATATTTTCCTCCGCACAAGACACACATATTGAGATATTATCTGTATAGCTGCCAGTTACGGTCAACGTTGGATAACACCTACAGATACATGTATCTCATGTAGGAAAAATAATCATCTCATACCAAAGAATTCAAGACACAAATGAAACATTAATGACACTAACACAATCCATGTTATGTTTAATTCTTGGGTCATGTCCAATCCCCTGATCTCCATCAGGTATTTATGTGATTAAATTGGTAGCTCCTTACCATATGATCCGTAGAACATGATCATCATTTAATCCACATACTAATATCGTACCGGTAAATAGTGTTCCTTCTTAATTACCAAGATTAGGGACATTTAGAGTATTCATTATATTATTATTATAGAGTTCTACATTTCAAGTCCTCAACTCAAAAAATCCATAATGTAATTAAATACTCAAGGAACAAATGATTCTTTCATTTCATGAACAAACATAGAATACATCCATAAATGGTTAGCTTCTAGATCATAACACTAACACCCTCCAGCGGAAAATTTATGGTTGCGAAACTGGTAGATGAGAGTACGTGGAGAGCCATGTTTGGTTAATTGAGGCCCGAAGAGAATTTTCTAATAGAAATATTTGCTAGAAGAGTTCCGGTATAGCCCGGGGTTGGAAGTTCGGGCTCTGGATCAGCGGCACCACATTATACCCCACAACCAGAAACCTACAGACGTGACTCCACCTTACTCCTCACCGAACCTGACCCAGAACCCTACAACTACGTCACTCCACCAGCACCTCAACGAAGACACTCAGTTGCATCCCCACCTATACACAATCGAGGCAGACCAAGACACTCAGTTTCAACCCCACCTAGATCCGTAAATGCGACTCCTTTACCGTTACCTCCAGTATCACCTTACCCCAGACCTGCACCAGTAGACGATGCAAGCTGCCCAGACTTTGAAGATATTAATGATGAACCGGAGGACGATCTGGGGAGCGGGGATGAATTTGAGGGAGACATGTGGGGGGATTCAGATCACATGGAAGGTTGCGATGAAGACGGGCGGGCTGAAACAGCTGAAAGGCATACTGATGAGGGGGGCCCGCTTAGTGGCTGAACTGATACGCACCCGTTCCCAGACCTCAATGATGTTTCTGAGTTTAGAGAAGCAGATATTGGTTATTATGGGCAACGAATTAAGTACAAAGGTGAGCTGTGTGCAAACCTATATTTTAAAACCAAAGAAGACCTAATGAAGAAGATCAGAGAGCACCATATAACTAAGAATCAGGAGTTCAGATCTTGGAAAAGTGACAGGGATCGGGTTACTCTGTTGTGCAAGGACAAGAATTGCCGTTACGAGCTTAGGGCAAAGCCGACGGGATGTGGAGACGCATGGGTTATAACTAAGCAAGACAGGCCTCACACATGTAGGACTGAGAGTACGAGAGACGACCACGATTGTCTGACGGCATCACTCATTGCCGATGTCATTGAGAACGCCATTAAAAAGGACTCGTGTATGAGCATCCAGACGGTGGCAGACATTGTTTTGTCTGTGTATGACAATGTGACACCTAAATACAACCGACTGTGGAGGGGCCGTGAGCTGGCAATAGCCCGACAATTTGGGAGTTGGGAGATTTCATACAGCTTGCTGAGACCACTGTTGCTTGCAATTTGCCACAACAATCCCAGCTCGATCCACCAATTTCTGACCAGCCCGGTACGGAATAAGGAAACATGACTAATCATGCCAGGTGTTGCCCAGTTCAGAGCCGTAGCCTGGGCGTTTGGTCTATGCATTGCGGCGTTCCAGTACCTGAGACCAGTGATCAGCATCGATGCCTGCTTCTTGTCTGGGCGATACGAGGGGAGGCTTTTGATAGCTTGCGGCTACGATGTCGAGAACTAATTGTTGCCTATTGCATTTGCAATTGTACGTCATGAGGATACTGAGAATTGGGGTTTTTTCTTGCAGTGGTTGAGGAATGAAGTGCTCGGCCCGTGTAAATTTGTATGTGTCATATCGGACCAGCACAAGGGGATCAAAGCTGCACTGACAGTTGAATACGGATGGCCTCCCGAGCTTTTTGTGCACAGGTATTGTATGCAGCATGTTGCTGACAACCTGGTCAAGAACTGTGGAGGAGACAGATGGTACGGATGGAGGTTCAGGGAAGGAGCAAAGAGGAAGAAGCCGAGAAGATTGAAAGAGATGTTCGAAGAGTTTGCTCATGTATGTCTAACTTATAACATTTCGTTTAATTATCTTATAAGAATTTTATGAAAATGAAATAACACCCCTTTGTTTTTGTGCAGCTAAATCCGCAGTGTAATGCATATTTAAAGAAAGTGGGCAAAGTACGTCCTAATGATGTGATGGAGCCGTCCAATTATGAGAAAATTTTCCAAACCTGTGACGGAGGATACCGGTTTGGTATCATGACAACAAACGGCTCCGAGTCGCTCAACAATGTCTTCCGAACGAGTCGTAGATTGCATGTTTGTGCCATAGTGGAGGATACGTTCTACACGTGCAACATATGGTTTGTTCAGCGGCGTCAGCGAGCAATGGAATTACAAGACAAGGGACAGGTTCTGTCTGACCGGGTTTTGTAGAAGATCAGAAAACGTTGGGAGAAAGCTGGAAAAATGCGGTTGGTGCGTTACACGCAGGGCCAAGGTCAGTACCAAGTTTCATCCCCAAATGAGTACGTTCCTTGCACCCGTAACGACATGGGCAACATGGAACCCACTCACAGGGAGTTCATGTACATTGTGACGCGCGGTCCCGACAGACAAATGGAATGCACTTGCAGAGGTATCCAATTAACTTCTATTCCGTGCGCTCATGTCTTGGCTGTTTGCCGTGACCGAAACTGGCAAGAGGACGACTTTGTTGCAGACTGGTATAAAACAACCTATCTTGTGAGTACTTGGAACCATGTGTTCAATCCAATTGGCAATATGGGAGACTGGCCTCCTAATCTTGGAGACATAATCCTTCCGAGTAGTGGTTGGATTAGGAAGGGGAGGCGAAAACACACCCGTCGTGTAATGGCGATGGATGAAATGGAAGGTAGACGAATGGGGCATCAGCCTCGCCATTCCACTTCTAATAGGCAACGAAGAGGTATGTAACATTCATCCAAAATTATTTTTCTTTTCAATTTATACCAACTTACCAAGTAACACATGCAAATGTAGAGGCAAGAAACGCAGCAAATGCGGCGGAAAATGAGCGAGTAATGGCGTCGGGAAGTGGGTCCGGAAGGTCACGGCGTAGCACAGCTACGAGCCGTTTAGATGCAACTGCTATGTATGCCGAAGCAATGGGAGAGGCGGTTGCCATAGGAGGAGAGGCGGTTGAGGTGCAAGGGGAGCCATCTGTCCAACCGAGGAGGTCCACTACTAGACGCACAACAAGAGCATCTACAAGCCAAGCAGCGCCATCTGGAGCCCAGGCCGGCCCATCTACAAGCCAAGCAGCGCCATCTGGAGCCCAGGCCGGCCCATCTAGTGAGCAACCGGAGCCATCTGGTAGACCATCTCGTACGGCATCTTTCGCAAGTGGTTTACTTCGGGGATTAAAATTTAGACGTAGCAATAATAGGTGATTTGTATGCATGTTGTAAAAATTGTGTGGACTCTATCTGAATTTTGTATGTACTTTATTATTTTGTACGAAATTCAGAAATGAAATATTTGACTCTAATAGAAATCACATAAAACAAAAATAATGCGGTTTTAAAAAAAAAAAAAAAAGGTACATAGCCGGCCATTTTCTGGCCGGCTTAGGGAGGGAACATAGCCGGCCAGAAAATGGCCGGCTTGGGTATCGATAATTGGTCCGATTCTGGGTATAATTAATAATTTGTATTAAACTTTGGATATTAATAAAAATGTCGGGCTGGGACACCCTGTAGCCACTGCAGAGAACAAAGGTTGGTGGCTTGGTGCTAACTGATAAGGCACCAAAGTAAAATTTCAAAAAATTTACAAATTTACCAGACCAAAAACCATTGGTGTGTAGTTTGAGCCAATGGTCCCTTGACACAGCAAAAAAAAGGCATAGACAACTATTTAACTATTTCTTCAGTTTTCATTTAATAAATTTGTATTTATGGGCCAAGCAAGTACTTGAATTTGTCAGAGGTTACAACTGTGGACTATTTCGTACAAATTTTTTTAAGTTGCAAAATTTGAAAGTTTCTAATGAAACCCACAATTTTTATAATTTCGTTGCTTGGTTGAAAATCCACATTCTCTCTTTTTTTTAAGTAAAGGTTAGAAGTTCGATTACCCAGCTATTCAATATTTACAAAAAAAAAATTATTCGAATTTTTAACCTGCAACCTCTCTCACGGAAAAATTTGTTTTACCACTAAATTAAATGCTAATTCTTTAAGTCCAGATTCTTTTAATTTCATTCCTTGTACATATCTAAAAATCTACAAAAATAATGGATTTGTACATATCTAAAAAAATGTAATTTTTTTTCAAGAAAAATTATAAAATTTAATCTCTAAACACATTTTAATATAAGATCATGTTGAACGGTTCGAATCAATAAAGTATGATGAGGCAAAAAATAAAAATATGAGAACACGATGAGACACTGAATCAATTGAGCATTTGAGCCCTCTTTAAATAAAGCACATATTTCTGGCTCTTTTATTTCCTCAATCACGCTTACCAACAAAAATAAAAAAATATTTCAAATTAATTTGATTAATATGGTATATGGAACAGTATAATTGACTATGACATGATAGATCAGCACAGACATTATTTATTTGAGAATATAGCGATGATCCTTGCTGAAGAACAATGACACAATGTCACAATTTGCGGTTCTTTCCTTTCCTAAATCACGCTAAAGTAAACAACAGAAACAATAACTGTTTCAAATTGATTTGATTATTGTGGTTTATCAAACAATAGAATTGACTAAATATGTAACATTTTCATGATATGAAGGTTTAGCACTGACAAAACATCAACACAATTAAATTTTAACAAGTAAAATACATCAATCTGGTATCAAAAATAAAAGGGGGGTTTTAATCGTCGACAGCAGGGTTCGAACCTGCGCGGGCGAAGCCCAACAGATTTCAAGTCTGTCTCCTTAACCACTCGGACATATCGACTTTTTGATTGACTTCATCAATAGATTTATAATATTTAAAATTTCATGAACTATTATGCACATATATCCACTGTTCAAACTTTTTGTGCAGTAAGGCCAACTCTTATACGGTTATACCCCTGAGGTACACTAATGGTAAAACAAAACTTTTAATTTTGACAAAATATATTTCCAATTGAAAAATAAGAATGCATGAAAATGGTGAATGAGAATCCTGTCAAAAAATGTACTGAATGAGCGTTAGGCTATTTTCTACCAGCGAATGTGTGCAATCCTCTTTTCAAATTTATATTCTTACTGTTTTTATTTTAACCAAAATAAAGGTGAGTAACACTAGAATAAACTTAAAACTTAATAATATTCTTACTGTTATTTATTTAAGACCAATTTTTCCAACTTCTATTTGAAGTTGACATGACAATTTTTTTTTATGAACTTAATTAAACTCGTTCTAACATGAATGAGGATGTTGAAAAATTACATTTCAAAAGAAAATCTAGATCATTAATTAGGATGCATCCAATAAATTGCTTGCATTTCTTGATAACTCCTAATTTCTATTCACTTTATTAATTAGCGCTATTCAGTGGCAGAGATTGATTTTTTTTTAAGTTGCAGTACAGAAAACTGATTTTTTTTTAATGAATTAATGATTGCTTCATAGTTCATATACAAATTTAGAGAGTTTGAGGAGTTGATTCAATAATAACAATATATATAGTCCCTTTTAAGATTGGCCCTTGACTTGTTGAAAGCTGAATTTTGTACATTTTCATTAAAAAAAGACATGACATTATTCCTAGGGACATGGCTGATAAATATTATAAATAGTTTTTAAGTAAGGATGTTATAAAATATTTTCAAATATCAATTATTTTTCTTCTATGTGAAAATAATTAAGAAAATCTAAAACACCGAAAGTAAATATCTATATGGAAGAGGAGCAGGGATCGGCTTCTCCTTGGCTGCAATTGAAGTCATTGTTGGCTGATAAAGACTTGATGTTGTTTGATTTCTTGAATTGTTGTTTTCAATTTCATTGCTTGTTGTTGAGAAACCCTTTCGTTATCACTTTTGTGAATTGCAAATAGAGTATATTCTCTTACTGATACTGATATCTGGTCTTCTTCTTAAGCTGATATTGTTGATGCTTGAACAATTATCTTAATTTGAGTTGAAAATCACCTCTAATTAAACCCTGAAACCTGTTTGTACCAGCATTATAGTGGTTATTTTGGCTCTGTCTCACTGATTAAGTCTCCTCTTTTCATTCTATTTTTTTTGACAAATTCAATTCATACCAACCATGCTTGATAGTTGATACATTGTTGTAGGAAAGGAATTGATTGTGTTCTCATTCAATTTCTACTTTAAGTGAAGCTTTTCAGCTTTGCTCCTTTTTATTGTCAGATAGATCATGATAGGAACTGAATTGACACCTGAATTGTAAACTTGAATTTGGTTGATATTTTTTTTTTTGCCACGTTACACAGATTCTGTAGTATCGATCTTTACATGTATTAATTTCATTAATTGCTACGCAAGTGATGCATGCATAGATTAGGCCTATCAAGTATCAATTGCTTTTAATCATTTCACCAATTAAGTATGTTAAATCACCTTTATTAATTACTACGTACGCCAACCAGATAAAAGTGATAGAAGAAAACATAAGTGCTGTTGTTAGGTTTGTAATTATCCCTAATTAAAAACATGGTACAGCTAGATGACAATAGTTAGGTAAGATGTTGGATGTCATTATTCAGTTGACTATCAGTATATTACATAAATAATTTATGAAGAAGATCACATACAAATTAAAGAATTAATTAAAGGGTTACACATCACATTAAATTTTTTATAGAAAATAAATTTCATTGTTAATTGTGTGACTGTTGGGAAGTGCTGATCAAAATGCAGCATAACTGGAAAGAAAACGATTGTACACCACAAAACCCTCATTAATTTCAGGGTTGACATAAGCATACACCTGAAAATAAAAAAATTAAACAAAGGAGAATTAAGAAGATGCACATAAGCATGATTTCATTAATTAGTATTATTTTCTTCTAATCTAGATAGGTAAAATAATCCAAATCATTATAGAGATATAAATGAAATAATTGGGTACTGAATTGTACCTATAACTAATTAAATAAACGAGGGAACAAATTTAGGGAATTAAATAGTTGGGGATATCCAGCAAAATTATTTCAGCGCTGCACTATATTGTTAGCACAAGCAGATAATATATAATTTTTTTTTAGGGTAATTACAATTTTCCTCATCTAACATTCTCTTATTTTGTCCTCCATTTAACTGTCTTTCCTAATTACCGAAAATTACCGGTTTTAACTAACTACTGGGTCCTACAAACTAATACCATATTCCGTCTCCCTTTATTACCTACCATTTTTGAATTTCCTTTTCTCCGCACTGCTGAGGTGATTCTGAGGCGATTTTCTCCATCGGACGCATTTTGTTTTGGTTTTAGCGGATGGCGGTTGTGGTCCCCTACTTAATTAGCGCTAATTAATGCGCGGGGACAAAATTGGAAAAAGATACGCGGGACAGCTAGGCGCTCCCTTTTTTGTATTTCTCGAGAAAAAAAATAAGAATCAAGGCACCTAATTATCTAATATTTACAAAAAGTTCTTCATTTAAATTTCGAACATATAATCTTTCATACAAAAAAATATTAATTTTGGCACTAAAATAAATATAACATATATTTTTTCAATTTAATTTTTTATCCTCCCAGATACTAGATTCTTCATTCTTGTAGTGAATAGCATAATTAGACCCATCTGAACAAGCATAACATTAATTTTCTCGAGATGCTATGTTTGTTGTTATTATCTGTTATCATTTTACACGAACTAGTCCGTGATAAATATTTAAATAAATTGAATTATAAAATTGTTAAATTGAATCAGAACATTGTTAAGTTAAATCATAAAGTATATTTATTGTTTAATTCGGTCTGAACTGGGGTTAGGGGCTCTTTTGTATTAATTTTCTGATCCGGTATCCTTTAGCTGTTAATATTTCGGGTCCAGCACTTAGTCAAGACCTATTCAAATAAATAAATTATAACATTATTAAACTGAATTATAAATATGTTGATAGCGATGAAGATATCATTATATCAACTTCTATAGATAAATAGCATCTCAATTTAATTCTTTATCTCATTTGAAAATATAAAAAATATTTAGACGAGTTAATGCAATAAATGGCACAATCTTGCCATTATAACGATGACAGCGATGTAATTTAATGTGAGAAACAAAGATGTGACTCCTAAGCAAATGGAAGACTACTTACAATATATGGTTCATGCATGTCACATGGAAATGCATGTCTATACATAATTAAATAATCAAATAAAATGTCCTTTGGAACTTATATCTCTGTTATTTTCATCAGTAGTATGGAGTACAATTTTCTAATTAAAATATGAATGATTCATATTAAAATTTCTAATTAATATTA
Organism: Carex myosuroides; assembly: GCA_028015225.1. Taxonomy (NCBI): domain Eukaryota; kingdom Viridiplantae; phylum Streptophyta; class Magnoliopsida; order Poales; family Cyperaceae; genus Carex; species Carex myosuroides. Next base: position 7,615,339 of record CM051480.1, read on the forward strand.
ATTTTTCTTTCTTATTTTATAATTAAATTTTACTTAAAAATTTAAGAGTGTGCTCCATAACTACTACATTAAAATAAGGAAAGGAAAAGACGGAGAGTAGGCAAAGCAATGAGTCACATTATCTGTACCCAAATGGAGGATTCCAAAAAATCGCTAAATTGGTACGCATAACTCACCTCCTCTTTCTTTCTTTTTCCTCTATCTTCTCCAAAATTTGCACTTTTAGAGCAAGTAACTGGGTCCAGTCGGATGCAGTCACGCTTTCTTTCCCCTTCATTTTCTCTTCTAATGGTGTCTAAAACAATGGCAGAGCCACATGAGGTCAGGGAGAAGCACTTACCTATCCTTGACCTAAACTTTTTTTTTTCCAAACTATTCTTCTTTTTTCATGTTTTTTAAATAAAGTTACAAAAAAATATTTGTATTTAAAATAATTATATAATTATACCATATTCTAAAGAATAATTATATTCATCTCCGCACTCCAGTCCTCCTTCTATCTCCGCAGCTACAGTAGATGAAGGTTGTACTATGATCCACACTAATAATATGGTCCCCTTTCTCAGTCCCTGCACTTGTCCCCGCGTCAACTTTCATATGTATAAATACTTGAGAAATAATAAATTAATACTTGCAAATTAAGATATTAATACTTACAAAGTAAGATATTAATACTTGCATGCGTAATTTCCCACGTCAACCTTCCTCTAATTAAGTAGTGGGACCTCGTATCCCCACATCAACTTTCCTATAATAAAAATAGTTGACTTCATAGGTATAAATACTTCAGTCCATAGTTGTCAATACTTGCAAAACAAGATATTAATACTTGCAAAATAAGATATTAATACTTTGATGTGTAATTTAATATGATCAAACGTGTGAAGATTAAACTTTGTACAATACATATACATATAAATACTTCAGTGCATAAGTATAAATATTTTTAATACTTGATATTAATACTTTCAGACGTCATTCAGCATCATATGTAAAAAAAAAATATTAAGTATCATGGTTCCCCCATATAGTTATGACAATATTGATATATTTATAAACGTGTATAGTCCCCTGGTCCCCCTAGTCCCCCCCCCCCCCCCCATTTAATTAGTTTAAGTGGGCCCCCGCATGTATTTATGATGTGAGGACATTTTGAGAAATTTGGTTAGAGAGATAGATTATATAAGGAAAGTGGTCCCCACAATTATTTACGTTAAAATACTTCCGTGCATATGTATAAATACTTCCGTACATAAGTATAAATACTTTCGTTTATAGGTATCAATATTTTAGAAATTGTGCAGAAACGGACAAGTTAGTTATGAAAGTTATGTGCGGAGACAGAGGTGCGAGGACAGATATATCAGTGTCCTATTCTAAATGTTTGAATCCATCATATTTAATTTCTGGTTCCGCCTTTGTACCAGAGCATGTCCTAAGGAATCCATATCCTCCCAGGTACCTGAAAAGGGAATCTTTTACAATTACTTGATCTGGATCGTTCTTTTTAACTTGGCACGCATCTCAAAGCCCAACAATACTGCCCCGTGCGCTAGCCCGAATCCCAAACCGGCTGAGAGTTAATTTCAAACCGTAAATAGCTAACTGTAAAAGAGAATCTTTTACGGTACCTGGGAGGATATGGATCCATGTCCTAAGTGGGTCGTACCGTCGTAGTTGAAGAAATCAAGGTCACTTGATTTGCAAATAAGGATGTAATGTTAGGCTCCAATCATGGTCTACCTAAGTGATAATTTATTGTAAGATATTGCACTGGCGTACACTTGAAAAAACAATTAGAGTAGGAGAGCACGCCAGCACATATATATTTTTGACTGGATCTAATCTTTGCACGAAGAACAGTCTCAGATCTGAATTTTTTTTATAGGAATATATAAATAAATTATATTTAGACGTGGTGGATTTCTTAGAGATAGGAAACAGTTAAGGTGTCAATTTTGTAATTTAAAGTTAAATCTAACCATATTTATTATAAACTGAACAGTTAAGGTGTCACTTAATTCTGACATTAGTTACACTAATGAGAACCTTTTAATATTTTTTTAATAATATTGGCATATCTAAATTATAAAGAATATATAAAGAATTTTATTTTATTTTCTCTTTTAAAAACCTGTTATCAGTTATTATGGTTGTCATAATTATCACTTAATTCTAAGCTCAACCATCATTGGTCCAGTTGGCAGCCCATAATCTATGGTCTTCTTCACTTTAAATTATTAATTCTGAAACCTATATTTAGGTATGCTTAAATTTGATGTGAAAGGCGTTGGTACTAATTAGTTGAAGACCTCCAATTTAATTAGAAGACAACAATGGGATTGAATTTGAGTATTTGACACTATGGAGCCATTTTTCTGTGGCTCTCTATCTTATATAATTATATGTGGCATTCTATGGGACATGCATTATTTGGAAATATGTAATAAAATCAACTATTAAACAAAACTTGTATAGGAAAGCCTACAAAACTTTTCTTTGCATCTGTCCTTGTCATTTTTGGAAGTTAGTCAGAAGAACTATAAGGGCTTAAATAGATTAGGCCCATTCAGCTATTAATTTATTTTTATATATATTACATTTTGTTAGAGAGTTAAAACGTGTTGTATTGAATATAATTATAAATAATGAGTAGTACTTGAGCGTTCTTAAACATACTGAGTTTCTTGGTGAGATTAACTCTAAAATTTATCAGATAGACTTTAAATAATAAATTCAAATCGTTAAAATCAATATAATTTCACGAGTTATACATTTACATTCAAAATTTCTATATTTTTAAATTAATTTTAAATAAAGTCAAGTGATAAACATATTAAAATTAACTTATTTTTTTTACTGCTTGACTATATACTAAATTATTTTTAAAATTGATAAATTTTGCATGTAAATACATACTTGTGAAGTAAACCGGTTTGGACAATTTGAATTCGTCGTTTAAAATCAATTCAATAGATTTTGGAGTTAAGCTCACCAAAGACTTGGTGAGCTTAAGAACACCCTGATTCTACCCATGATCACAGTATTAGTTTGAGTATAATTGTAGTGTTCTTAAGCTCACCAATGGTTCAGTGAGCTTAGTTCCAAAACCTATCGAATTTACTTCAAATAACGAATCAAACAGTTGAAACCGATCTATTTTACGAGTGATGCTTTTACATGCAAATTTTATAAATTTTTGAATTAATTTAGTACAAGTCAAGTGGTAAAAAAATAAACTTTATAAGTTAATTTTAATACATTTATTATTATTTATATTTTACCACTTAAATTTATACTAAATTAATTCAAAATTATATAAATTTAATGCATATAAGAGCATCACTCATGAATTAAGTCGGCTTCAACAGTTTGAATTTGTTGTTTGAAGCCAATTTAATAAATTTTTAAGTTAAACACACAAATAGACTTAATTAATGAGCTTAACAACAAGAATATGAAAAAGCTGTACAAAATACTATACATGAAAGGGGCAAACTTTTTTAAAATGGAACAGTTTCAATAAAAATTCATTTTCACAGTTCATACAATATATTTTTACAAGTCTTAAATGTCAAGGTAAACGGACAAAATGTGTTGTTTGCCAGAATAAAAATGAAAACTGAAAATATAATATAAATATAACTATTATTGTCTTAATGTCAAGATAAAAACAATAAATATGTTGACACTTTTCATTTGATATAAAATTGGATTCCTCTCTATTTTTACGCGTTCATAAATTTTGCAAATAATATGCGTCGTTATGTTCGCTTTTTTTTTGCATCGGTATAGTGATAGAGTGACGGTTCTTTTATAAGAACGATCACTGTTAATAAATGCATCGGTATGTTTTAATGTTTTTTACGTGCAGAAAAAATTCGTCAGAACATGAACGTTAATTATTTAGTGACCATAAAAAAGTTATTTTCGTGAGTAATTAACAAATCACAGAAATAAAGTTAAATATCCATGTATATAATGCAAATTCTGGTATGAGTCACACTAAAAAAAAAAGAACAACAATGAACAGATCTTAAATAATCATTTAGTCTGTTTTTTTTTTTATTCTATGTATCTTTTTTATGTTTTTCTACGTGTAGAAGAAATCTAAATTTATTTAAACACATACTTCGATATACAAATTGTATCAATTTTTTGATTAGTCATGATTTCATTCCATTTTTTTAATATCATTTAAGTAATTTTTAGATTGATTGATAAATAATTAGTCGTGTTTTTATTTCTTTCAATTTTTTAAATATCTTTTAAGGAATGTTATTTGTCATTTAATATATCATTTTGTATGAGATTTTTATATGAAAATATATCACAAAGATAAAAAAACATGTATGTCAATTAATAAAATATATCATTTAAAAAATATTATTTACGTGTAGATGTTATTTAATATGTTATTTAGAAATGTTAGTTATTATTTTGTATAATTTTTTTTTAGTCTCTTATAATATATTTCTGTTGTAACGTACCGGCATAATACTAGTAATAGATATGTTTTAAACATAACTGATAAGCATGTACCAATCGGCTGGCTTTGAAGATTGATAATATTATTATATATGTATATTTGTGGTAAAAAAATGGAATTAGTAGTAATATTTTGAAGAATCACATGATACATGTATGCATAATCAATGGTTACTAATTAAAGATATTGAGCATAATTAATATGTAATGTGGTGTGATCAAATTTGAAATGATGGTTATGACACGTTAGTCACGCTGTGACCATACATGATTTGTCTAAACGTGACTGATTACATTTATCATATTTGGTCACGTTTAACTATTTTTTTTATAATTTAAGTTAGTTTATTCAAAATTCACCATTCGATCACGATTTAACGTGCCGTGACCATGCCGTTCCGTGACTCGCGTAACTCGCGTAACACGATCTAACGTGCCGTGTCTAATTTAAGTTAGTTTATTCAAAATTCACCATTCTCCTAATTACACGTGACTCGCATAACCACTTGCTGTGCCGTGACGTATCCGATTACACCGTGACTTTTTTAAATCTCAACAATGAGCAAGCTATTAATCTGTTATAGACGAAGAAGTAACAAATTAAGAGATTAATAATTTATGCCACATAATTACATTGAAATAGAATTGTTGTGTTACAAATTAAAACAATTTCTCTCACAGTAATATTTCGAACCCAAAATTTAAATAATTATGTTGAAAATGAGTGAGGTTATAGTAATATGCACATTACACATTCATCCGTGCTATGGATTCATATCTCAATTTTCTAAGTTCAAACAATCAATCCGAACCATTAAATACTTAAATATGATCTCCATATATATGAAAATGTACATGACACAAAATTTTACATTTTTTAGATTTTTTTGGATAGATAGAAAATCACATGATCTAAAAATTCTGAATCATCCGAAAGAAATGATTTTTTTACCAATTTAACAAAATAGTAAAAAGTTTAAAAAAAATACAAAATTAATCTCTAAGTACATTTTCAAGATTATATTTAATGATTCAGATTGACCATTTCAACTTTAAAAATAAAGATATAAATTTGTAGTAAAAATCGATCTATAAGATGCATATTACCATAACCTCACTCGTTGAAAAGATATTTTATTATATATTAAATGCAGCAGTGATATCTATTTCTTAGATAATGTCCAGAAAAATTATAGTAACTTGTGAGGAATTAATCTCTCTCTTAAATAATAGATTTCAACTTTTATTTAATTTCGACAACTTCTAATCCCAATATAATTTCTGGGTTTTTTACCTGGAATCAAATCCTCTGCCCCTCGGTGGGCAGGATTTTCCTGCCATCTTTGGAAATTAACCAATATACATAAGCCACGTATCTTAGACTCTCTAGCTATAATTAATTACTAAATCTGTTTATTAAATATTTGTAAATTAACTTAGTAATTTTTATATGGATAGAAAGATTGACTTGCATAATGAACAAAATAGAAGAAAAACAATCCGGTTTGTCTTTTATGAAATAATTAATAATACAAGATATTATTTTTATGAACAAGTGAAGTTATTTACAGAAGAGCCACAATACCACAAATTTTATTATATATATGTGCAATTTGATTTATAAATTTTCAAATATAAATGAAATAAGTTAAATCTGGACATATTATTGTAATTTCTCTTGAATTGTTTGAGAACCTTCATTGCTTTAGAACCTCAAAATTGACCATTTTATTGCAGAAAGTTTTGTAACATGAGAACCTTTCTCGAAAACACTTCTCTATATTTGAACATCAATCTTAAATCTTGATTTAAGAGAAATTAAAATACGTCCAAATTTTACTTTTTTTTTGTTTATATTTGAACATCTATAACTCAAATTGTACATAAAATTTATGGTATTGAAATTCTCCTGTAAATAACTTTACTTTTTCATAAAAGAATATCTTGTGGTATTTTTTTTTATAATTTTTGTATTTATATTAATTATAATATTTATCCTCTAGATAACTTGTGGTATTATTAATTATTTCATAAAAGACAAACTGAATTGTTTCTATTTTTGTTTATTATGCGAGTTAATGTTTCTGTATTTAGAAAAGTTACTAAGTTAATCTACAAATATTAATGATGGATTCAGTAATTAATTATTGTGAAAACTTTCATTAAGAGTTCATAACAAGTGGCACATGGAGATTGGTTAATTTTCAAGGGTGGCAGGAAATTCCTGCCCACTGGTGGGCAGAGGATTTGATTCCTTTTTACCTTGTATAATATCCATCTAGCACTGTGATCTGATTCTACTGATTTAAATCTATAATTAATTACCTCCTATAGGTTAACAACCATAAACAGTATAATCATATAAAGTAATCACCACGAAACATCTAAACCCCCTTATAAATTCCATACCCCACATTCCACTTCCTTTCAGAAAAAAGAATTAAAGCTGCATCAATCCCAATGTCAACTCACCATGCAACATGCATGTGCATCATGCCACTCTTAAAGGAGATCCATCCGTCCTCTTAGACCAACACCCTCTCTCTCGCTCTCTCTCTCTAGAGATCTCTCTCTCCCTCACACACACACACACATGAAAATGCAAGACCACAACACTCAAGATCCAACCAGAAGCCCTCTACACATAAAAAAAGAAAACAAGTTTTTTGCAAGGCTACTCTCTAAGGAGATATCTCTATCCACACCTTCCTTCAGGATTTATGGAGCGGCGCCGACTTCGGTACCGTTCATTTGGGAGTCAGAACCTGGTACACCTAAGGTTGCCGACTTGGGTATGTCGATTCCACCTATAACACCTCCCCCATCGTACCTAGCCGGGCATAGCAAGGCAAGAAGGAAGGATGGAAAGAAGAAGAGAGGGATACTTAATTTCATCGCTTCGTGCTTCCGACGCCTCGGGTTTAGAAAGACCGGTGCACGATCGTCAAAGATATCATATCTGCCTATATAGTTGTATGTCTGTGTGCTGTGATTTAAATTTGTGTTCTAGCTAGTCATTGAGCTCTGTAGATTTGTTTGATCTCTTGATAGTATTTTTCTACAACATGATATATCTGAATGGTAACATAAGTAATGTAAGTTCAATTGTTTGTACTGTCTTGATTTAGGACATAAATTTGCCAGTATCATGCATGATTTCTGTTTAATTATGCTTATATTTTAAAAAAAATGATTTCTGTTATTCCTTATGCAATTTTTTTTCTTTTTGTTCCTTTGAAACTAGATGTTGGATGTTTTGTAATCTACCCAAGATTTTATCCTAATTAACTCCAGTCCCCATTTTAGACAAAAAGGAAGGAACGAGCAAATTAGAGGTCAAAATGATGGTTTTCCTTTTTCATATAAAGTACAAAAGTAGAAATTAATTTAGGAGGGAAGGAAAAAAGATTATTATTTATTAATTATTCCCAAAATTGATTCAAGTTTCTATTTTTGCGTCCATCTGTCATGTATTGCTATAGCAGCTGTTTATAATTAGTTGACCAACTTATTTTTTCGCAGTTCCAATTAAGGCCCATTAGGCCCAACTTGTTTTGGGCTTAATCAGTTTTCTAATATCTAGTGTTTTAGATTGATTGGGCTTCTAAAATTTTAGACTGTTTGGTGAACACTGGTTCACTGGCTGGGATGAGAACAAGACCCAGCCAAGATTCAAGGTATTAGATATTTTTTAATGTACAAGTCTAAAACTATTCAACTATTTAATATTAAACAAAAATTTTAATTTCTACTTCAAATCTGTGGCATTGCCTTTGTGAAAATGACAAAAAGCAAGAAAAATAGAATTTGAAGTGAATTGGATCATTACTGCACATAATTGGTGTTATGTATGTGTACCATTATCAAATAGAACGCTAATTAGAGTTACAAGTAAGAAATGACGACACATCTCTAGCATCTTATTAATAGACCTTCAAAATTTCTTGCAATAACATGAAATGAGAGATATACTGACATAACCAAATCTTTTTAGGTATATATCAATCTCTAAAATTATTAGAATTGAGACTCTCGCACTTTGTGATGAGATTTTCTGGAATAAGAAAGAGCATAATTTGATTATGCAGGAACGTAAATGTACTCTCTATTATACGTTTCACAAAACTATTTTTGCTCTTTAAAAAAAAAGTGTAAATTCGATCATGCAATTTTTTTTCATTTTATATTTTTTTTCTCTAAAATTTCTTTATTTAAATATTTTATTTCCCACCTTTCTGCACAAGTCAAAGAATATATATGCTGGTGCACTAAACAAAGTCTTCAATATTTTTAATTATCTGATTTCATTATGTCGCAAGTAATGTTTGCGAAGCAACAGCATATTATTTAAAAAATATATTAACTCGATCTATAGTTTTCTTTCTATATGTATTTTATTTCCTTCCTTTTTGCTCAAGTCAAAGGGTATGCTGTTGCAATATATGTACCTAGTCTTCATATTTCTATTGATCTGATTTCATTATGTCGCAAGTAATGTTTACGAAGCAACCACATATTATTTGAAAGAAATTGTATTAACTTGATTTGTAGTTTCTTTATATGTATTTTTTTTTCTTCCTTTCTGATCAAGTCAAATACATGTTATGTTGTTGCCATGACTTATATTTAACCATTCCACTTGGAGTCATTTATCTACATTCTTCTTAAAGACATTTTCACTAGTCCCAGACCCGACAATTTTATTAATATCCAAAGTTAAATACAAATTAATAAGTTTACCCACGATCCTCCAGTTTTGTCAAAAATATCCAAATCGCCATAAAATGGCCGGTTTTCTATTTTTTTCCCATAATTTACCCTATATATACTCTTTTTTTCTCTCTCCTCCTCACAACTCACTCATCTCTCAACCGAATTTTATCTCTTCTTTAAGGTAATTTTATTTTATTTTTTATTTAAATTTTATTTTATTTAATTTAAGGTTTATAGCTTAGGGTTTAGGGTTTAGAGTTTAGGGTTTAGGGTAATTTGTTGTAATTAAGCGTAATTAACACATTTGACCATATTTTAGGATATTTTGGCATTTTTTAACATAATTAGGCTAATTAAGCATAATTTAGCCGAAGTTAGCATAATTAGGATAATTAGACCATTTGAGCATATTTTACCGAAATTAGGCTATTGTAGCATATTTTAGGTTATTTTAACCGCAATTAGATTATTTTAGGCGCAATTGGATAATTTTAGCAAATTTTAGCATAATTAAGACTATTTTGGCCCTTTTTAGCATATTTTACCGAAATTAGGTTATTGTAGACTATTGTAGCATATTTTAGGTTATTTTAACCGCAGTTGACCTATTTTAGCATGTTTAAGCAGAATTAAGCTTATTTTGGTCATTTTTAGCATGTTTTAGCGAAATTAGGGTATTGTAGCATATTGTAGCATAATTTACGTTATTTTAACCGCAATCGGCCTATTTTAGCATGCTTAAGCAAAATTAAGCCTATTTTAGCATGTTTTAACCACAATTGGCCTATTTTAGGTTATTTTTGACATCAGGATGCGTAGAGACGGTCTAACCGTCGTCCAGTAGTTGACGAGCCGATCAGTACTAGCAGCACCGAGCATATTAGTCCTCTCCTATGGATGCCCCACGACGATCACCGAGTCTCACTGGCTTCTCGTGAGGTACGTACCATTTTTTAGGTTTTCTTTAAATTTTGTTGAGTTCAAATTTTGTTATGGTAACACCGTGTCACTAGTGGAAAAAGTACAATTAGTGTCGCCCCATCAGTGTCGGATTTAAGTCCTAACCGATACAGATATAGATCAGTAACGGGCACATTACGAAGCTGACCTTGATTTCACTTATCAGGAACGGTTGTATTTAAAAATGCGTTCTTGATAGTGCTGGCCAAATCAGGAACGGTCCTTTATAAATAGGCGTTCCTGATTGTTTCTTAATAGGATCGGTTTTATAACATGCTTTCCTGATAGGTGGTATTTTGTATCGGTCGTTTTAGGTGCGTTCCTGATTAGTAGTATTTGTATCGGTTGTTTTAGGTGCGTTCCTGATTAGTAGTATTTTGTATCAGTTGTTTTAGGTGCGTTCCTGATTAGTAGTATTTTGTATCGGTTGTTTTAGGTGCGTTCCTGATTAGTAGTATTTTGTATCGGTTGTTTTAGGTGCGTTCCTGATTAGTAGTATTTTGTATCGGTTGTTTTAGGTGCGTTCCTGATTAGTAGTATTTAATTTGACATATCATCACCATAATTTTTGTGTGTTAATTTAAATTTCAAGTTTTTAAAAATGTTCTTGAATCTTTTATCTTCTTCTATATCACATGGAGTATTTGTACGTGAATTAAAAATTATAAAATATGGAGTTTACTTGATACCGGATCAAAGGGTAAAAATATCAATATACATATTTAACTATGACTAACCTTGGATTTTTTTCTGTTATGTTGATGTTATAATAAAGAAACTCTAATTTTTTAACAATATGTCTTACTTGTGGTATTGAACAAGATCAGTATTTTCGACTTGTCATTTGGAGCGTAAAACAAAATTATTAATGTAGCATTAGGTGTTGTCATGATGAACGTGGCATCGAAATTCAATTTGTGAAAAAAAAATAATAACACGAGTAATGAGCTGGAACCTGATCGAATTCAATTCTTCTCTGCTCATTGCGACACTCTTGGACTTGCCAAATCTGATTTATATATGTCCTAAACTAATTGGGACTTATAAAATAATTTATAAATAATTTATTAGGGTTGAATTTTATTTAAAAATAATAATTTATGTGTATTATGTGAATTTTATTTAACAATTATATTTATTTTTCATATTTTTGTTTGTTTCATTTTTCATTCTATTTTACATTTTTTCCTTAATTTTTTTTTTCAAATATCATAATTAAAAATATATTATTTTGGTTTGAACATTTCATTGAACACATGTAATACTTTAATTTATTTAATAAAATCAAGTTAAAACTTAAAATCTTTCGAGTTTTTACAAATACGAATTTAATAATTACAAGATAATGCAAGAAGACGGAGAATCCTAAAGAAAATCACAAGTTATATGAAATGTGATTTCAACCGGGATTTTGTGTCTGTTGACAAATTTTATAAGGCAATCCAATTAAGTAATTTGTGGATATTTTACATAAACAATTAAGTCTTCCAAAATTTATAATATATTTTTAAACTTTGATTAGTTGTTAAGGAAGTACGTACATAAATAAATATGATAATTTAATTTATGTTAAACAAAATAAAAATAAAAATATGTGCATTAGAAACTTAGAATTTTGTAAATTTAAATTGTAGATAGATTTTATGTTAGTCTTGAGAGGAAAGTGAAATTAATTTTACTTGAATATTTAAAAAAAATTATTAGGGATGTATAACTATTTGAGAATAAAAATTTGTGCATTGTGTATATTTTGTAAGATATTTAATAATTAAGTTTAATTGTTTAAATTGAATTTATAGATGCAATAAATATTTTATAGTTGTAATTCATAAAATATAAAAATAGGATTGGAATTATATTTGGTAAGACGTTCGTTGTATAGTGCTTAAAAATTTGTTAATGAGGGAATGGAAAACCTAGCTAATACAATGTAAATTACTAATTAATTGTTTTATTAAAAAAATGTAATGCTTGTTTATTAGAATGAACATATTCTATTTAATAAGTATGATTAGTAATTTACGTGATTAGTGAAATTTAGATAATTAGCATCAAATTTTGACTTTAATTAATTAGAAAATATTTTGTAATGACTCTATTTAATTAATTAGAACATATTCTATTTTTTAATTAATTAGTGAAATTTAGATAATTAGCATCATATTCTCAGCCGTCAGTGCTGCATTCTTCGATGACTGTTTTGTTCGGAGCCGTCAGCGAAACACCTTTCCAAAATTTTCGCTCCCGACTTAACATTTTCGATCTACCGCGCGAAAGTTTTCATTTCCCTCTTCTTTTTTACGAAAATACACTTGCGATCTCCCAAAACCCAAAATCGATCTCCCAAATATTCATTTCCCTAGCGATATCCCAGAAACCCAAATCACATTGCTGCCTCTTCTTTTCCCTCTTCGTTTTGGGAGATCATTTCCCTCTTCTAGCAAAACCCGAGCCCCCGCACCCGACCACCCGCTGGAGCGCCCGAGCACCCGCACCCGACCACCTGCTGGAGCGCCCGAGCACCTGCACCCGACACCCTCACCCTCCTTGCCGCCTTGCTGCCTCGCCCCGCCATGCTGCCTGAGAACAAGTTCGCGCTTTCAGATTCCTCGAAGAACCACAAAAGGAATGCACCAGTCTCGGTGTCTAGTACTAATTTCTGCTGTTTTGATCGGATTGTTCTCGGCAACCAGTGGAAGAGGTAAATCCTTGTCTTCTTTTCTGAATTTCCTTGTAAAAAAACTGAAGTATAATGAAATCACTCAGTGGAATGTGACGATTAAATAATAAGCCTAGGCAGAGAAAAAAAAAATTAGATCAATTTTGTAAATATTTTTGTTAGGATTGATTTTAGAGATTTTATACAAATTACAGTGATTTTAATTTTGGATAAGAATTCCATAGATGTGTTGTTAGAATTGATGGATATGAAAGAATGCTTAACTTTAAGCAAATACAACAACCTACCTCTTGTTTCATTTTCAAAATTAGAAAACATTAAAAGAGAAATTAACTAGGTGCTACTTCTTTTACAAAGCAGAAATCAAGATTCAGCACAGGGAGTCAAGGCACCATGATGGCAACTATGCCTTCAATCATACACTTGCAGAGATGCTTGTTCAATACTCATCTGCAGTAGGTGCTTTCTCCTAAAATTAACTTTCGACGAGCTCCATTGTTTGTTTTCTCTTCTTTTCTTTGACTTTTGCTTAAAGAGGTATTTTCATAAAATTTAAATGGATTTTTTCTTAAAGAGATTTCTTCATAAATTTAATAGCAGTTTAATGTTATTATATTTCCTTAAAGACCTTTTCTTGTTAACTCGTAGAGTAAGGAAATTGGGCATCCCATGATCCTTTTAGAAGATTTAAATGCAGTTCGATTCTCTATTTTATTTTTTTCGTACCTCCCTTAAAAGTCCATTTAAATTTCAGGTTTACACTTCTGACTTATCAGCTCTTTTTACATGGACTTGTGCAAGATGTGGTGATAAAATAAAGGTAAGAAGCCATCTTATACAGCCACGAAGGACAATAGACATAACATATTTGGATCTTTTGCAAATTTCTTTTTTTATTGTACTGTATTCGCAAATGGCATCAAGCATTTCTAATATTAGCAATGCAGTCTACTTACTTTGCAGTTATTTTAAATAGCGCGCCATTAAGAAAAATTTATTGGTTGCAGTAACTTCTGTCATTTGATATTACATTATGTTGTAACTCTTGATCTTATTTGTGTGCATCAATGTAAGAAATTATATGGCTCATTGCTGGAGGGACAAATCATAAAACTTGTAGTAGAATATAACTTTTTCATTCCACTGAGATTATGGAATTATTTTTTGCTGGCGACATTATGTGCACACTCGCATGAACTGCTATTACACCAAATTCTGGTTATTTACAAATATCAATTTTTTATTATGGACTTCATCATCTAATGGTGTGATGCTTAAAACAGGATTTTGAGATGGTGGAGGTGATTGTAGACATTGACAACTGCTTACAGGTAATTTAATTACTAATACTATCTTTTTGAAAATTATAAATTCCATATGTAACTATTTTGCAGAAGTTAGATAATGGGTCGCTCTTTTTCTTTTTCGTACAGGCTTTTGCTGGAGTAGATCATAACCTGGACTCAATAATTATTGCATTCAGAGGCACTCAAGAACAATATCAATACTTCTAACGAAGTTCACATGATGGAAATATGTTTTGATTTATTTGATCTTTCTAAATACTGCTTTTGTAACTTAGCATAAGGAACTGGATTGAAGATTTGTTCTGGAAACAACTTGATCTCGATTACCCCGGCATGCCAGGAGCAATGGTTAGATTTCTATTTTTTTTCTCAGAATTTTTTTATTATTTGTTTCTGCTTTGTTTAAACTAAAATGTGAGTTCTTAATTGATCTAGTCTGTAGTTGGAACAAACTTTTGGGTTGCAAAAGCTCGTATATTTTGAGGAAATTGCAAAAGATGCACTATTTTTATCATTTAAGTCCCTACTTAAGAAATTCAAATCAAGTTTGTACCATCAATTACTCTGACACCCAAGTAGTTGAGTGGATATCTAAATAAATGTGATTGATGGCTTTTATTGTAATTTTCCTTTTGTTGTTGTTTCACCATGAGATTACTTGTAGTCTTTTATCTTCTAAAATGTAACTAATTATATCTATATTAAATCATTCTGTGTCTTGCTAGGTGCATCATGGATTCTACACAGCATACCAGAGCACAGTTTTGCGACCTGCTATACTAAGCGCACTTCAAAACATAAAAAACATATACGGGAATATTAGCATAATTGTTACAGGTCACTCGATGGGAGGGGCTTTGGTGTCATTTTGTGCCCTAGATCTTGCGGTACTTTTCTTTTTCAGAGCTTCAGTAATCAGTACTCACCAATCAGTCCATGTGCAATATGGTACTTGCTGTATCATTGCACCCTTGCAGGTTCATAGGCTGGTACTAGACCTGAGTGTTAAGGTGCCTTCTATAGCCAGGTCCTTGACCAGGTTACATCAGCATTTACTTGTTGATGATGATTACAAGACCACCCGTGAGGGTGCACACCTGCACCTTAATACCAAACTCACTGGTATGCCATCAGCTGGACCAATTCCATTGGAAGGTGCCAGCATCCTGGTATGGCATCAGTTGACTGCTATACTGCACCACAAGGGTATGCTAATGTACCAGCCAATGTCATCATTGATCTTTTTGCTTAACTTGAGTTTAGTTATCTACAACATGCACTTCTAATAACTTGAGTTTAGTTATCTACAACATGCACCACAGAAAAGGTACACAAAGAAGAGAAAGATGGATTCAATGCCTACTTTGCCTTCTAGGTATATTTTCATCATAATAAATTGTTGAAATTGTTGAATAATGTTAAATTCTATTCAACTTAGTTCCCTTTAACTATTTTTTTGTGGAATTTGAAACTTTTAGCTTTTGTGAAATGCTCGTTGAAGAGCAAGGTGTGGTTGGAGAAGGCAGCAGCCATCAAATTCATAGTGGAGCAAATCCTGGTATATAAACAAATTACCATTTATTTCGTCTTTAACCAAACAGTATGCTTACTTCTTGATGTCAATGTTGGTTCAAAAATAAATTATGAGTTGAAATGTTAAATTATGTAATTGCAGATATGGATAGAGAGGAGTATAATCCTTTAACATCTTCTGATGAATCGAGTAGTGAGGAGGAAGCACCACAAAAAAAGACGAGAGGTCGGACCACTTGTTCTAATTTAGGAAAGAAGCCTAATTTACATATCAGGTTCAACAGGCATGGGCATCCAAAGCCTAATTTAGTATGTGTTTTTTGTAAAAAATTTAGGGTGTGAACATGTTTTAATTTAGGATGTGAAAACTGCAATACATGTGTGTTGATTTGTAATAATATTTATGTCTAATGCTTTCTGGTTTTAATTTATGTCTATTGTGAAAATATGGTAGCCGGCCAAAATATAAGCCAGCAATTTTCTGCTTCCTGGTTATAATTTATGCCTTGCATATAGGCCGACAAAAATATGGTAGCCGGCCAAAATATAAAAAATGTTTTTTTAAAATAAATTCACACAATCAGGAACGGTTATTACAAAACCTGATCTTAATTCACACAATTAGGAACACTTGTCTATTTAAACCGTTACTGATTTAGTACAATTTGTATCGCCTTT
Organism: Carex myosuroides; assembly: GCA_028015225.1. Classification (NCBI taxonomy): domain Eukaryota; kingdom Viridiplantae; phylum Streptophyta; class Magnoliopsida; order Poales; family Cyperaceae; genus Carex; species Carex myosuroides. The sequence continues at coordinate 7,631,698 of CM051480.1, forward strand.
CTTAATTAACAGTTCCAGATTAAAATCTGTATCGCCTTTTAATAAGAACCGATATTGATTTAGTACAATTTGTATCACTTTTTTATAAGACCCGTTACTGATTTAGTACAATTTGTATTGCCTTTCTTAATAACAGTTCCAGATTAAAATCTGTATCGCCTTTTAATAAGAACCGTTACTGATTTAGTACAATTTGTATCGCCTATTAATAAAGAACCGCCCTAGATAATACTAATCTGGATCGGCTTCGGAAAGAACCGTTCTTGATTGTCAACAATTAGTAACGGCTAAATGTAAATACCGATCCAGATTGAGGAATTTAGTATCGGCTGACGGTAACCGATCCTGATTGAGGAGTATTAGTATCGGTTATTTAGCTGACACTGATTAGTCCAACTATCTGTAACAGCTGGGTCAGTGTCGCCCTGTAGTCCGTTCCTGATGTGCGTTTTTAATCGACCCTGATGTGCGTTTTTCCACTAGTGTGTGGACTATTTTTTTGAATGCAGGACACATTTCTTTTAGATGTGAAGTTGCGGTGCGTTCATATGCGGTACTACAAGGTGATGGACCAGTATCTCATCAACCTGGGTCTCTGCAAGGTTGTGGACATCTTGGGACGGAGAGAAACATCATCAATGCATCTCTCATCGCAGGACTGGTGGAGCGATGGTGTCCCGAGACGCACACGTTCCACATGCCATTCGGAGAGATGACAGTGACACTCTAGGATGTGAGTGCCCTTTGGGGTTTGCTTACTCGTGGCACACCCGTTGGCGGCGTATCTGACAGCCGGAGATTTAGAGGTGATATTGAGTTGCTGTTGGGAGCTGATCCTCTCTCTCTCATTGGGGATCGTGGGCAGTCTAAATTCCATATGAAGATGATGAAGTTACGAGAGCACTTCAGCGAGGGTCTGACGGCAGATTCCACCGATGAGGAGATTCAGAGATAAAAACTATAAATTATTTCTATTAATCAATTTTTAATAAATTGTTTCTATTCCATTTACTATAAATTGTTTCTATTACTTTTACTATAAATTATTTCTATTAGATTTTTTATATGTTTTGTATTGCAGATATACACAGGACTACATGATGGACCTTTTTGGTTCTGTCATGTTTCTTGATTCCAACGGTGATATGATGCCGATGATGTATCTCCCGCTGCTGGCAGACCTTGAGCAGCCGTCGCTGTACAACTGGGGTGGGGCTGTCCTATCCCATCTGTACTCCCACCTGTGCCGTGGTTGTGAGGTAAGTCTCTAACTCTTTTCTTACTTAATTATTTCATCAATCAATCCAAATACCTTGACGGCTAAAGTTCTTAAAATGCAGAAGAAGACGAAGCAGATGTATGGGCTGGTACTCCTGCTTCAGCACTAGTCGTGGTCACGGCTACCGGTGGGCCGGCCTATCCAGAATGAGGCTCCGATATGGGGAGCGCCCGATACTTGGAGATGCCCGGCATACGGGAAGAAGTGGCACGGTTTCCACCAAATACATAGATCGGACCCACGGTAGTACCATTGGGATCAGGCTAGTCCGTTCAGAGCTGCAGAGTTTGGCTGCCGATCTTGTTGAGTGGACACCGTACGATCAGTTGTACGAGGAGGAGCTGTTGCCGGGGAGTTGTCTGCAGGAGCAGGAGCTGGAGCAGGAGCGGGAGATGTAGTACTACAGAGGTCCACTCGTACACTTCTGGATAGTGGAGCACCACTACCCAGATCGGGTACTCCGTCAGTTTTGTACTATTTATATTTGGTATGTTTTGATTATCCTATATTTCGGTTCTTTTGTATATGTGTTTTATGGTACTATTTTTATATTGCTCAGATAAAATAAATTATCGCTAAACAGAAAATATTACAACAATAACAATAATAGTACAACATAAAAAATAAACAGAAAATATTAAAATTTTTTTAATAAGTGTTTTAAACAACAAAATAAGTACTTTAAAGATTAAAGGTACAACAATTGGCGCATCTCGAAATAATTTGAGTCGGTGTGAGTGACACAAGTACCCAAAAAAATAGTCAATAAAATAATATTACAATACAATGACAAAATAAAATTACACTACATAATCACAAAGAAGATCATATACAAGAAGAAAATTGTTTGTGTGTAAAAAAAGAAAAAAAAAAGAAATTGGAAACCGGTCATAAAATGGCCTATTTCTGGGGAGAGGAAACCGGCCATTTTTATGGCCGGTTTGGATATTTTTGGCAAAACTGGAGAATCGTGAGTAAACTTATTAATTTGTATATAACTTTGGATATTAATAAAAATGTTGGGTCCCAGACTAAGGAAATACAAATGCAAAACAGATGCATGGAATGTATTCATGAAAATAATTTTAGCTTATATCTAGTGCTAGAAATCAAGTATTTGATAGGAGTAGGACATATCCTCATATCCTCATTACTTTTATTTAGACTGCCTATGTACTTATCAAGGGTCACCATGATTAAACAGATAAGCATTTATTATGCATTGACCAAACAAATAAAAGTTATTATTACTAAGTTCCTTCAAACTTCTGTTTATTTCACTAACAAATATTAATGATCAAATATAGTGTTATTATTTCACGTTTGACATAAGAAGCTTTACTAATTAAGAAACTTTCTTTTTGCACAGCAGATTGGAAATCAATATTTCTACTCATGTTCCACAACAAAAGATGATAAGAAGAGTTGCATGTTCAACCTTTCGGCATGGATGGTCTAGGAAATGAGGGCCGGGATTTAGATTTTGATAGGGTAGGCTCTGATTGGATGCTGTTAGTTTTCGCTCTTTTCAAACCGGGCCCGCAAGGTCAATGGGGCCATCACAGGAAGAGAGAGCCTCTCTGTTGCGGTGCTTGAGATTCGTATTATGTATTCACAGTATCATCTTTAGCAGCATAGATCAAATAAAAGTGGATAACAGAAGTGGTGAAGGCAATGCCCTCTGTGTGAGATGTTGCAATGCCCTCGTGAGATGTTGCATTTCGAAAACTTGAATGGGATAACTTGTGGGTATTAAATAGTTTGGTAGCTTTACCTCCAACTTTTACTTAGAAAAAAAAAATCTCCAACTTTTACTTAGAAAAAAAAAATAGAGAGAAAAGTAGAAAAATCAATCAGAGAGAGAGAGAGAAGGGTGGGAAATGGAGAACCAAAATTGATTAGGTCTCCAAAATTATATGTTAAAAAGTAGAAATTCGTAGTTATGTATGAAAAAGAAAAAAATAGTTTAAGTTCTAGTTATTGGATGCGTATGTATGAAAATAGTTTCGTTTGTTATATATGTATGTACAAACAAAATTTATTGTATTATGTAAGAAGAAGCTATAAGAGCAAAAAAAAAAAAAAGGAATGAAAATTTTAGAATTGTATGATTATTTGCATTTTTATGTATAGTTTATTTGTAGTGATTTATCGGATATGCTGTTAAATAAATAAAAAATTCACGTTGTGAACCGATGTTCATATCTAATTTTCTGGCAGCCGACATTTTGGTTTTCTTTGTTTGCGGTTTCCGCATTTTAGTTGCATTTTTAGTTGGCGATATTTCTGTTTTCTTTTTTGAGCTTTATCCTATTTTTTAGATGTGTGATGGAGTAAAATTACGGTACCGATTGAGCTTGTTTACTATTTATCAAACAGTTCAATTATAAATCTTCGAAGTACCCATATACAGGTTATTCATTCTTAAGATGAGTAATGATGGCACGAGCATTGGTGAATTCATAGAAGTGGGAGGGGGTATAATTGTCATTTTAAAAAAAGTTTACCCTTCTTCTGTACCGAGTCCGGATCCCCTAAAGTAACCCAATTTTTGGGTTTTGGATTGAGACCGTCCGATTCGAATTCGTCGCTCGAGATCGTCTCGGAATTCGAATTCGTCGTCGGAATGTGTGCGCTCACTTCCCGAATTTGAATCGGACGGTCTCGATTTATAACCCAAAGATTGGTTACTTCACTGGATCCAAATTGTTCTGTACCCATCCCACTTTGATTCTACTCATACTAACATAATTCGTATTTTATTCGTGAATAATTTATAAATAAAATGACTTTTTTGTATTTCAGAACCAAACGGCGAATTATTCAGCTGACCGAATTATTGGTGAATAAAACATGAACAAAAAACACGATTTTTTTGTTTTTCAATTTTTATTTATTTTTGAGTTTTTTTTTTGCTTCTTTGTGGACCGAATCATTTCCGAATCATACTTGAATTATTCCCGAGTTACGAAATTCTGACACCGCCGAACCAAATCCGAATAATTCATTTGTCACTATGATTCCCCTATTTTATTTCTGAAATTCACATCTTCCCCGGTACCGCAAAAGGGAATCTTTTAAAATTAGTAGATTTGGATCGTTCTTTTAACTCTGCACGAATTTGAAAGCTCAAATAATACTACTCCTGCACTAGTCCAAATCTCAAAACAGCTGAGAGTAAATATCAAACCGTAAATTGAAGGATGGTATTCCAAATGATAAAATTGAAATTATCTAAATTTAATAATATTTGGAATTCATTTAATACAAAACAGGAAGCCAAAAATCAACTCCTAAAATTTGTAGTTGATTTGGTGCATTGATTTTTCAATTTTCACCCCCTTGAACATTTACCAAACAACTGACTACTGAATTTTCAACATGGATTGCATTGCTTATAACGTAAAACAAAAATAATAATTTAAACTTGTTATTTGGAATTAAATTTAGAACTGTTAAGCGCAAATTTTGTTATTTGGTATGATATGGCAGAGAAACGTGGGCACTGATACAGCATGAGTTTATCATGAGTTTTATGCAAGGTTCTAAATAGCGATTATCGTATTGTCACGGAGAAGCTAAAAAAAAAAGCTATCACGAATAGCATAATTATAGCGGAACCTATCGTACATAGCATTTATATATATATATAGATATATATGAGTAGAACTAAGGTGTTCTTAAGCTCACCAAGCTCATTTGTGAGCTTAACTCAAAAAACCTATTGAATTAACTTCAAACGACGCATCCAAACTGTTGAAACCGATCTACTTCATGAGTGATGCGTTTACATGTCAAATTTTTAAAATTTTGAACCAATTTAGTATAAAGTCAAGCGGTAAAAAAAAATGATTTATAAGTTAATTTTAATGAGTTCATTTTTATCATTTTTTGACCGCTTGACTTTATACTAAACTAATTCGAAAAATTATAAATTTAACATATAAATGCATCACTCGTGAAGTAGAACGGTTTTAACAGTTTGGATGTGTCGTTTGAAGTCAATCCGATAGGTTTTTGAGTTAAACTCACAAAGGGGCTTTGTGAGCTTAAGAACACCTTAGTTTTACTCATATATATATAGAGAATGGCTAATATACAAACGTTTGTTCCTTGACTCAGGAACAAACGGTTCGGTTTTCCGATTTTCAAAGTCCAAACAGTCGATCCAAACCGTTAGATATTCAACCTATATTAAAATGTGACATTTTTTAGAATTTTTTTACTATTTATTAAGCTGATTTGAAAACAGCTGCTAAAGCTTGCAAAGGCACTTCAAAAATACTTTAATGATGTAACTTACGGGTGGGAAAAGAACATAGGCAATTGGGGTTTTTCACTGGTGCAAAAGTTTAATAAAATCAGCGATTTTCAAACCAACTTAATAAATAGTAAAAAAATTCTAAAAAATGTCACATTTTAATATAGATTGAATATCTAACGGTTTGGATCGACTGTTTGGACTTTGAAAATCGGAGAACCGAACCGTTTGTTCCTGAGTCCAGGAACAAACGTTTGTATATTAGCCATTCTCTCTCTCTCTCTCTCTATATATATATATATATATATATATATATATGAGATCCACTTACACTCTTTTTTTGTGACACCAGATTACACCCTACATTTTTAAAGTTTTCAAAGTCCAAACAGTCGATCCAAACCGTTCAACATAATGGATATATCCTATTTATTAATTATTTTACAAAATCGTTGCTTTCAGACCATTGAATTTTTGTACCCATCTTAATAAGTAGTAAAAAAATATAAAATTTGATCTGCAAGCACATTTTAATATATCCATAACGTTAAACAGTTTGGATCGACTGTTTGGACTTTGAAAATGTAGTGTGTAATCTAGTGTCACCAAAAAAGAGTGTAAGTGAATCCTCCTCATATATAGGACAGTGCTACGGTGCTACGCATATATAAGGGCCCTCCGTGCTACGGCATACTTTTTGAGTTTTCAAAATCCTAACGGTCGATCCGAACCGTTCAACATGATCTCCATATGAATATGTACTTGCAAACCAAATTTTAACATTTTTTAGAATTTGTTTACTATTTATTAAGCCACTTTGAAAAAACACTAATTTGTACACAACAGTAAACTTTCCTGGACCATTGGATCAGCAATTTTCAAAGTGGCTTAATAAATAGTAAAAAAATTCTAAAAAATGTAAAATTTGGTTTGCAAGTACATATTCATATGGAGATCATGTTGAACGGTTCGGATCGACCGTTAGAATTTTGAAAACTCAAAAAGTTAGCCGTAGCACGGAGGGGCCCTTATATATGCGTAGCATATTAGCCAGATTCTATATATATATATATATATATATATATATATATATATATATATATATATATATATATATAGTATGGCTAATTTGCTTCCGGAAGCATTTCGACCGAAGTGCTTACGGGGGCATATCTTAGTATTTGATGTTCAAACAACAAATCCAAACCATTAGATGTTCAATCTATATTAAAATGTACTTGGAGACCAATTACATTTTTTGTAATTTTTTTACTATTTATTAAGCTGGTTTGAAAACCGCTGTTTTTCAATGCTGCAGAAATTTAATAAAAACAACGGTTTTCAAACCAGCTTAATAAATAGTAAAAAAATTCAAAAAATGTAAAATTTGGTCTCCAAGTACATTTTAATATAGATTGAACATCTAACGGTTTGGATTTGTTGTTTGAACATCAAATACTAAAAATATGCCCCCGTAAGCACTTCGTCGAAATGCTTCCAAAAGCAAATTAGCCATACTATATATATATATATATATATATATATATATATATATATATATATATATATATATAGGGATGAGCTATGGTGAGACGTGGAGTAAAACCATTTTGTACTCCATGGCACTATATTTTCATTTTGAAAATCCAAACAACCGATCCGAACTGTTCAACATGTTCTCTATATTGAAATGTGCTTGGAGACCAAATTTTACATTTTTTTGAATTTTTTTACTATTTATTAAGCCACTTTGAAAATTGCTGATCCGGTGGTCCAGAAAATTTTACTGTTTTTTACTGTTCACAGTGGATCAGCAATTTTCAAAGTGACTTAATAAATAGTAAAAAAATTACAAAAAAATGTAAAATTTGGTTTCCAAGCACATTTCAATATAGAGAAAATGTTGAACGGTTCGGATCGGTTGTTTGGATTTTCAAAATGAAAATATAGCGTGGAGTACAAACTTGTTTTACTCCACGTCTCACCATAGCTCATCCCTATATATATATATATATATATATATATTTCTACTAATTATCAACATTATCAATATTGAGAAATTGGGGTAACAACCAAATGACAACTAATCTAAGTCTATATTTTTTTTCAATCATGCAATCATGCAAATAATAAAAAAAAAAGATCTATAAAGTAACATTCTTTAATAGTTCATACCTCGTATTACATATTATAATAGACGAAGAGCAATTAATTTTACAAGTGAAACGAAGGGTAATAATTTTACAAGTGAATACTAAACGAAGAGCAAGCAAAATGATTAATTAATATTTGAATATTTTCCTATATAAAAGAAGAGACTACATCACAAATAGAAACAAAAGCACAAAGTTCGATTTAGCATACCTAGCAAATAGAAACAGAAGCACAAAGTTCGATTTAGCATATCTAGCATAGCTGACCATATAGCTTCACAAATAATAACAGAAGCACAAAAGCCCATGCAAATTGCCAAAAACTAAATAAAAAAGAAGCCCATGTAGCATAGCGGTTAGCAATAGCGCGTAGCGGTAATAGCGGTAAGCTATTACAGCTATAGCGGTCGTAGCTGAATTAGCGAACTTTTATGGTCCTAAAAAGCTATAGCTAGCTATTTAGAACACTAGTTTTATGCGATCTATCGAGTCTGTCAACATGACCAAGTTACCTTCAAAAAATTTCGATATCACCGTGACTGAGGGGCAATTTGGCCATGCATGGAAAGAAAATAAAATACTGCACTACTAAACTTTGAGTAATTAGCCTTGAATTTAGCTTAAAAAGGCAAAGCTAATAGAATTTGTCCCTACCCAGAACATACTTGCATTTCATGAGAAAATAAATCGTACATAACAGAATCATACTATTTCTCAAACTTGATGAATGTTTCGTATAGCAGCATTGACGCTCTTGCAATCAAAATCCATGACCTTCATCCAATTCTCAAAATCACCAATTTCCTAGTAAAAATAATACACAAATTAAAATGCTTTTCATATCTTTCCTTGACTCATCAAACAAAAGATATTTGTCCTACACTGAACTTCCCTAAATCCACTAGAATATTCAAAGACATATGCATACTTAAATTGATTTTTTTTAATTAAATCATCTTTACTGACAATGTTAAGCAGCACCAAATTGTGCTTAAAAATATATGTTTTTTTGAACCAATTTATCTCGTACAAAATAAAATTACTGATGATTTCTCTTATTCAGTATACCTTAATGGATGCTAATGCTTTGATGATAACTTTTGTAGTCACCAAAAAACAGGCTTCATTGTGTATTTGTGTATGATTCCACAAGTAAAACCACAAAAATTTGGATTACTCATGGACTAAATCATTTTTTTTAATAAATGAAATTCCCCCACAAACAAAAAAAGAACAAAACCTTTAGCACTGTATTTAATTCATGAGTGGTTGCAAGCCATTGATCGGTCTGCTTCTTGTACCGTGATATGGTACCCAACAAGGCTCGTATCTCTATCTCAATCCTTTTCTCATTTATAAATGCCTCTTCAACCCCTCCATTCACTGCATCTACCAATAAATTCGACAAATTTTGCGAAGATCTTATTGCATTCTTCTTCGCTCTATCTGTTAGTAGAGGAATAAAACAATTACATATAACCATATAGTCCATAACCAGTACCCAGTACATATTTATACCAGCACTTAACCAGTAACATAGTAATACTAAAGTTAACTAATTAAATGTTCCTGGACGAGAATATAAGGTTTCAAAACAGAGTTAAGCTTTACTGATATTACCACAATTCTACAGCACACTGGTACCTTAGCATCAATGCGTGGTACTTAACATCATGGTAAAATTATGATGAGGAGGGTTCCAATACCTCATGCCTTTCATACCTCATCATATCTCAATTTTTATATCTTCGTTTTCAAAGTTCAAACTGTCGATCCGAACCGCTCAACACGATATCCATACTAAAATATGTTTGGGGATGAAATTTTATAATTTTTGGAACTTTTTACTATTTTTTTAGATAGGTAGAAAATCACTGTTTTTTAACGGTATAAAAACAGTGATTTTGTACCTATCTTAAAAAATAGTAAAAAAATTTTAAAAACTGGGCGGTTCGGATCGACAGTTTGGACTTTAAAAACAAAGATATAAAATATGAGGTATGATGAGGTATTGGAACCCTCCTCAATTATAATAGCTAAATACGAAACATAATATGATCAATCCGTACCACTGCCTGTACCACTTACCTACCAAATCATATAAGCAAAGTGGCATAGCCTGAGATGGGGCCCCTTGGAAAATTACTAATCTACCTATCAATTATCCCATATTCTCTCCTTAAACTATAATGAATCTCAAACTAACTGAAACTTCTCAACATATTGCGTAGTAAATTAGCTTAAAGAATCTAGGCAGTTCTAATAAACTTAGGTATAGAGAACTAGACAGAATAGATAGAAGTGAAATTAAATAAAATTGAATGATGAGAGAGTAAGTCGGAATTAAGTTACCCGTCTGATCTCGGATTAGGAGCGCTCTATTTTGGTGCTCATGGATTATTTGGAGAAGGGAAGCTTCTAAACTGCTCCCAGCCTCTCTCCTGGTTCCCTCCATCTCCGAGAGAGAGACGCAACGAAGAGAGAGAGATTTTTTTTTTCTTAAAAGGCCGATAAATTATGTACTAGGCCCATAATTAAATTGGGCCATTAAAAGCCCATATGATAATTAAACTGGGAGAATGCCTCTTCGTTTTTATTTCTGTGCTTCTTCCCTTCTGATTTTGTTTCAATATGTATTGATACTATTTTACAAGCCTACAAATCTACAATTACTGTTAATGATAATTTAAAAGACCTGGCGAATCTCAGAAACACAAGAATTGAACAAACAACTCCAAAATTTGAGTTGATTTCAAGTAAAATCCTAATACTGGTACTGGCGTAAGAGCTAATTTGAGAGGTGAAAGTGAAAACACACAAAATCTTATTCAAGAGCATAATCTCAGGAATTACTTAAAATGGTTTACTAAATCTTCCTATTCAATGACGATACGACACCTCAGCACCAACTCAGTGAAATAAATTTGAGATGTCCTTCATTGATTCAGCATTCTCCTCGTGGCTCGAGTTTAACTTTATTTGATGTGATCAGTACCGCAATATTCTTCTTCTCTTAATTAATTTTCTATAATTAATTTTTTACTTCACAGATATTGAAATTATGTATGAATGTTTATCTTTCTAATAAAACATCAGTTTAACAATTATCAAATTAGAGCTCAGATTTTCTTACACTTGCTCTTCTCAGTTCTCACTGCACATTTCACAACAACTAAAGGTATATAAAAAGCACACAGATATGTTTAATTAATTATTAATTAATTATTCAACTATTTAATTAACTAATTAACACTCCTGCAGTTCTTCCTGATCTCCCCATTGGATCCAGTCAAGGGACTGATATCCCCCATCTTAATCATCGCTGCCGTGAAATCCGAGAAGAAAATAGTCACGCGGCTGCTGTACGATTTAACTTGTGAATCAGTGGACCCGCCATTGAAAAGCCCCTGGTCGGAGTGAAGAAGGCCCTTTTTGCTGATGAGGTTTTTGTAATAGAAATTGTCGAAGGTGGTCGGAGTATGCAAATCAAGTGGGGCGAGATTGTTGTCACCTGAGCCGTTCTGTTTTGGGCAGACGGGCTGCAGAGCCATCCTGGCGAAGCTGGCGTCGATGTTTGTGTCGTTATATATGTGGGCCCGGAAGTTTGTGCATCTCGCCTGACCGATGGTGTGAGCACCTGTATATGTATATCATTAAAAGACTACTATATTTTTTTGAAACGAACTTTAGTGAGTTATCTAGAGTCCATATCCCCTGCTGTACCTAATCGGATCAGGCTAGTCAAAGTCAAGCCAAAAATATTTCAGACCTATTTGAAATATAAGGTGCTTGCTTTAAGAATCGTGCAAATTTAAATTAAATGGTCCGGATCTAATTTGATCATGTCTAGTACCTTACCTGATCCAAATTCAGTTATCTTTCTGTTTAATACATATTTCAGACCTAATTGGTGCATTAGTCAACATAAATTAAGCTGCATTTTTAGCCATGCTATTAAAACTGTTCATATGAAATCAAAGTTCAACTTCATGTATTTACCATGCATACAAAAAGTTGACAAGGGTAACATTCAATAAAGAAATAGGATACACAACAGATATTGAAGTAATTACCAGAAAGAGCAACCATGTCTTTGGAAGAGAGGCCTTGAGCAGCAAATTTAGAGATGAGATTGCTGAGGCTAGATGTTGGAGGAGGAATGTCATTGTTTGCCTTCGTCAGGCTTGCGGTTTTCGCGTCTCTCCTTCCTAGTTTTACATCCCAATTTGGTCCTCCCAGCTATCAAATTGAAAGAAATTAAATCAAAATTTAAATTTATATAATTCTGGAGACAACTTTATTATTGCTTCATTTCACATTAGCAATGATAACCAGTCATTTTTCTCAGATAATCATAAAATTAATTTTGGAATTGTTGAAGGAGCTTTATTAGTAGATTAAACTTACAGTGACCACACTGTCTCTTGCGGTAATTGCCAGAATATCAGCACATGAAACGACACCAGGGCACACCTTCTCAACTGCAGATTTTATCTGATCAATTACTTCAAATCCTCTTACCGAGTTGTTGTTCGGCTTGGCAGTCTTCTCGCCGGTAAAAGTCGGCGTGTCATCCAACAGTATCGACCCGTCACAACCCTGAAAAATTGCACACTATATATATTACTGTTTCCGTCAGAAGGTAAATAATGAAAGGTAAAACCTATATACAACATGTATGCATACATCTCTTTTAATGAAACAGGCAGTATCAGTATATACCACTTCTTTTAAAAATGAAAAAAAAAAAGTGTGTAATTGTATATGTAATATAAGATGAAGTATTTAATAGAGGATTATATGTACATTAACAAAACAGTCGTGAAAGAAGAGTCGTAACAGGGAGGCACCCATTCGCGACTCTTTCGATATGGCCAACGCCACGACACCTTTTACCTTCGTAAACAAATTGGGACACGTGTAGGAGTAATAACCAGTGGAGAGTTGTGCATTAGTACATACTAGGAGAAGAGAGAAGAGAGCTAAAGAGGCAAATGTTTTAGTAAGAGAGGCCATTGTCAGAGGAGGAGGTTTAAAGGTTAAGAGAAAAGGGAGGTGTATTTTGATGAGATGAAAGATGGCAAGAATCAAGGCTATTTATAAGGGGGAGCATATGTATTTTATAATGAATTTTTTTATAATAATGCAGTCCCTTTCCAAGTTTCAACAAATGTTCCTCACTTGTCATTTCAAAATGATATTAACTCAAACCTATGAAAAAGTTGGCTTGAAGCAAGGGGATCAAATGTTATATTCCATGCCGATTGGATTTGATATGTGATTTAATTTGAATAGACAACTTTCTAAGATAAACAGGAAAATAACTACATTTAAAATCCTAAGCAATACATTGTCCATCACCAACTTACATTTCTCGGGTACTTTGCAAACGACATCAGAACACCCTCCACACGAAAAAAAACAACAACTAAAGTTTATGAAAAGTTTGCATGTTTAAAATGGAACACCAGCTGGATTTTATGGAAAAATGTGAGGCACAAGGTTTCTTCTATTAATTTTTTTTTATGAACTAAAATTTTTTCTAACACTTATTGAGACTGTCATAATTTATCATGAGGATTCAAATGCTTCTACTTTTGATAACTCTATCAAGCCTAAATTTTTAAAACTTTAATGACTTTAAATTTAAAATTTAAATGTCAAAATAAAAAAGTTATTATTGATCTATGTCATTTTCTCTATACACATGTTAAAGATTACAACATTTCAACTTTAATTATTTTTATTAGAATCAAGAATTTGTAAAAATTACACTAATATCAATAATTTCTAAACATTAATTTTCTTTTTCTTTTTCTCAACACATAATGATTATGGTAATGCTAGAATAATCTGGGTTAAGTTATCTCTACCAGGCATGAATTAAGATCCAGTTAAATACCTAACCTGAAAGAATAAGATCCGTATTATTTATTTCAGTTTAACAGGAATTTTAAAGACCCCTATGCATTTAAAGCCGACATTTTTATTAATATCCAAAGTTTAATACAAATTATTAATTATGCTCAGAATTCGATTCAATATCGAAAAATGCCCAAGCCAGCTAGAAAATGGCCGGCTTAGGTACCAGAGTAAACCGGCCATTTTCTGGCCGGCTTACTCTATTTTTTTTTTTTAGAGAGAGAGACACTATGAAGATCAAAATATTGCAATCTAACTCTGAAAATTTGAAATTTTTGTTTAAATTATTTGTTATATTACTTCTTTTGATGTATAATTAGCATATTTATACTAAAATACGATAGATTAATTGAAATTATGTTGAATAACACTAAATTATGTTAAATTACGTTAAATTACATTAAATTACGCTAAATTACAAATGAATAGGGACGATATCTTCACTGAAAAGGCGAAAAACGACGATGAAACTTCAAACGGTCATAAAACGGCGCTCGAGTGTCCGATTTCAGCAAATGACCACTTTTCGGAAAGCTTGCGAAAATGCGCATGCGTCCATGCCGGATTTCGAAATTCAGAATCGCCAAAAAACAAAGGAAGAGCCTCAAAACTTGAGTTGAAGTTTCCGATTAAGATTTTTATTTCTATCATTCAATCCAAGTAGCTCAGTAAATTAGTTACATAATAAACTTGCAGATTACCAATTTTTACTATTTTTGGAATTTTTTTACTATTTTTTATGATTCATGAAAGATGAGCAAAATCGGTCTACTATAGCGTAATTTGGTGTAGTTTAGTGTTTTTTTTACCGTATTTCAGCATAATTAGCGAAGTTATTGTAATTTAACGTAATTTAGTATAATTGAACATAATTTATTGTAATATAGTGTAATTCAATATAATTTCAAGTAATCTAATGTATTTTAGTATAAATATCATACATCAAAAGAAGTAATATAACAAATAATTTAAACAAAAATTTCAAATTTTCAGAGTAAGTTTCAATATTTTGATCTTCATAGTGTCTCTCTAATAAAAAAAGAAAGAAAAAAAAAATGGAGTAAGCCGGCCAGAAAATGGATATTTTTAGCAAAAGTTTGGGAATGTGGACATAATTAATAATGGAGTAAGTTTCAACATTTTCTGGCCAGAAAAAAATGGAGTAAGTTTCAACATTTTCTGGCCGGCTTGGATATTTTTAGCAAAAGTTTGGGAATGTGGACATAATTAATAATTTGTATTAAACTTTGGATATTAATATAAATGTCGGCATTTAAAGCAGACTTGAAATAAAATTACTCGACCAAAACTTTCTCACGTAGATGCTGAGGGGATATACTCTTTCCCCTGATCAGCTTTTTTTTTCATGTGGATTAATTTCTGAGGAATGGAAATTTTACACAAAGACTTCTAAAATCTAGATCGTATTTCCCAGATTCGCCCTGATAAAAATATTTTGATATCACCCTGACAACTTGATAATTGCATTTTTCATAATAGTCCTGGTAAAAATTGACACATTCCGAACCAGAAATTCAGATTAGAGCGTGGTTAATTCCCGTCTCGTGTCTATTAAATTAGTTAAACTAGCAAGGCTGAACAAATAAAAACAAATTTGCGGAAGCATAAATAATATCATAAAAGATACAAGTCATCCAATCTATACCGACAACATAAAGTATCTATACAGTCACAAATATAAAATAACACAATGACTGAGAAGGGGATACATTCTCTAATTAACGAATCTGGCACATAACATAAAAGTACCACTAATCGTTAAAACCAAACAAAAGTCCTAAAAAGCAAATAAAAGATACACAACTCTTGACAAATTCTCACGTTCAATTACTATCTAAAATTAAACCCACAAACTACTGTAGGTGAGTGACAAGTCACTCAGCATGGGACCCAAAACCTCCCTTTCAAAGATCTTCTCAGGTCAGAATACCTTAATTACACTTCTAAACAGTTTTATAGGTTCTAACGTTCGTATGCAATTTTTAATATAATATAATACTTCTTACAAAATTAATAGAAACTTCAAAATGGAAAAGTGCAATAAATACGACTATCTTGTCATGATTTAATTAATCCATTATGACAACAGGCAAAGATTTACAAAATATAAGAGAATAACCTAATAATATAACAATACGAGTTTCAATACACGTACTTGATACTAGGATATCAAGCCGTATTGAAAGTGTATGATATCAACTATAATATAATACGAATCAATGTAAAACACCCAGTGTGTGTGAAGTAATGGGAAATGCTAAAGTACAACAAGCATGAAAATACTAATAGCCGTACTGACATCATAAGGGTATTTGAAACATCCATTGACGCACATCAACGCATTTTAACCCTTGTTAAAATGTGACAGGCATGAAATTTTTTATATAACCATATCTAATATCGCCATCGGACAGTATTGAAAACATCCATTGACGCACGTCAATGTAAATTAGCACCACCGAAATAAAGTGTATCTTACATCTAAAATCATCCTCATACTACATATACAATAGGAGAAAATTGTTAATGTTGTGCTCTAGAAGTCAATCATAAGATAATTGTATTCTAAGTTTTTCATTTAATTGGATGATTAGTTTATTATTTTGTTCTTTAGTATTTTATTACTTATATATCATTCAGATTGAGGGTTTGGAATTGAGAAACTCTTAATAAATAATCTAAAGTGTCTATAGTCTTGATAATTAACAAAGGAACATTAATTATTAGCATTTGAATTAGATGATGATCATGTTCTGCATAACATATGATAAGGAGTTGTCAATCTAATCAAATGGATACCTGATGGAGATTAGGGGATTAGATGATCACTCAAAAGAGAGCAAAATTTCTTTTAATATTTATAAACTCGGAAATGCTATCGGTTCGGACAGCAAGCGCACAATCCTATCGAGTAGTATATTCGAGGTTGATCCACAGGGAATATTGGTTCAATGCTTTGAGCGATCGAATCACAATCGTTCGAAAGACTAGACGAAATCTGAAATTTGAGAGATGTTGTTGTGATCAATTTAAATTAGGAAGCAATTAAAAGTAATTAAAATAAAGATAGAGATGAGAATTCCTAGGGTTTCGGCACACCATTGCCACTCAATCCGTCTTGACAATATATTCCTGTTGCGTCTGATTTCCTGTTGTTGTTTAATGAAAAACACCACATAGGTCACTCCGATTTATGTTACGCAAGAATGACAGATCTTTCACCGAGATTCTACATAGGATACTGCGATTTTCCTTACGCAAATGACTGATCTCTTAAATACCCCAAATTACTACACAGATCACTGCGATTTTCCTTACGCAAATGACTGATCTCTTAAATACCCCAAATTACTACACAGATCACTGCGATTTTCCTTACGCAAGTGATGGAATTTGGTACGCATTTTGTTGGTCTGGTTTATGGTTTCCCCGCTAAGGTTTTTGATGTCTAATTATTAGACCTATAAATCCGACCAATTTCTGTACCAAAATCTGTGTTTCAAACCACCAAATCGTGTCTTTTACATTGAAAATACATTGAATATCTATAGAATGTGGTACTGCTGCATTTTCATTCTTACTTTGCAGAAAACGAGCAAAATTAGGGAAGATTGTGAGTTCTGGAGCCCTACACGCGGGTAGCGTCAGATCCCACGCGAGTAGCGTCAGACCCTGAAATTTCAGCACCCGAACTTAAAACAGTCATAACTTTTGACTCGTAACTCCGTTTTGAGCGTATGACCACTTTTCGGAAAGCTTGCGAGAAGATCTACAATCTGAGCCAAAGGCATGAGGGCCGCGTCAGATCCCACGCGGGTCGCGTCAGACTTTTCTGGAAACAGAAGCAGAATTGGAAACAGAGGCTAATTGAAGGAAGGTCGGCCAGAAAAGCTATAAGAGGGGATTTCTTGCACCTGAGAGGGCATTCTGTATCTGAGGGACAATTCCTAGGGTTAGGAGAGATGGCTGGCTGGGAGACGATGAAGAGAGGAGCGGAACGAGAGTTTTGCGACGAATCTTCATCGTTCTTCTAGTTTTTCTATGAACTCCTTTATCTTTATTTGTTTTGTTTGTTCTTTGACTATGCTTGAGTAGTTTACTTAGTTTCTAGGGTTACGATGTAGTTTGATACTTTGTTTTGTATGCATGTTGTTTGAATCTGTGTTGAATGTTAGTGTTTAATTGTTTGAGTAGTATTTTAATTGCTTTGTTGAAGTTGATTGAATGATTCTTGATTGTCTACTGTTAGATGTCTATAGCATCTTTCTTGTAATTTGGCCTTGATGTTTCTCTCAACCAAACTTAGTATTTGAGGTAGGTTTATGAGCCGCGAGGCGAGACTAAAAAGTAACCGAGAGGTGAACTTTTCCACTTATCGAGTGGTAGTGGTTACCTTTAGTAAACCAGACAATTAACTTAGATTAAAAACCTAAGAAGGTGAAATTGCATTTCCGATACCAGGTTTATTAAGCCAACAAATGAGAGTTGAGGTTTAGGAACATTAGGTTCGGTCAATGAATCCTTACACTAAAGAACAACGCAAAAACAGACAACTGCTACATTCACTCGAGGTCCACGCGGGCCGCGTATGAGAGTACGCGGGTCGCGTATGAAAGTACGCGGGTTGTGTGGGTACCGAGAGGCAAGGTTGATAATGAAATCGAAAACCCTGGAAACGCTTTTCTCTATTTGATAAAAACCAAAATTTACTTTCTGTCAATTTAATTATTTCTGTCATTGATTGAATTTAGGAAATTAAACAAACAAACCAACCTTTTCCAACTTCTAGTACCTAATTGATTTAAGTGGAATTCCAGATTTGATTTTGAACCGTCCTGTGGATTGATACCTGACTAGACTATACGACAGGATTGTGCACTTGCAATCTTAGTCGGAAGTTAAATCAAGGTTAAAAGCTACAGCTTGCTGTAGTGAAACTTTGTGATACACTTTTGTGCGAACAAGTTTTTGGCGCCGTTGCCTGGGACGGCATCATTTATCTTTTCTGGATTTTTGCTTATTTTAATTAATCTAGATTTTAATCTGTATCTTTTCTTTTATTTTTTTTCTCTCTTTCAGGAACACGTTGGCTTTCAAACTCGATGGCAATTACCATCTGAGGAGCTCAAGACACCATGGATCTGATGTACAACATGGCGACAACCCAACAGTGGCTTGGCCGCGACAGTTCTCGAGCTGGAGGAGGCGGCCGATCCAAAGTTGATCAGATCAAAGCTCTATATGCTAGAGCTGCCGAGCTGGAGGAGGCCATGCAGAAGGCTTTTATAAAAATAAGCGTGAAGGCAGTCAGTAACCATCAACCACAACCATGTGTCATGTGTGGGGACAGGAGACACTCTTATGAGTATTGCCCACTGGCGGAATGGGATGAGGAACCCGAGCAGGATAGCTATCTCAGCAACAACAATTGCAATTTCTACAACTTTGCACCATTCAATAACTCGAACAATCGCGCATTTCAATCCAATCCACCCGAGCCGTACATTGATCCCGCCGTGAGCGACTTCATGCATGAGCAAGGGAAGATGAACCAGATGCTATTCGAGCAGATGCAATCAATGAATGCTCAACTGACTGCTCAGAACAAGATGTTGAAGGAACAATTGAGTCACCGGGCCACCTCTAGCCAACCACCACATGGAAAGCTACCCAGCCAGCCAGAGCTTAACCCGAGAGAGGAGGTCAAAGCGGTCACATTGAGAAACGGGACTCAATATCAAGAACCACCCAAGCCAACAGAATAGATCGCAAAGCACGCGGGCCGCGTCACTGACACGCGCCCCGCGTCACCACCTGAAGAAGAGAACCCTAACCGCGTCGAACTGACTCAACCGGCAGTCATTATTGAAGAACATGTGAACGCGGGCTGCGTAACTGACACGCGGGCCTTGTCAAAGGAGGCTGACAACCTGGAACAACTGACACACGGACCGCATGCATCTTGCATAGACCGCGTGCCACAGTCAGAGAACCTGGAGAATAGAGGAAGCGGGTCGGATGAAACTGACGTGAGGTCCGCACGTGAGCCGAGTACACTAGACGCGGGACGCGTCAAGGCCTAGACAAAGCTGCTGACTCCTGAGCTCAAGCCTCTGCCAGCTAACCTCAGGTATGAGTTCCTGGACCCAGATAAATCTTGTCATGTGATCATAAGTGCAGATCTTAAACCTATCGGACTACTACTCTCTTGGAGAAATTGAAAACTCACAAAGGCGCGATCTGGTGCTCGATCAAGGACTGAAAGAAATCTTGTGGATTCTTCTGATGCAAGAGTTTGATCGCGTGGTCCGTGTACCTCAGAAGTGGGTGCTCCCCCCAGTGCCACCCGATCCACCTCCCACCAACCAGTGAGGCGCCCTTGCCTCATCCCTCGCTCACCATCTAGTAAGTTTCCATATTTTCTTCTATTTACTTTTCCCTTGTGTAAATTCAAGCATTGAGGACAATGCTTCATTCAAGCTTGGGGGGGGTGGAATAGAAGAAAACTGTATCTGCATTTAGACATGTTTATTTTTCAAAAATTTTGCATTTTTAGGTGATAAATTTGTGTGATTGCTAGGATTAGAGACTTGTTTGAAAACTTTTGGTTGTGAGTTGGATTACCTTGAGAATTGGAAATAACCCCATAATTGATCAAAGAACTGCTTAAGATGAGATGTTTTGAGAAATTGAAAAGATGAAAACTTGAATTGTATCGAAAAGCCATTTTGAAACTGAACTGTACCTTTTAAATAGGGAAATGAGGATTTTAAATGTGGAAAGATTGGGATATCCATTAGTATGAATGAATACCATTGGATGTGTGTATTCATGATATATGCAAATAAAAAAAATGAAACAAATGAAAAGATGGAGAAAATAAGAGTACTGGCAATAAGTCCTATGTGGCGCCTTTGAGCTCGTCTCCCAAATTTAGAAAAAAAAGAGTACTGGCACAATCCGGCGGGATGCCTTTGAGCTCGAAAACTTTCAAGAACTTTTGCATACACCAACACATGAAGTCCACGGCTTTCTAACCTAAGCTTGTTCCAAGTTTGGGGGGGCAAAAAGAAAAGAAAAATCACCACAAACGAGGGTATAGTTTCAGCAAAAGAATGAGAAATTGATCAATTCCGGTAATTAACTTTGCAAGTCTTAGAAACATTTCAGAATTTGATATTTGATTAATCAATTCGTGTGGTGAATCAAAATTGATCAAGGAAAGTCCAAATTATACTAAAAGGATTCTCGAGATTTTTGATTAAAGCAATTCATGTAGATTTTCACTTTTAGGAATTTAATCTGCATTTAGGTAAAAATAAAGCCCAACCCGGTACCTAAGTATAATCTTTGCTTGAGGACAAGCAAGATTTAAGCTTGGGGGAATTTGATGTCTCATTATTAGACCTATAAATCCGACCAATTTATGTACCAAAATCTGTGTTTCAAACCACCAAATCATGTCTTTTACATTGAAAATACATTGAATATCTATAGAATGTGGTACTGCTGCGTTTTCATTCTTACTTTGCAGAAAACGAGCAAAATCAGGGAAGATTGTGAGTTCTGCAGCCCTACACGCTGGTAGCGTCAGACCTTGAAATTTCAGCACCCGAACTTAAAACAGTCATAACTTTTGACTCGTAACTCTGTTTTGAGCGTATGACCACTTTTCGGAAAGCTTGCGAGAAGATCTACAATCTGAGCCAAAGGCATGTGGGCTGCGTCAGATCCCACGCGGGTCACGTCAGACTTTTCCGGAAACAGAAGCGGAATTGGAAACAGAGGCTAATTGAAGGAAGGTCGGCCAGAAAAGCTATAAGAGGGGATTTCTTGCACCTGAGAGGGCATTCTGTATCTGAGGGACAATTCCTAGGGTTAGGAGAGACGGCTGGCTGCATGTTCTTTGAATCTGTGTTGAATGTTAGTGTTTAATTGTTTGAGTAGTATTTTAATTGCTTTGTTGAAGTTGATTGAATGATTCTTGATTGTCTACTGTTAGATGTCAATAGCATCTTTCTTGTAATTTGGCCTTGATGTTTCTCTCAACCAAACTTAGTATTTGAGGTAGGTTTATGAGCCGCGAGGCGAGACCAAAAAGTAACCGAGAGGTGAACTTTTCCACTTATCGAGAGGTAGTGGTTACCTTTAGTAAACCAGACAATTAACTTAGATTAAAAACCTAAGAAGGTGAAATTGCATTTCCGATACCAGGTTTATTAAGCCAACAAACGAGAGTTGAGGTTTAGGAACATTAGGTTCGGTCAATGAATCCTTACACTAAAGAACAACACAAAAATAGACAACTGCTACATTCACTCGAGGTCTACGCGGGCCGCGTATGAGAGTACGCGGGTCGCGTGTTTCATGCGGGTCGCGTATGAAAGTACGTGGGTTGTGTGGGTACCGAGAGGCAAGGTTGATAATGAAATCGAAAACCCTGGAAATGCTTTTCTCTATTTGATAAAAATCAAAATTTACTTTCTGTCAATTTAATTATTTCTGTCATTGATTGAATTTTGGAAATTAAACAAACAAACCAACATTTTCCAACTTCTAGTACCTAATTGATTTAAGTGGAATTCCAGATTTGATTTTGAACCGTCCTGTGGATCGATATCTGACTAGACTATACGACAGGATTGTGCACTTGCAATCTTAGTCGGAAGTTAAATCAAGGTTAAAAGCTACAGCTTGCTGTAGTGAAACTTTGTGATACACTTTTGTGCGAATAGTTTTCTTCACATAAACCTAATAAATCTCAACGAGGCTAATTCATACAAATAGTCTCTCTTACCATTAAAGTACTGTCACTATCCTAACGGACTCAAACTAGATCATTGAAATTAGATGAAGAGATAGTAAATCACAAAAGCATTTCGATTCAACAACAAGAAATCATAATCAACAGAAATATATATATCAAAATATCAGGAGTAACAAGGTTTACTGCCTAGCCCTAAGAAAATGAACTTAGCCGCGGAACGGCTTTGTTACAAGCACTCATCTCTTCTCACTTGAATCAAATCTAACCCTAATTACAAAGATAAGTTATTCTTCTGCCCAGGGGCTTTATATAGGAGTGGAGGGACGTCTGGAGATTGAGTAGGGGCTAGGAAACTGATTTGGATACAGCTGTCGGCAGTTATTCCCCAAGAGGTGCCTTCGGTTACGGACCGTATCAGGTGATACGGTCCGTATTAGGACCTTGACGGTTAGGGTATAATGCTTCCAGTGCTATCTCCTGGTCTGTGCTAGGTCTGGTCCGTATTAGGCAATACAGACCGTAACAGAGACTTCGTCGATAAGCATCGCTGATCCGATTGACCTGATTCTAGCTCCATTTGGTGTAAAATAGTCCTAAAACCTGTTTTCTGCAATAAAACACAAAGAAGGGTGACAGCAGCCTTTTTCTCTAATTAATTAAACCTAAGTGCGAGAAAATATGCAAAACCTAAGCCAAAACCCTACGTAAATCATCATTATTTTGAATCTGATCATTAGACATGACCCAAAGTAAAACATTTAATATGGATTGCGTTTGTGTCATTAATGTTTTGTTTGTATCTGAAATTTTGAGATATGAGATAATTGTTTTTTTCACATGGGAATACATATTCGTGGATATTACTCAACGTTGTCCGTAATTGGTTGTCATACATATTCTATCTCAGTATGTGTCTCTTGTATGGAGAGATAATAATTATCAAGAATACTTATGTTCCTCATGTAAATAAGTGATGATATCACTGGGCCCTTGATGAAATAATACAAGTATGTGCACATATGATTAATGAGTTAATCATAATTACTGAATTATTTCGAAATCAAGAAACAAATAGATTTGCAAGGATGACACATTCCTACCTTAGATCTATTCATGATATCATGAGACATAGAATTGACACAAGACAATTGTTGCTTTGGAGATCGTGATATAGCAGGTACTTATTATATGTGTCTTTTTGGTAATTACAGTGCATATTGCTAGGTGCCGCTTGTAATTTATGGAATCGAAAGGAGTTTCAGATTTTATTGTCCAATGACATAGATCCCACAGGGTCACACTAATAAGAAATTAATTATAAATGTTTCTTGATCTATTTGACATGTGTGACATAACTAATAAATTAGTTTCTCTACTTAAACATGAGATAAACAATTATGAGGATAATTATATGATGTTTTGGATTTAATTAAATAGTTTAATAAAATTCACATATGAGAAAATATCAAATTAGAAGAACCTTTGTGAGCCGCAAAAAGGAATTTTTTTGGGCTGCAAAGAGTTATGTATTTTACCACAATTTATATGAACCAAACTTAAAACGGACATAACTCATCACTCGTAACTCTGTATTCAGTGTTCTACCACTTTTCAAAAAACTTGCGAGAAAATCTACAATTTGATATAAAAATTGTAACTTGTTCAAATCGCATGCGGTTTTCCCAAATCGCATGCGGTTTTCCCAAACCGCATAAAGATCCGCACAAAAGGGTTGGCAGCCAGAATCGATTATTTCTGAAACTGTTGATCAAGTAAATCATGAGAATAACTTCCAAGACGTAGTGGATTGCTTGTAAACATCAGGAAGGCTATTTAAACAAATATGAACAAATACGGATATTATTCGGATACCTAATTCATATATTGTAACAAAATTAACATACTTTTCAATTTTTTTTTAATTAGAAAATAAGTACATAAAATACAGATATAAATTAGACAACAAAAGAATTTTCTCATATATAGTCACATTTTGCCTTCATTTCTTTGTATTTCTTTTTCTTTTTTTGTAAGTCGTTGATTGAAAATACAGTGGATCAAATAAATGTCACAGTACAATTAATATCTAATCAATTAATCATTTAGATATAAAAATTGAAAACTACCACAGTGCACAATCAAATAAATACACATTTAGAGAAACATTTGAGACCTTGTAAACTGAAGGTCTAAATTAAAAAAAAGTTCATATTTAAAAGCCATCAAATAAGTACCACATCTGCTAAGTTACCGATATTTTTATTAATACCCAAAAAAAATATATATTTTAATATAAATAACCAGATTTTTAAAATATTTTTATTTTTACCCAAAACGCTAGGAATATCAGCGTTCCGAATTCTTAATTCGGAACGCTAGGAATCCTAGCGTTCGGAAATTTTAATTCGGAACGCATAACCCACCCGTGACTCTTCTTCTCTGTGTCTTCTCCGCCAAAAAAAAGAAAAACAGAAAGGGAAAGGACTCGCCGCCAGAAAGAAGAAAGGAAAAAAGAAAGGGAAAAAGAAAGAAGAAAGAAGGCTGCGCCTCCGTCCCTCTGCCTCGCCGCCTCGCCGCCTAGCCGTCCCTCCGCCTCTTTACCCCTCCTAGGCCGTCTCTCCGCCTCTTCACCGCCGATCGTCGATTCAATCATCTTTGAAGGTAATTAGAATTATTTTCGTATTTCTCTGATGATCTGATCGGTGAATTAGAGAAATGTTTAAGCCATTAGAAATGTTTAAGTCAAATTGATGAATTAGAAATGTTTAAGCCAAATTGATGAATTAGAAATGAAAATGTTTAAGCCAAATTGACGAACCGTCTGATTGATTGATTGCGCTGATTGATTGCGTCTGATTGATCGAATCGTCTGATTGATCGAACAGTCTGATTGATCGAACCGTCTGATTGATCAAACCGTCTGATTGATCGAACCGTCTGATTGATCGAACCGTCTGATTGATCGAACCGTCTGATTGATCAAACCGTCTGATTAATTCGAACCGTCTGATTGAAAACCAAATTTACCTTTAAAGTCTCAAATGTTATATATTTAGAAGACAAATTTCTAATCTGATTGAAAACCAAATTCTCCCATTAAATTCAAATTTTTAATCGGTAAAATTGGATATATTTATTTTTTCATTAAAAATCAATTAATATAGATTTATTTATTTAAGAATTGATTTTCCTTTAAAATATTATTTTGTTAATATTTTAGCGAAATTGTATAAAATATTATTATATAATACGGTTATGTGATTGAATTTCTGTGTAATTTATGTGTAAACTTAGAAGTAGGTTTGATGATTCAGTTCAATCATCTTTGTGCAATTTCTGGACAGCTAATTGTAGCATGTTTAACCTTTTTTTTTAACGTAGGATGGCTAGGGGACGGCCTAGGAGACCACCCGCAGCCGACCCGGTTGATGAGCCCATTCCCACTGACAGCAAGGATCATTTTAGTCCTTTATTATGGATGCCTCACGGGGAGCACCGAGTCTCAGATGCATCTAAAGAGGTACTTGATTACTTTTTTTTTAAGTTTGGATTTTGTTGAATTTTTGTATTTTTAGGTTTTCATGTTGTTCACTTTTTTGAACGCAGAGTGAGGCAATTATAAATGCCAGGGGTCGGTATCCGGACATGCAGTACTACCCAGAGATGGAGGCGTATCTGCAAAATTTGGGGGTGCAGTATTTGGTCGATATTCTACAGTCGGAGACTAAGTCCATCAACGCGTCCCTGATTGCAGGACTAGTGGAGCGATGGCGCCCCGAGACGCACACGTTCCACTTACCTTTTGGAGAGATGACAGTGACTCTCCAGGACGTTAGTGCTCTATGGGGTTTGCCTATCCAGGGCGTGCCCGTTGGTGGCATATCTGACCCCACAGATCCAGATGACACGACGATTAATTACATGCTCGCTGAGTTGTTGGGAGCGGAGCCAGATATACGCAGCAATGGGGGGAAGTCCAAGTACTGTCTGGACAAGACGAAGCTGCGAGCTATGTTTGCGAGAGGTATAGGTAGCGATTCCACTCCGATCGAGATTCAGAGGTACTCATACAAACTATTTGTATTACATTTATTTTGTACTCTGTTTCATGCGGAAAAATGAGTTGCTCTATAATTTTGATATTACAGATACACACGGGGATTCATGATGGACCTATTTGGTTCTGTCATGTTTGCTGATGCTAGTGGTAATACCATCCCGATGATGTATCTACAGCTGCTGCGAGACCTTCAGCCGTCGAGCGGCAGGTACAACTTGGGTGGGGCTGTCCTAGCACATCTCTACTCCAACTTGTGCCACGGTTGCAAGGTCAGTATGCTATTTATGTCTTATTTTAATTACCTACATTGTCATGCACTTGTTGTATTATTTTAATTATTTAACTTGTCACTGACGGCTGGTATTCTTCAAAAATATAGCGAAAAACTAAGCAAATCTACGGGCCAATGCTTCTTCTGCAGCATTGGTCGTGGTCACGGCTACCGGTGGGGGTAACTCAGCCGAACGAGGATCCATGGGGAGAGCCCGAAAATGGAAATCGACTGGCATTCGGCATGAAATGGTACGGACATCACTTGTACAAGGATAACCCTCACGGAAAGACAACAGGTATCAGGACAGTCCGATCTCAGATTCAGAGTCTGGGTGAGACGCAGGTGCGCTGGACTC